>CM077173.1:39578401-39685901 GCA_039654105.1 Coreius guichenoti
AATAATGTGTTATAATCTGAGTGTACTGGTAGCTTTCCACGGGAAATACGAGCATGGCGCCGTTTGTCTTTGCGTCATTACGTCACGTCTGTACACATAAAGGAGTCCGGCTAGTAGCTAGTAGGATGCTGCAGGTGGTGGATCATTTACAGCCTTTTCTCACAGCAGCGGGAATAATTAAACCTATCATTTTGATGGCGGATTGTAATCCAGAAAGGACCAAATGACATCATCAGTGACAACTGGAGATTCACCCGTAGTCAAAACCAAAAGATTAGACTGTACAGAAACTGAAATCTACAGGTAACGCTAATACACACTAAATACACATAGTCACGCAATACTGATGTTAACATTAACAATTTGAGAACGGTTTGATGTGATACGAGCTAAGCGATCGTTAGATTTAATCACCGCTGGTAGCACGATTTATTGTAATGTAAGTGTGTTACTTGTTCAGTTCAGTACAGAATTATTATTTAGATCGTACTTCCAAGACGTAGAATCTGTGATTCTGAAGTACAGTATTCACACCGGTGCGGTGAATGAATGACAGCCACACACACTCCTCAAAACATTAGATTCATCCGCGCTGAGGAGCCGCGCCGACGCACAACCCACGTAAAGATGATAATTCAACAAATAACTGCAATTGCAGGTTTCAAACAGAGATGGCGACACCGAGGCAAAACTTACGAACTGCAGCTTTAAAACAAGTTTTCAGTTACAGCCACTGTTTAAATGTTTTGTGGAATTTAAATGTTTTTATTTGAGTGTGCATTAAGTTTGGAATAATTGATGACGGGCTGTTGAATTATTAGAAAAATAATGCACATCCGAGGTTGTTAATGAGGGCATGACGCAAAGGTGTGCATGATGTTTCTAATAATTCAACAGCCCGGAGTCAATTATTCTGCTTATATTACAGTTACCACACCTCAAAACACTGTTCAGATGATTTATTTCAAGACGTTTTTTCAGGTTTTGTCTTTAAAACGCTCTTGTGTGCAGGACTAATTTCTGACGCATCTAAACCCAAAACGTCATTTTAGAGCTTGTAACGGAGGCTTGAGCCACTGATAGCAGACTAATGCAGTTATTAATGCAGTTATCAATGCAGTTATTAGAGAGCGAGAGCGACCGTATGTGAATTACTCACACTGTTGAGAGAGACGCACAGACTTCGGCAGCAGCGTCTACTAAAACAAACTAAGAACAGCGCCTTTATTACCTCGCTAGTGAGAAATTAAACTATTTTACTGATAAAATCACCAGAGCAGCGCTGACAACACGTTTCTGTGTGTGTGTGTGTGTGTGTGTGTGTTTGAGTAGGAGAGAGCGGGAGAAAGAGAGTAAGTGCGTTTCGTACATAATTAAACTTAATTTTGTGGAAAAAAACATGGAAATAATTAGTTTTTTTTATCCTATTGTTTGCTATATTTATTCTCTTGTTCAGTGTGGTTGTGTGTTTTGGTTGTTTTGCTGCTGTCGGCTGTAAGGACCTTAAATAACTGAAGTCATCTGGCGGAGTGATATGGAACTGTAATGCGGTCAAGACCTGCTGGAACTACTTTAGCCTAACTGCACACCTTAGAACGCTCGTCAGCCAATCAGATTCAAGCATTCAACAGCCCCGTAGTATAAATATATGAGATTAATTCATTATTAAACTTTATTTTCATTTTTCGCTTAATTTCGGTTTTGGTGTTTCTGTAACCTTGGTGCATCACTAATGCATTATTGCCTAACTATCTCTAGTGTTATCCATTTCTACTGAATCATTATTGAGAAGAGATGATATTATTAGGGATGCACTGATATGAACATTTTGTCCGAGACCCAAAACCGATAATTCTTTATATTTGAAAGCCGTTAACCGATATATTGGCCGATAAATCTAAATCCTGATTTTTATATAATTTTTGAGAGTCTACAAACTCAGCATTAAAGCCATGTCCTAAGCACAGAATAATCTAATTATTTATTTTATGTAGCCGATATGACAGACTTGTGCTGCATATGTTGCACCTTTTGTGATTCCAATCATATTTCAAGCAATTCAAACCCATCATGGTGAGCAGTGCACATCTGAAGTGTCTCAGCTGAAGGAAGTATTACATTATTAACCGGCTTTAATATATCGGCCAATAACGATAACATTAAAAATGAACATATATCAGCCAGTACCAATATGGTGGCGATATATCAAGCATATTTAGAGATGATCTATCTCAATGGGTGACGTTGTGTCTGTTTGTAGGTCCTGAGCAGTAAGATGATGGAGCAGGAAACTCATTACCGCAGACTGACTCAAGAACAGCTGGACACCTTCACTCTGGACATGAACGCAGCGTACGCCCGTCTGAAGGGCATCGAGGAGGCCATCGACAGTAAGCAAACCACATTCGGCTGAGGCATATCTTCTGTTTGACCTTCGATTGATGTTTTCACTTCTGTCTCCAAGGTCATGTGACTGCAGAGGAAGAGGCTCGTAAGGCTCACCAGCTGTGGCTTTCTGTAGAGGCTCTGAACTACACGCTGAAGTCAGCAGGTGCCGATTCCCCCACCGAGCCTCTAGAGGGCGCCGTGCGCGGCATCAAAGAGAGCTGCGCGGAGAACGAGTTCGCCCAGGCGCTGGCCACCGCCATTCCCGAAGAGTCTCTCAGCCGAGGGATCTACAGCGAAGCTTCCCTCCGCGCGCGCTTCTACGACATCCGCCGGCTCGCGCGGCGCGTGGCACTCATCGACGAAACCCGCAACAGCCTTTACCAGTACTTCCTGTCCTACCTACAGTCCGTCCTTTTGTTTGAGAGGGAGCAAGAAGCGCCACCTGCTAAACTAGCAGCCGAAGATCTCGACACGTTCAAGCTGCTGGCCTACGCTACTTACAGCATCGAGCGCGGCGATCTGGAACTAGCCGCGAAGTTCATCAACCAGCTCCGCGGCGAGTCGCAGCGCGTGGCGCAGGACTGGCTCAAAGAAGCCCGGCTCACTTTAGAAACCAAGCAGGTGATTAGCCTTCTCTCGGCGTATGCTAACGCCGTAGGGTTGGGCACCACACAGGCCCCTTAGCCACACCCACTCTGTGGAGATTATGTAAATTACGAGGAGTGTCATTTGCCCGCTGTTAACGGAACCTTCCGCTCAGCTCATTAATTTATAAATAGTTTGCGTGCTAGCCAAAAATTTTTTCTCATCTGTCCGAAGCACTTTTGCAGGAAGTCTCTGCCCTTAAAACAATTCTTAAGTGGCCTACCATCCAGAACAGCCAGTAGTTGTTCCTCACGTGTGGGTTTTGTTGAGCTCGGCAGTGGCGCTCCTCAGTGTATATGCCACATCTCACTGTTTCGGATCAGACGTGCGTTCGTCGGGTCGGGTCAGAACCACTGATGGGAGCCTGGTCACGATGCTCATGTAACGCTTCAGTTTCAGAGTTATATTCACTGGTTGTTTATTAACCCAGACTGTTGAGAATAATCAGTCCTTCTCTCACTCAGTATTGGAGATCAATAAATCATGGTTGTTGACGAGAATGGCATCTCAGTTATTTGCATGTCTGAGTTTTAAAAACAGTTTAGTTGGGGTTCATTTTTTTTATTCCAATATTTTTTAAACAAGGAGCCAGATTTATAACTGTGTGAGTGGCACATTTTACCGCAGATTGTGTGAAGATTTAATAAATGAGGCTGTTATTGAAGGATGAAGGTGCACACTGACAGCAAACAATTCACAAATTCACTGTATGCATAGAAATCTTAAAGCCACACCAGCAAAAATGTTTGATTTAACGTTACCTGTCAATGTCACACTTTTTTATTGCCTTTTCCCATCACGCACAGTTAGGTCTGTATATATTTGGACACAATTGTTGTTATTTTAGCTGTTAATAAGTGCACATTCTCAGTTTATTTTTGAGGGTATTCACATCCAAATTGGAGGAAGGGTTTAGGAATTACAGCTCTTTCATATGTAGCCCCCCCTAGGGACCAAAAGTAATTGGACAATTGAGTCTGAAGCTGTTTCATGCACAGGTGTTATTTCTTCAATTAAGCAGGTAAAAGGTCTGGCCTATGCATTTGGAAGCTGTTGCTGTGAACCCACATCATGCGCTCAAAGAGGCTCTCCATGCACATGAAACGGGCCATTGTTAGGCTTCAAACGCAAAACTAATCCATCAGAGAGATAGCAGGAACATTAGGAGTGGCCAAATCAACAGTTTGGCACATATGGAGACTAAAAGAATGCACTGGTGAGCTCAGTAACATAAAAAGGCCTGGATGGAAGATAACGCACATTTTATTTATGATCATATTAATTTGTCCAATTACATTTGAGCCCCTGAAAATAGGGGGACTGCATACAAATGGTTGCAATTCGTAAACGTTTCATATGATATTTTTGTTCAACCCCTTGAATTAACAATGACAGTCTGCACTTTGATTATTGATTGTTTAATTGTAATTCTATACTGGTGGTATACAGAGCCAAAATTATGAAAATTGTGTCAGTGTCCAAATATATATGGACCTAACTGAATTTTAGTAATAATCATAAACTAGGAACGAAAGCTTAAAGGGGTCATGAACTGAGAAATCAAATTTTCGTTGAGCTTTTAACATATAAGATTATCATATTAGTATTATCATACTATAAGAATATCCTGTACGTTTCAGAACTGAAAACTTCCTTGTTAGTCCAAAAACAGCTTTTATTGTAACCAAGCCCAGAGAACGACTCGTTGTGGAATGAGCCAATAATAGACCGAAGAAGATCAACACCTACTTCATCATCGCAGCTTTGGCCCCGCCCACTGGAGTGTTAGTGAGATGACGAGGAGAGAAGAGCGATACAGGATCACTGGACTAAAAATAACATTACCTTCCAAAGGATCCTAATGCTAGGAATGTGCTTATTTATTTTCAACAATGTGAATGTCTCAGTTGAGTCCAAAAATCCAGTTCAATGACGAGATACTGCATTCATGTGCTTAACATCTCTGTGATCGGCTATAATGCTCATCACTGCAACCTTTCATGCCACGATCTAAATATAATGCCATAGATCTGAATATAATGCTATAAAACAACACTTTTCACGATTAGTTCATCTTGAGAGCTGTAATAGTAAAAATGTGCTAAAAGTTTTCGAGAGAGTTCCACACGTAATACTAGCTATTTCATATGTAAAGATGTGAGCCAATCACAGCAGTGAAGTCTCACAGCAGCCAATCACAGCAGTGGGCGTTTACACTGAAGTCTCACAGCAGCCAATCACAGCAGTGGGCGTTTACACTGGAGTCTCACAGCAGCCAATCACAGCAGTGGGTGTTTACACTGAGTCTCACAGCAGCCAATCACAGCAGTGGGCATTTACACTGAAGTCTCACAGCAGTGGGCGTTTACACTGAAGTCTCACTGCAGCCAATCACAGCAGTGGGCATTTACACTGAGTCTCACAGCAGCCAATCACAGCAGTGGGCATTTACACTGACGTCTCACAGCAGTGGGCGTTTACACTGAAGTCTCACTGCAGCCAATCACAGCAGTGGGCATTTACACTGGAGTCTCACAGCAGTGGGTGTTTACACTGAGTCTCACAGCAGTGGGTGTTTACACTGAAGTCTCACAGCAGCCAATCACAGCAGTGGGCGTTTACACTGAAGTCTCACAGCAGCCAATCACAGCAGTGGGCGTTTACACTGAAGTCTCACTGCAGCCAATCACAGCAGTGGGCATTTACACTTAAGTCTCACAGCAGCCAATCACAGCAGTGGGCGTTTACACTGAAGTCTCACAGCAGCCAATCACAGCAGTGGGCATTTACACTTAAGTCTCACAGCAGCCAATCACAGCAGTGGGTGTTTACTTTTATTTCTAAATTATGACCATGTTTGATGTAAAAATCATACTAACATTATAAGTGCACCACAGGAAACATTATAAAACAATAAAAGAATGCAGTTCATGCCCCCTTTAAACACTCGATTGATGCTGTGAAAACTTTTGAAATTGAACAAACAGTTCTTTAAACCTTTTAGCAGGCTCCTCCTCTTAGTGGGCGGTGTCATGTTTCATATTACACAATTTACTGCAGTATTTTATTATCAAATCTTTTTCTAATCTTGACAAAATGCATATCATTGGGAAGGTCTGAGACTCAGGACTATGTTTTATGATATTAGTGATATTGTGAAATATGGTTAGGCGTGGTTTGGCACTGAGAGGACAATCAGCTGTCCTTTTGTCTCAGGCGTCTTACGTTACGGACATTGCGGTTTATTTCTCTGTTCACATCTGCAGGTCTGATGCAGAACTATGGTAGGTTCCCGCAGGTGATCAGGAATCCTTGGCATCTGGTGTTGTTCAGAGTCAGTAGAAGTGTCTCTTGTGTCCTAAGCTATTGGAACTGAGAGTTACACTACTAGACTAATGCTCTTATTACCCCTGTTCCATCACAAACTATTGAACCACAGTTATTTTGAACCAGCCGATATTAAAACAGCAGGACTACGACAAATTTCAGTTAAGTCTATTATATATGACATTTCATAATTCAATGAACTGCATTCCTGTCTTTGATCAGTACCATTGAAGATAAGTTTGGACAAAAAACACAAGCTTGAGGCCATTAGAGCATGAATCCAGACTCAAAACCCCAGTGAGGGAAAGAGCTAAAGATTTTTTATTGAGTTGAGTTTTTATCTGAATGTAGAGTTACAACTATGCATGTACCAAACATCAGAAAATGAAGAGCTGCACATTTCAACAGATATTCAGCTGCTGTGATCCATCCACACCGCAGAACGAATCTCAGGCCCGAGATTTAATCGCTGTTAAAGGTCTGAATCTCCAGATCGGACAAGATGCTCCTGCAAGAGGACCAGATGACAATTTGATTCTTGAATCTTCTAATTCAACTAAAACATCCTCAAAGATGCCACGTACTTGTGCTGCTCTGAGAGCTCAAACTCCTGCTGGAGCGTCTGGATGAGTTTAGGTGTGTCGGGCAGACAGAAGCCAGCGGAGATCTGCACCAGCTCCATGGCCTGATCCACATCACCGCTGTCCTTCACACACGCCAAGAACTGGCTCAACAGCTCCACACTGACACAGCAACACAACACAGGTTAGTCTGAACATTCATACATTTCATATACACCGATAAGGCATAACATTATGACAGGCGAAGTGAATAACACTGATTATCTCTTCATCACGGCACCTGTTAGTGGGTGGGATATATTAGGCAGCAAGTGAACATTTTGTCCTCAAAGTTGATGTGTTAGAAGCAGGAAAAATGGGCAAGCATAAGGATTTGATCGAGTCTGACAAGGGCCAAATTGTGATGGCTAGACGACTGGGTCAGAGCATCTCCAAAACTGCAGCTCTTGTGGGGTGTTCCCGGTCTGCAGTGGTCAGTATCTATCAAAAGTGCTCTAAGGAAGGAACAGTGGTGAACCGGCGACAGGCTCATGGGCGGCCAAGGCTCATTGATGCACGTGGGGAGCGAAGGCTGGCCGTGTGGTCCGATCAAACAGACGAGCTACTCAAATTGCTCAAGAAGTTAATGCTGGTTCTGATAGAAAGGTGTCAGAATACACAGTGCGTCGCAGTTTGTTGTGTATGGGGCTGCATAGCCGCAGACCAGTCAGGGTGCCCATGCTGACCCCTGTCCACCGCCAAAAGCACCAACAGTGGGCACGTGAGCATCAAAACTGGACCACGGAGCAATGGAAGAAGGTGGCCTGGTCTGATGAATCACGTTTTCTTTTACATCACGTGGATGGCCGGGTGCGTGTGCGTGGCTTACCTGGGGAACACATGGCACCAGGATGCACTATGGGAAGAAGGCAAGCCGGCGGAGGCGGTGTGATGCTTTGGGCAATGTTCTGCTGGGAAACCTTGGGTCCTGCCATCCATGTGGATGTTACTTTGACACGTACCACCTACCTAAGCATTGTTGCAGACCATGTACACCCTTTCATGGAAACGGTATTCCCTGGTGGCTGTGGCTCTTTCAGCAGGATAATGCGCCTGCCACAAAGCAAAAATGGTTCAGGAATGGTTTGAGGAGCACAACAACGAGTTTGAGGTATTGACTTGGCCTCCAAATTCCCCAGATCTCAATCCAATCGAGCATCTGTGGGATGTGCTGAACAAACAAGTCCGATCCATGGAGGCCCCACCTCGCAACTTACAGGACTTAAAGGATCTGCTGCTAACATCTTGGTGCCAGATACCACAGCACACCTTCAGGGGTCTAGTGGAGTCCATGCCTCGACGGGTCAGGGCTGTTTTGGTAGCAATAGGGGGACTAACATAATATAATGTTATGCCTGATCGGTGTATAGTGCATGGGGCAAAAATTGTTACGTTAACTTCTACAGTCAATATGCATTTTTCTAGTGAAGCAAAATCACAAATGACTGGAAGAGTCATGGGAAAAACAAGTGGGATCTTACCTGGGAACTCTATTGTGTGTTTTGAAGAGTTTCAGTGTGTCCCTGAATGAAGAGAAGTGAAATGAACAGATCTGAGGGGCGTTTATAACTCCATTTGACCTTGATCACATTACAGAATCCCATAAGAGACGTTACCAGGCGTCCTGTCTCCTCTGAGCCGCGAGCAGAATGGAGATGACGTCGCTGAGAGAACTGGCCGTCCAGCTCATCATAACCTTGCCGCGGTCACCGGTGTTGTACATTCTCTTAATGTCCAGCGCACAGTCAGCGAATGATTCCTGCACCTGTCCAGAAACATACACGCGCACAGTTACTACAGACCGACGATGAGATTCACTTTAAATTAACTCATTATCCAAACATTTATCAATTAACTAAAAAGACAAAAGAGAAGAAATTGGCTTTATAACCCACAGACAAAGCATAGAATTTCGACTTAAAGACTTATAGAAATCGCAGGCATCAACCAATGCATCCGTCAGTAGTGACGCGCTCATACCTCCTGACCGTGCTTCTCTCTGGCCATGAGCGCCAGCAGCTCCTCCACCAGCTTCTGCCTGTTGGCATGACCCAACTTTTTGATATCTGTGGAGCAAGACATTATTGATATTCATAATGCTGAGAATCTTAGATAGAATCACTAGTAATATGATTTAATTGCTTATCACATTTGACCAATAGGTGGCACTGTGATCAAATCGATGTTGTACGGTCAGAGTAATGTGAAGATGACACACACAAAGTTTGACATCAATATGCCAAAGCGTTTCACACTAGACACATATACAGAGCGTAAGCAGCTGTATATATGATAAAAATTAAGATATACCTCTAGTTTTAATCATTTAAACAGGCCATTGAAGTTTGGGCCACAACTCCTGGCAATGATGTTTTCTTTTGTGTATTCTATTTATCTTTATCACAGTTCTGAATGTCATATGGTGACTGTGAAACACAGAACGCCTCACTTACATGGTGAAATGTATTATTTTTCGTGTTAACTCAGTGTATTTTGAACAAGAACACTGTGTCCAGTGGGAAAGAGTCGTTTTGGCATGAAATTTGTTGATGCATTAAACAATAATGGTTTTGTCTATTGACACGAAATCAATCCATAACTTTATGCCAGCATGGTCTGAAGATTATCTGACTCCAATTTGAAAATCAAAATGGCAGACAGGAAGTTCGGCCGACTATGGCAAGATTGGCTCCTATGTTCTTGGGATGACCCAAGGAATCTATCAAGACCAGTTTCATTACAACAGGCAAAAATATTTAAAAGCTATTAGCATTTTTTTGAAATTTCACTATAATTTTCAACTTTTTGAGTGCCTTCAGGACATAGAGCCATTTACACATACCAAGTTCCATAACAATACGCCAATGCGTTCGTAAAATATAGCATTGTACAAAAAATTCAAAATGGCCGACACCCGAAATGGCTGATATGGGAAAATCGTTCGACTCGGCATGATGCACTGAATTTAAAGAGACCAGTTTTGTGATTTTTGGCCAAACCTTAAGAAGTTATAAGCAAAAGATTCTCATATCTCCTGACCACTAGGTGGCACTGCGCCGAAACTGTGCAGGTATCCTCAGATCATGGTTGTCACAACACACACCAAGTTTGGTCTGAAAACGGTAAAGTGTTTTGGAGATATAGCCTCACGTCCATTTTGGCGTGCCCTTCGTAGAATTCGTTATTTCGAGAGCGGTTTGACTAATCAACTTCAATTCGTCTCCATGGTCTGAAGATAATCTGGTTCGATTTCCATGCAAATCGGACAAATGGTTGAGTAGACGTTCGAAAAAGTTGGCAGAAAAAAATATGACGAAAATGACGTCAGTGTGCAATTGAATTGTCTTGAGCCATGAGTGCAACTTTGGACAGTTGGTGGCGCTAGAGGGATTGAGTTAGAGACTCCAAAATTGGTGTGGCTAATGTTCAGACTGTCCTCTATCAGTGTGCCAAATTTCATGACTTTTCACCATACGGTTCAATGGGCTGACATAGACTCAAGAGCAGAACTACACACCTTCAGTGCTTGGCCCCTAATAAATAAATCAGTCGCTCACCTTTCCATATTTGCGGGATGAGGTCTAGTCTGCTGTCGGTATCAAGTGCTCGGAGTAGATCTGTTATGACATTAGAACTGGGGTAGTACACCTGAAACCAGATCACATCATATCAATGCATGTGACTATCCAGTGTGCATGAAGCAGTGCGTGATGTGTGTTACTCACTGAGGGAATCAGGTCTCTGTACCACTTCAGCACCACATCAATGTGCTCCATCAGACAGAGCAGACTGAAGAACCGCGCGCTGAAACACAGACACACGCACCTGATACAGACGCCACATTGAGTCTAACGCAGATGAACACGAGGCTGTGAGGGATAGACTTAAATAATGAGTTTGCAGGATTCTACTCACTAGTAGATGTTCTGTTTTAAATCATTTCCCAGAAGTCTCCAGTTCTCTCCGACTCCCAGCAGCTCATGGACCTTGTACGCCTGCTCGATGTCCTTGGTGTCGAGACACTGTAGAGAGAGACGCCAAACAGGGTCACACATCACACTTGTGTGGCATTTACCATAAAGCGGCGTCATGTTTAAGTGCACTTACGATTCTCATCGCAGTAATGAAGAACTGTGCTGAAAAACAGAATACAGGTGTGATTCAAAGATTCAGCGCTGTAGTGTCGTCTGTAGGTGCTTGTAAATGCTTAGGGTCAGTCCTAATACCCACACTTGCGGTGCTGACCACTTGAAAGCACATGCATGTGACAGGAAGGAAAGACTAATCACATCTTCTCATAATATCCACTGCAGCATCAGCTCTTTTCTCTGAGTCTGAAAGAGTTTGATAAAGGATTCAGTCTCTCTAAACCCCGCCTTTTTTCCGAGAGCCTACTCTGCTCTGATTGGCCCATGGCCCAGTCTGTTGTGATTGGTCTACTCTGCTCTGATTGGCCCAGTCTGCTGTGATTGGTCTACTCAGCTCTGATTGGTCAGACGGCCCAGTCTGTTGTGATTGGTCTACTCTGCTGTGATTGGTCAGCTGGCCCAGTCTGTTGTGATTGGTCTACTCAGCTCTGATTGGTCAGACGGCCCAGTCTGTTGTGATTGGTCTACTCTGCTCCGATGGCCCAGTCTGTTGTGATTGGTCTTCTCTGCTCTGATTGGTCAGATGGCCCAGTCTGTTGTGATTGGTCTACTCTGCTGTGATTGGTCAGATGGATCAGTCTGTTGTGATTGGTCTACTCTGCTGTGATTGGTCAGATGGCCCAGTCTGCTGTGATTGGTCTACTCTGCTGTGATTGGTCAGACGGCCCAGTCTGTTGTGATTGGTCTACTCTGCTGTGATTGGTCTACTCTGCTGTGATTGGTCAGACGGCCCAGTCTGCTGTGATTGGTCTACTCTGCTGTGATTGGTCAGACGGCCCAGTCTGTTGTGATTGGTCTACTCAGCTCTGATTGGTCAGAAGGCCCAGTCTGTTGTGATCGGTCTACTCAGCTCTGATTGGTCAGACGGCCCAGTCTGTTGTGATTGGTCTACTCTGCTCTGATTGGTCAGACGGCCCAGTCTGTTGTGATTGGTCTACTCTGCTCTGATTGGTCAGATGGCCCAGTCTGTCGTGATTGGTCTACTCTGCTCTGATTGGTCAGTTGGCCCAGTCTGTCGTGATTGGTCTACTCTGCTCTGATTGGTCAGTTGGCCCAGTCTGTTGTGATTTGTCTACTCTGCTCTGATTGGTCAGATGGCCCAGTCTGTCGTGATTGGTCTACTCTGCTCTGATTGGTCAGATGGCCCAGTCTGTCGTGATTGGTCTACTCTGCTCTGATTGGTCAGTTGGCCCAGTCTGTTGTGATTTGTCTACTATGCTCTGATTGGTCAGATGGCCCAGTCTGTTGTGATTGGTCTACTCATGCAAAACATAAAATGTTGCACATTTTATTGGTGCAGAGATTAGTATGTGTATTTTGTAAAACATTTGCAACTTAGAAGCACCACAATTAAATTGTGTCATCTGTTCCTGTTCCTAAAAGTTTATTTTAAAGTGCAATGTAATGAAAGTAAAAATGTGTAAATAAAGCTCTTTACTTGCATTTAAGTGGGACACTTGCAGTCTTGACGCCCACTTGTACACTTGAGCCAAATACAGGAAATACGGCATGTAAATAGAGAAGTGGTCAAGCACGAGTGTGTGTATTAGGACAGGCCCTATTTATCAAACGCCGCTGTAATAATAAGCAGATACCATCATCAGGGTCCTGAGGAGTAAAGCTCTTTCCTGACACCTCGTACATCACTTCCTGTAGAATGTCTTTTTGGCCCTGAACTGGGGCACCTGCGGAGCAAAGCATGATGGGAAATGCATGATCATGTGTTTCCATGTACATGTATGCATTTTAACTTGAGAGAATTGTCATTTTAAGGCATCAAATGACCTGTTTTATAGAATATGCTGAGCACGTGATTGTAAGAGGCCAGACTGGGGTCTGAAATCAAAAGAAAAAGAATCGATTACACACTAAAATAAATAAGTATACACCACTTCATTCCTGTAGAAGCAGGAATAAATATGCATCACTCAACGGACCGATGGAGAGAGCCTTCATCTCGCTGATCACAGGAAAGGCCTGAGATTTGCCCAAAGCTCCACAGCGTCTCAAAGCCTTCAGGACGGCGTTAAACGTCAGGAGGTTGGGCTTGACCTTCTGCTCTGCCATCTGCTTCAACAGGTCCTACACAACACACACACACACACACACACAGACTGAAGCACAGTAGACTGGAGAGAGCGGCTTCACAACAACATCACAGCTCACGTACCACTATCAGCTCCCACTTCTCATTGTATTTCTCTTGCACTTCTGGGGCGGCGGCGATCAGGGCGTTGAAGATGTGCACATCAGCTACAGCGACACAAATGCAATCTTCTTTAAAAAACAAATCCGAGTTATTGAACGAGCGTCTGAAGCGTAAAGCAGGCGCTCACCTGTCAGCCGGTTGTTCAGCAGGTCAGTGTAGGTGCTGAACGCTTTGGAATAAGCGCCATACTGTCAAATCAAGCACACACACGGTCATCTTCTGCCGTCAGACTAGTACAGAAATGCATGAGCTCCCGCACACGTTACCTTCACCATGCCTTGGATCAGAGCGCTGTATGAACGCGTGTTCGGCTCCGACAGCAGCGCAAAGATTCGCTCAGCATTATTATTCTCTCTGTGGGAAAAAAAACAGACCTCTAATGACGTGACAGTCAAGAAAACGCACTATGTATTGTTACGCAGATACACTACCGGTCAAAATTGTTTAATAACTAGGATTTTTTTTTTTTTTTACACAAATCTTCCCCCATGGGTCAAAATGACCCAAAGCCTTAAAATTACACTTCTTTTTTGGTCCGGAAAGCTTATATCATTTCATTTTTATAACATTTTTTCATATAGTGTAAGTGTATTTTTTTATTGATGAAATCAATATATATTTTTGATTTACCTTAAAATTACTAGATTTTATCAATAAAAAAAACACCTACACTATATGGAGCGGATGAGCTGCTCCTCTGGGTCCTAAAGTCAGTTTCTCTTCAGTGTGCATTCAGATACACATGAAGACATAAAATCATTTTTTGGTAAAGCATTTTTAGTTTTCATTTCGAGCATTTTTTAGGTTTTTCTATGTGTGCTGAAGCATTCCTCGCATTCCATTCATTCCTAAGGGGGTCAAATTGACCCGCGAGGGGAGGATTTGTTAGTTTTTTTTTTTTTATTTCAACCACATAAATAAAAAATTTTTTGCGTATTCGCGGTTAAAGTACGACAAAAGTCCTAAGGTGTTGGACCATTCTGATGAACACTCAATTTTTTTTAAAAATTTGTTTCGTTTCAAAATGACCCGAGGGAAGAGGGTTGCATTTTTTTGAAAAATTAATATTGAAATATTCTTTTTTTTTTATATACTTTAATTTTCAGCATCATCACTCCAGTCTTCAGTGTCACATGATCCTTCAGAAATCAATTTTAATATGCTAATTGCTAATTTATCATTCATTATTGGTTCTCAATTATTAATAACGGTTCTTATTATCAATGCTGCTTAACGTTTTTGTGGAAACATACTTTTTTAGGATTCTTTAAACAATAGAAAGTTCAAAACAGCATTTATTTGAAATAGAATCTTTTGTAACATTATAAATGTGTTTACAGTCACTTCTGATCAACTTAATGCGTCCTTGCTGAATATTATTTACCCAAACTTTTGAATGGTAGTGTATCACAGTTTCCTGTTTGCTTTGACATTGATAATAATCATACATATTTCTTGAGCATCGAATCATCATATCAGAATGATTTGTGAAGGATCATGTGACACTGAAGACTGGAGTAATGATGATAAATTCAGCTTTGATCACAGGAATAAATTACACTTTACTGTATATTCACATAGAGAACAGATGATTTACACTGGAGTAATATTTCACTGTTTTACTGTATTTATGATCAGATAAACACAGCCTTGGTGAGTAGACGAGACTCATTCACAAACATAAAAAAAATCTTAATTCTAAACGTTTTGTTGCGTATGCAACAGGTTTGATCAGAAATCATCACTCACTTCCAGGTGGCCTTCAGTAAGTCCGAGGCTTTTGGTCCTCTTCCTTTTTTAGTCTGCGGTTCATCCTGGACGTCCTCCTGGGGTTTCCCATGGGTCAGAGGTGGAGATTAATCACCATTACACATCAGTCTCAGGAGGCTTATTAGTTCAATAGTCACATTTACTATTGATTATTTGCATTCTCCAAACAGATTTTAGAGCTGAAATTATGTTAAAGAGGCCATATCTTGTGTTTGGTCTCTACTAGAGCAGGTTTTCCTGCTTGAATGTTGATCATTCCCTCATATTCTCCATTGTTGCGGCTCCTCTCTTCCCAGTCTGTCAGTAACGCTCTGTTTAGTTCCTGTCTCTATGAAGCCCCTCCTTCTGAAAAGCACACTGTGCTCTGATTGGTCGGCTGGAGCAGTGTGTTGTGATTGGTGTTTGGGAAATGCCCCGCCCCTTACCATAACTGCCAGTTTCAACACACTACTAACTAACTCAACCAGGCCCCGCCCCTTTATTCTCCGCATGAATTATTATAATGAGGAATATTGTGACATTTGGTCACAATGGAGGTGTTTCAGGGAGTTCAGAAACACTGACACGGATATAGAGAGGAACTTCGACACAAAACTATTACGTTCTCCACATAACATGGTGTGAGCGGCCCTACCGTCTCTTCACTCCTCTCTGGAACATTCTCTTGTGCCGGATCACGGTCTCCATAAAAACAAATCAGATCTAGCAGCTCATTGGTGACATCCAAAGACACTGTTGTACCTGCACAGAATACACTCATCAGTCAATCACACACACAGTACATCGGTCACACACACTGCCTGGTCTCTCTCTCACCGGCCTGCAGCAGCTGGTCGTACAGATCCACAGCGGCTCTGACCTTCCTCAGCTGAATCCTCTCCGCGAGCGCAGCTTCAGACGCCTCCTCTATCTGAGCCTCCAGGGTTTCCGGCATCAAACACTTCCAACACAAGACAACAGATACTTCACAAGCCCTCATGAGCAAAGCAAACCCTCAGACACAAGCGCTGGACACTCACAGGAATATGAGGATGTGCGTAGTCTTTCTGGAAGTAATTCGGGTATTTATTGATGAAATATGTCGCAGCGTTTCTGCCCGACTCCTGGGACAAGGAAAATAATTTCTGTGTGGGAGAAATAGATAGGTCAGTGTGTGTTTTCATGATTGTGCACTTCTTTACAACTTGCAGCATATACTCACAAAGTCTAATGATGTCTTTGGAGTGAGATATGGATCATCCTGGAATCTGTAATCGGATGCTGTAGGATCCTAGAACACACACACACACACAGTAACTTTACTTACACGCTATTAGATGACAATGTGTTTTTCACATGGATGTTAGAGCCGTCTGATTTACATACCTTGTTCACGGTGGATGCCAGTGCCTGTAAGACAGCCTCTTTACTCCTGATAATAACAACAATAACAACTTTATTTAAAGGTGCAGTGTGTAAATTTTAGCGGCATCTAGCGGTGAGGTTGCGAATTGCATCCCCCACCGCTCACCCCTCCCTTTCGGAGCACATAGAGAAGCTACGGTGGCCGACACAGGACAAAGATGTCGTCGTCTGAGAGAGCAGAGAGTAGCTAGTGCTCTGTAGAGAAGTTTGTCCCTTTAGGGCTACTGTAGAAACATGGCGGCACAAAATGGTGACTTCACTGTAAGGGGACCCGCGGTGTGTGTAGATAGAAACGGCTCATTCTAAGGTAATAAAAACATAACGGTTCATTATGTAAGGTCTTTATACACCACTGAAAACATAGTTATGTGTATTATAGTGCATTTCTGTCAATAGAGCCTCATAAATACTACACACTGCACCTTTAATATAGCACCATTAAAGGAGCTTCTCAAAGCGCTTTACAAAGTAAAAATGCAGTGAAAATACAAAATTAAATCAACAATAGTTCAGTGGTGCATTAAAAAAAAAGAATATACATAATGCGTAAAGTTCATAAAACCAAGCCCTGGAGGACGCCAGTAGAAACGGGTCCAATATCAGACCTGTATTCTGCGTCCGGTAAAATATGATCTAAACCAGTTTAAAACTGTACCAGAAATACCCAAAAAGTATGATAAAGAGTATGAATTAATTAAATTAAAGGCACAATATGTAAGTTTTTTTTAAATTAACATATCCAAAAACCACTAGAACAGTGTTATATATTTTGTTAACTTGTGTACTTACATAATCCCAAATGTTTCCAAGAATGTTTAAATCCTGAGAAATAAGCGATTTTAACCAGGACACGGACCGTGCGTCGCCTATCAATGACATCATACCTGTGTTACCCTCCGGTTTTATTTTGTAGAAACCATGGAAACACAAAGACGCTTTAATATATGATGTGTTTTATTAGACAGGTGAGCAACTGTTTGGATCATTCATGGACAGAAACTAATCATTGTTCTACAGCTCAACACAGTTAGTCTTATTGTTTAAATCTGGTGTTCTTGATTTACCGCGAGTACCATGTTTTACCATGCCTAATATGATCTAGCTCACTGCAGTGTGAACAAGTGTCTCACAGTAGCACCGAGCGAACGCACAGAGTAGCATTATAACATCACTTTAACACACTCAAATGTGTGTAATATGATAAAACAGCGCTGCGTTCCCACACACACACGAGCGGAAGAAGCGGAAGCGCTCGTCTGACAGAATAAAAGCTCCGCCCAATCAAGGAGTCAAAACACGCCTTTGTGTTGAATAAGAGACCGCTAGTGGCAAAAAATTACACATTGTGCCTTTAATTGACCCTGTGAATGAATGAGTTATAACGAAAAACATGAGTGATGTTTCATGTATTGATCAGTACAGTACATACCATGTTTTCTTCTTTGGGATGACTATTTCTTCTAAAAAAATATATATATATGTATATTAAAAAGATACTGATTAGAAAACAGATTAATTTAATAAAGCACATGAATTCTACAATTATTAAAAAGAGTTGTCAAACCTAGTGAAGAAACGGCAGGTTGTTGATCTGTAGCAAAACTCCTGTAATCAAACCCCGTAATAAGCGTTTTTATTCATAAAACATTTCATATTCTAGTCAAACTTGACAAGTTATTAATCATATGCATATATGAGCTGACACATACAGCCCCTTGAAATGACCTAGAGACAACCAGTCATTTCTTTAAATGCATTGAAATGACAAAAATGTAATTTAATGAAAAGGCGCAAAAAAGGATGTACTTGTGCATTCATCTTACCTATTATGCCATGACTTCTGCAGATGGATGCGCAATATTCTGCTACTCTTACAAGCATGATGCCTGAGAGCTTGCGAACAGGAGGCCGCCATGACACCACAGTGCGTGATCGAAACAGCCGCTTTCAAAACAACAGAGGGCGCCGAGGAAATCTCCGGGCTGTCATTGGGCTCTCCTCATCAGCGATGAGAAAAGTAACACTCATCATGTGACCAAACCGTCTACAGTTTTTACTTCAAACGCAGTCTGAAAAAATAATTATCGTTTGGATAATGACACTAAGAAAGTTTATAAACCATTGAACTAAACATTTTTATTTTTTAAATATTCTGACAGTTTCAAACTAATTTCCATTCGTAAGGTCGGGATATACCATCTGAACAAACAATAATAATAATTTTAAAAAAACTATTCGTCATACGGCCCCGTAGAATATTAATATGCAGGTGTTTTACAGGAAAATAATTAATATCCACCACTGTTCCTTAGGTCAGCGTCTCTGCTTCTGTCCATATTTCCGTCTAATCCCCCCTCCATATGATTTGGTCTCGTCCACTCGTCCAGCTCGGCCCCACGTGTTACAGCTCCATATGACGCACATGGGCAACACACAGAGTTTTCTATTCTAATGTACATGTTTTATTAAGAAAATGCAGTTTTCGAAAGAAACACCATGGAGGCGATTGGAGGGCATGTCGTTTGGCTTGTACTCCGCTGAGGAATTAAGGTAATAATAATAATACACTTGCACAACTACATAACTACACAGCTAAATAACTAGCATGTTACTGTAATGACCGTTATTACCAAAACATACAGTTGAGCTTTGTGACAGCATGCCCCATATGCTGTTTTAAAACATTCCTTTACATCTGAGTCAAATATAAGCAGTAAAATAATATAAGCTCAATAATGTAGTCCACTTCATAATTGATTACACAGTTTTTGAACTGAACTGGTAACTGGTTGTCAATATTAGTTAACTACATTAGTTAACATGAACCAAGAATGAACTATACGTCTACAGCATTTATTAATCTTAGTTAAAGGCACAATATGTAAGTGTTTTTTTTTTTGTTTTTGTTTTTGGATTAAAATATCCAAAAGCCACTAGAACAGTGTTATATATTTTGATGACTTGTGTACTTACATTATACCAAATGTTTCCAAGAATGTTTAAATTCAGAGAAATAAGCGATTTTAACCAGGACACGGACCATGCGTCGCCTATCAATGACATCATACCCGCGTTCCCCTCCGGTTTTATTTTATAGAAACCATGGCAACACCAAAGCCGCTTTAATATATGATGTGTTTTATTAGACAGGTGAGCAACTGTTTGGATCATTCATGGACAGAAACTAATCATTGTTCTCCAGCTCAACACAGTTAGTCTTATTGTTTAAATCTGGTGTTCTTGATTTACCGCGAGTACCATGTTTTACCATGCCTAATATGATCTAGCTCACTGCAGTGTGAACAAGTGTCTCATAGTAGCGCCGAGCAAACGCAGAGTAGCATTATAACATCACTTTAACACACTCAAATGTGTGTAATATGATAAAACAGCGCTGCTTTCCCACACATACGCATGAACGGAAGAAGCGGAAGCTCTCGTCTGACAGAATAAAAGCTCCGCCCAATCAAGGAGTCAAGACACGCCTTTGTGTTGAATAAGAGACGAAAAATTACATATTGTGCCTTTAATGTTCATTTACTTGTGAAGCTGCTTTGAACCCATCTGTGTTGTACAGTATAAAGTTCTATAGAAATAATAACGGTGGCTTGACTTGACCTTCTTTTGTGTGTCTGTGTGTGTGTAACAGGAAGCTGAGTGTGAAAACGATCACTAACTCTGTGCTGCTGGACAGTGTGGGCAGTGCCGCCCCGAACGGGCTGTATGACCTGGCGCTGGGTCCTTCTGATCACAAGGAGATCTGCTCCACCTGCATGCAGGACTTCGACAGCTGTCCGGGACACTTCGGCATCGTAGAGCTGTCCCTGCCTGTCTACAACCCTCTCTTCTTTGACGTAAGCTGTCCTCCTCGCAGGTTTCACACACTTCATGTGTTTATCTGGAGTTAAAGGGTTAGTTCACTCAAAAATGAAAATTCTGTCGCCATTTACTCACCCTCATGTCGTTCCAAACTCGTAAGACTTTCATTCATCTTCAGAACACAAATTAAGATCTTTTTGATGACAACTACCACTTTGACGCTTCAAACCATTCATAAAGAGATCGTAAAACTAATCCATTTTATGAATCGAGCAGCTTTAAAGGGTTAGTTCACCCAAAAATGAAAATCACCCCATGATTTACTCCCCCTCAAGCCATCCTAGGTGTATATGACATTCCTCTTTCAGCCAAACACAATCTGAGTTACACTACTGGTCAAAAGTTTAGAAACATTATGTTTTTTTATGTTTTTGAAAGAGGCTGTCCTTTAATTGATTAAAGGGGTCCTATAATGCCCCTTTTTACAAGATATAAAGTAAGTCTCTGATGTCCCCAGAGTGTGTATGTGAAGTTTTAGCTCAAAATACCCCACAGATCATTTTTATAACGTTAAAATTGTCATGCAATTTTTGTGTGTGTCCCTTTAAATGTAAATGAGCTGCTGTTCCCGCCCCCTTTCAGAAACAGGGCGGAGCTTCAAGAGCTTGTGTTAGCAGCTCTGATTACCTCACGCACACACACACTGAAAATGACAGAATCTGTTCAGCCTTTTATGTTCAAACCGGAGTCGGACAATGATGGAGAGACTCAAGAAGAAGAGACAACATGTAGAATGAGACAGGACGTTTCTGAACGGATAGTTCATGAATTTATGAGTTAACTATCTTCAAGTCATTGATTAGCATATTCTGTCATTATAATCTATAAACCGCTGGTGTGGGAACTGTTGTGAGATGAGCCAGAGAATATCTGCTGTATGAAGAGAGAACAGGGATAGTTTAGTTTAATTACGGTTATAACTTATGTTGTCATCTTGCGTTAATGACATGCTATTGCATTTGTGTTCGTACTGTATCGCAATAAATGTGAAAGACGGACGACAGCTTGAGCGACTCCCAAATGTGCTCGACTACAACAACTCTTCCTCTTCTCAACATGTTCCCGGGGGCGGGGTTTATGTAAATGTTAGGGTTAGTGATGTCACTAACCCGTGAAGAAGCTCGTTGTAGTCCCTACCAGCCGTTTGTTGTAGTCCTTAAAGGGGTGGTTGATCAGCTTTTTTTCGAAGGCTTGATTGTGTTTATGGGGTGCACTGTAACATGGGTTCATGCTTTGTTTTTAAAAAAACGCATTATTTTTCACATTTTACCTTTATTCTACACCGCTGTGTCCCTTCTTGTAAAAACGGCCGGATAGCTTCCTGGTTCTATGAAGCCCCTCCCTCAGAAATACGCAATGGGCTCTGATTGGTTAGCTGGCCCAGTGAGTTGTGATTCGCTAACCGCCTAGTGCACGTTGTCCGGAAACGTCACGCCACTTACCATTACGGGTAGTTGCATATGCTCAGATGTACTGTAATAAACAATGGCGTCAGTATTGCCTTATCAATTTGAGCCCAAATCAGACCCAGAGAATATTAGTGAAGAGGCTCGAGCAGAACCTGCGCAAGAACAGCTGTTACAGGACGTTTCAGAATGGGATGTTTTTTTTATTTGTAGTGGTCTCATACTTTGTAGATACGCTGTTATTTGTAAATGCTACTGTTTATGTTAGCTTTTGATATACGGTTTTAGCCTTATTAAAGCTTTAGTACAGCAGAATACATGATTGCCTTGTAGCCTTTTTTCATATAATCGTTCTAACAAATTATACTACAGTTCTCGAAGGGATTATTTGATTACAGACTGGCTCTATAGTGATCGCTACTGACTGTGAGGCACCGTTAGTTTTGTCTTTATAGAACGAGTGTAGCCAAATATCTGTTGCCAGAACGATGAAACCATCACAAAGACTAATCATGGATTCATTACAGTGGCCATATCAAACACAGAACCATGTTTAGCGTGCCTGCATTTACACTGATCACTTAAACACCAACAAACACCAACATTCGAAGTTCCCTAGTGGGATTAAAAAGAAGTTTGTAAGTGTTTGTCGGATAAATTTGAATTAGCAATTAGGCTAGCGGAGCCAAACAGCGCTTGCCTTTGTTTACGTCCTTGCTACAGCATAAAAATAACGATAGAAACTATTCATGGAAAGCACATCAACAAAGAATAAAACATACTTACAGGTTGTGGCCCATAAACAACAGCTTCTGCTTTTAAAGTGGGAACTGCTGTCCTCCGTAAAATATGCAGCACAGAGAGCTGTATTTGGATTGTAATGTTCAGGAAGGTTCAGCGTTTCAACGGCATGGCAACAACACTACTCGCGCTTCCTCTTCACAACATGGCCTTTGTTGCGTGTTCCCGGGGGCGGGGTTTATGTAAATTTTAGGGTTAGTGATGTCACTAACCCGTGAATAAGCTCGTTGTAGTCCCTACCAGCTGTTTGTTGTAGTCCTTAAAGTGATTTCTGTAAAAGAAAATTCAGCTTTGATCACAGGAATAAATTACACTTTACTATATATTCACATAGAGAACAGATGTTTTACACTGGAGTAATATTTCACTGTTTTACTGTATTTATGATCAAATAAATCCAGCCATGGTGAGCAGAAGAGACGACTTTTAAAAAACATTCAAAAACTTTAATGTTTCCAAACTTTTGACCGGGTTTACCATTCACTGCCATTATAAAGCTTGGAAGAGCCAGGACATTTATTAATATAACTCCGATTGTGTTTGTCTGAAATAAGAATGTCATACACACCTAGGATGAGCTGAGGGAGAGTAAATCATGGGGTAATTTTCATTTTTGGGTGAACGATCACATTAATCTTCTGAAGAGACACGATCACTTGATGAACAGTTTGAATTAATGACGTTTACATGTGAATAAAAGCCTAAATTAAATCTCTTCATCATATAAAAGTGATCGTGTCTCTTCAAAAGACTTGGAATAAATGGCTCGATTTATTTTACAATCTTTTTATGAATGTTTTGGGTGAACAGACTTTCAGTGGAGGGACAAAAATCTCTCAGATTTGATTAAAATATCTTTAATGTGTGTTTCAAAGGTTAGTCAAAGTCTTACGGGTTTGTAATGACATGACAGAATTGACATTTTTGAGTGAACTAACCCTTTAAAAACAAAACCATTGAATTGTAATGAGATCATGATCCTGTCTGATTAAATATTTTTGAGTAACACTTTATTTCCATAGTCCACTTTAGACATATTCTACTGACTATAAGTAACTTTTTTTCTACATGTCAACTTATTCTACTAACCCGAACTCTAACCTAATACTCTAATGAGAGCTACACTATATTGCCAAAAGTATTACATCCAAGCCTTACATCACCAAGTGCAATGCAAAGCGTGGGATGCAGTGGGGTAAAGCACGCCACCACTGGACTCTAGAGCAGTGAGACGTGTTCTCTGGAGTGACCAATCACGCTTCTCTGTCTGGCAATCCCATGGACGAGTCTGGGTTTGGCGGTTACCAGGAGAACGGGACTTGCCTGACTGCATTGTGCCAAGTGTAAAGTTTGGTGGAGGGGGGATTATGGTGTGGGGTTGTTTTTCAGGGGTTGGGCTTGACCCCTTAGTTCCAGTAAAAGGAACTCTTAATGCTTCAGCATACCAAGACATTTTGGACAATTTCATGCTCCCAACTTTGTGGGAACAGTTTGGGGACGGCCCCTTCCTGTCCCAACATGACTGCGCACCAGTGCACAAAGCAAGGTCCATAAAGACATGGATGAGCGAGTTTGGTGTGGAGGAACTTGACTGTCCTGCACAGAGTCCTGACCTCAACCCGATAGAACACCTTTGGGATGAATTAGAGCGGAGACTGCGAGCCAGGCCTTCTTGTCCAACATCAGTGCCTGACCTCACAAATGCACTTCTAGAAGAATGGTCAAAAATTCCTATAAACACACTCCTAAACCTTGTGGAAAGCCTTCCCAGAAGAGTTGAAGCTGTTATGGCTGCAAAGCGTGGGCCAACTCCATATTAAACCCTACGGATTAAGAATGGGATGGCATTAAAGTTCATGTAAAGGCAGGCATCCCAAAACTTTTGCCAATATAGTGTAGTTGGCAAATTAATAGTTATCAGAATGTCTAAAGTGGATCATCGAAATAAAGTGTATGGTATTTTTGTCATATCGTCGCCCACCCCTAATCTCAATCTCTTTACAGAAATTATTTTTGCTCATCCGGGGTTCATGCCTGTCATGTCACCGCCTGACGTGTGCGAGAGCGGCTCTTCATTTGTTGCTGGGTCAGCTGAAGCTGCTGGACGTGGGCGCGCTGAACGAGGTGTACGAGCTGGAGTGTGTGCTCAATCAGGTCAGAACGGGTCAAAGCGCTCTCCTCACTGAGGTCGATCATGCGACCCAAGTGCTTATATGTTATGCTTTTGTCGCCCTCTCGTAGCTGCTGGAGGTCACAGCTCAGCCGTCCGGAATAGAAATCCAAGCAACTCTGGATGCGTTTATCATTCCGGTCCTCAAAGCCAATGAAGGCCAGCACCACACAGCTCCTGTGAGTCTGAAACCCATCCTTCTCATCTCCTTTACACTGTTCATAGTATTGTCTGTGCACTTTCTGTTTGCATCTTATACATTTGTTTTGACTCCAGATCAAACACATCTGTGAGAAAAAGTTCAGTCTCATCAGCAATTTCTGGAGAGTACACATGGACGCAAGGAAATGTCCAAATTGCAGGTGAGGAGCTCAACTTTTTCCTCCATTCTCTCATTTTTAAGTGAAGCATACTCGCTGCTTTTTGTGTGGAGCCTCGTTCTGTTGTGAGAAAGAGTGTGTGTGTGTGTGTGTTTTTCAGAAGCAGCAGAGTGGCCGTACGCCGAGAACACAACAGCAAACTCATCCTCTCTAATTCATCGTCCGCATCAGGCTCAGAACAGCCTGGTGAGTTCAGACTGTGAAATCAGGCATCAAAACATTAGGGATCCTACTAGGGCTGTGCAATATTGACAAAAATATTATATCTCAATAACGATAATTAGACGATATTTCTCTGAGTGTGTTATTGTGCTGGTACTTTGGCAGGTTTAGGACTGCCGTGGTCAGCTGACTCCCAAAGTTACTGATATTCTTCATATTCTGTGGTGGTCAGTTCACAGCAGTGACACAAATCATCTTTTACAATACGTTTACATTGATTAAATGGCACAAAAGATGATGCATGCATTTAACGAGGTAAAAATGGCTTTATAAAAAGTAAAAATCAAATTAAATTATAATAATAAGACTCAATAGGGCTGTTACCAATCAAATGAAATCAGTCTCAACTAAACTCATGTTTGCAGGTCAGAGGAAGCACAGAAGCTCATCTGAAGTGGATTTAGATCATTTACACAGATGCTTAATGAGCTCAGAGGGACATGAATGAGTTTAACCTGCAGTTACACATGCACAAATAATGTGCTGATGTTTTGAACATAAAACATTGAATGAAACAATTTTAAAAAAGACACTTTAAATAGCCAGTAGGAGGCAGAGAGTCACTGTTAATGAGTCATTGAGATTCAGCCGATTCATTCAAACGGCTGATTCATTCAGGAACGAAGTATGTGACTCTCTCAATGAGTGAATCATTAACTCAACCGATTCATTCAAACGGCTGATTCATTCAGGAACGAAGCATTTGACTCTTTTAATGAGTGAGTCATTGAATCATTCATTCAACTGATTCATTCAAATGGCTGATTCATTCAGGAACGAAGCATTTGACTCTCTTAATGAGTTAGTCATTGAATCATTCACTCAACTGATTCATTTAAACGGCTGATTCATTCAGGAACAAAGCATTTGACTCTCTTAATGAGTGAGTCATTGAATCATTCACTCATACGATTCATTCAAACGGCTGATTCATTCAGGAACGAAGCATTTGACTCTAATGAGTGAGTCATTGAATCATTCACTCAACCGATTCGTTCATTCAGTGATGAAACACCGCCGTGTGTCGCTCAGAGACTCAAAACAGTCCTGTGGCTTTGATTGGAACTATTTTCATTGCCGAAATGGAGCAAAAACAGGCAATATTGTGTCTAAAATGTATGTCACTTAATAATATAGCTGCAAGCAGCGATGATGGGCCAAAGCCCCGGCGCCACCACTACGCCGGAGGCTTTAGGGAGACTGCACGACTGCCAATATGCACTTAAACTTGGTGAATGTAAAAAGGACCATGAGGACCATGTCAAGATATGAGACTCTTCCCGTTTCCCTTTTTGTCTTTACGTTAATCGCTCACTATAGCAACACCATTTGACATATTTAATAAGTGTTCTCAATTTAACATCTTCAGTGTCTTGCCACCATGTTCAGAAAGTTTGGTGTGAATCGTGTGAATCCCCTAGGAGGAGTAGTTAAAAATTCAGAGCCTGATTATTCAAAAAATCCACATTCAAACCAAAATATCTGACTTCCTGTTGGTCGGAGCTAATGACTGTGAATTAGAAAGTTATCCGGCTCGATAAGAACAAAATCTGTACAGAGTTTGGTGACTGTAGGCCAAACTAAGCCCCCCACTTTTGTCAGAAGGTGGCGCTACTGAGCTCCCTCTCCACGCCCGTTTCTAAGGCTTTGCCCATGTCTACTGGCTGACAACTGCACTGTGTGTGTCGAGTTTTAAGCATGCTAATAGTCTCAAAACACCCAAGAATATTATTAAAGTTTGACGTGTTGCCATGGCAAACAGTATTTATGATATCAAGAATCCTTTCACTGGTATACAGCTGCAGTGTCTTGACATTTACAATGATGAAGTTTGAAGCAAATCAGGTAAAAATGAGAGGGTGATTTCAAAGCAACTTGAAAAGTGACACACTTCCTGTTACCAATTGGTGGCACTATAACTTTGACTCACAATAGTCACACCCATGTGACTATATAACGAACACACAGCTGAAGTTTCATCCAAATCAGTTTCAACGCCACGGAGAAATCGTTCGAGATATCAAAAATCCGCTCGCATTTTACCATCCTCAGTGTCTTGACCGAGTTTGGTGATGATCCGATTAATCATGTAGGAGGAGTATATCAAATTCCAGAGCATATGTTTTTCAAACAACCCATAAGTCACTCAATATTAACCTCTTGTTTATTGAACTTTTGTATAAAATCAATCTCACATTTGTAATCGTGCTGATATCTGGAGAATAAACGTCACTCTTCGTGTGATATTGATTAACTATATTAAATGATATAAATATAAAGACATACAGAGGTATTTTTGCCCATTATCTTGATTATTGAGGGCTTTACGAATGCATTTTAAGTGTGCACTCTAAAGTGCACTACTGTAACCTAAACTAAACTACATCACGTAGAGTGTCTGTGCGCTCTCTAGATGTGAGACATACTCCATAATGTCAGACCGCACATCATTAAAACAATAACAATATTATCATAGATGATATATATCGTTCACCCCTATATCCTACGCATATATAACGAACCTAACTGATCACTAACGTTGTGTTTTGCGCCATTGCTTTGGCAAAGCATCTGTCAGTCGAACAGAAAACAAAATAAACCTAGTGCGCTTATCACACGGAAAAGGCTGTGATCTAATGAAGTCGGTTGCGGCGGGTTTGATTGCTCATGATTGCCGTCTCTGAGCGGCTCCGTTCACAGTAAATGAGCTTTATTACTGCATGTACTGTGCGTTTAACCCATTTTTGACTGCTCCTGTGTGGTTGATTCAGGCCAGTACAGCACAGTATACTCACAGAAATCTTGTGCGTACATGTAATCTACAGTGGGTTGTGAGTATCTGTCTGTTTGCGTTCGCTTCCAGATGATTTACAGCTGGCCAAGCGTGGATTCTTGACTCCAAGTGTGGCGCGAGAGCATGTCATCAAACTCTGGGAGAACGAGGGTAAGACTGCTAAAGTTTACTTCACATTTCTTTCTAGGATTCGTAATGCAAACACAATAGGTTTTCTGAAATGGATCATTGTGACTTCTGTAGGTTTCTTCCTGAAGCATCTGTTATCAGGGTTTAACTTGAGCAAGTCGGAGACAGGCTTCAATCCTGAAGTTTTCTTCTTGGATTTGCTGATGGTTCCTCCATGCAAGTGAGTTTATGTCCTGTTTAAGATGAACAAATAGTTTCTTCCTCTTACAGAGAGATCTTTGGCTGGATGATTTGTGTGTGTTTGCGTGGCATTTTATAGGTTCAGGCCCATCACTCGTTTGGGAGAGCAGATGTTCACCAATGGTCAGACTGTGAACATGCAGTCCGTGTTAAAGGATAATTTCACCATTCAGAAATTGCTCGCACTAATCGGTGTTGAGAATAACAATGCAGTTGAAGGCACACAGACAGAGATGGATGAGGTGAGAAGAATTTATGTTAACAAATGATTATTGAAAATCCCGTAATGGGCAACCGACCATCAGTACCAAGTGCCATGTGTGTTTGTTCAGTGTGGTGACGCCACAGAGAGCAGTGAGATAGATAAGTCCTTCCTAATAAACATCCCAGGACTGACTCTCTCAGACAAGCTCTATAACGCCTGGATCCGCCTGCAGAGTCACGTCAACATCGTGTTTGACAGCGACATGGACAAACTGATCACTGAGAAGTTCCCGGGCGTCCGTCAGGTCAGTGTGTGACAGATCGCAATGGTTCCACTCAAGATTATCAGCATGAACTCAGAAGGTGGGAAATAATGTTTGTTTCTTTTGAATGTGTCTCTCAGATCTTGGAGAAGAAAGATGGTTTGTTCAGGAAGCACATGATGGGAAAGCGTGTGGATTTTGCTGCACGCTCTGTCATTTGTCCTGATATGTACATCGGAACCAATGAGATTGGAATACCAATGGTGAGTCTTCAATTTTTAGTTTTTAGTGTTTGGTATGATATGTATTGGATAATGTTTGGTCAGCTGGCCATTATTGCAAAATAAACCCACACTGGGTGACCTGGCTGACTGTATGTTATTCTGCTTATTGAACAACTACTTACCTACTAAAGAAATATAGCTACATACGATATTTACATGTTTCTCGGAAGACAAAACAAGTACAGTTTACCCCGATCATCCAATTCAAGGGTAACTTTTGAACTGGTTTATGTAAATTCAGTATTTTGTCTTGTGGACTGTATGTAAACACCTGTAATGTGAAATGGCTGAATGACAAAATAACCTTATGAAATTCATACACTGCACATTTGAATACATAGTTGAGTACATACAATGTTTGGTGTCACTGTGCCAAAGCCTTGCAGACATACAGCCTCAGAAGCAGTTATGCCATCAAATTCGTTGATACTGTAAATGAAAACTGTTTTGTCAATTGATGTGAAATCCATAACTTTTTGCAAAAAAAGTCTGAAGATGTTCTGAGCCAAATTTGGTGAAAATTGGACCAACAGTGTAGGAGAAAAAAAGATCAAAATGGTTCGCCAGTTATTATCAATTGGGATCGATGTTCTTGGCATGATCCAAGGGATCTATCAGTGCATTCATAAAATATAGCATTTTACGACGAAATTAAAAATGGCAGACATGGGAAAATTGGGTATCGTTCGACTCTGCATGCTGCATGCATCTCTGTAAAGACATTTTGGTTTTTGACCAAACTGTTCAGAAATACTTAGCAAAAATTGCTATTTCTCATATGACAATTAGGTGGCACTTTCTCAACTTTTTGAGTAGCTTCAGGGCATGGAGCCGATAACACATACCAAGTTTCATAATGATACACCAATGCATTCGTAAAATTATTGCATTTTATAACAAAATTCAACATGGCCGATATAGGAAAATTGGGTATCATTCGACTCGGCATGCTCAAAAGAGACCAATTTTGTAATTTTTGGCCAAACTGTTCAAAAGTTATTAGCAAAAATGTCAATTTTTGATATCTCCTGACCACTAGGTGGCGCTGCACCGAAACTGTGCAGGTATCCTCAGATCATGGTTGTCATAACACACACCAAGTTTAGTCTGAATACTGTTAAGTGTTTTAGAGATATAGACTCGCGTCCTTTTTGGCGTGCTCTTCGTAGAATCGTTATTCGTTATGAACTTCAATTCATCGCCATGGTCTGAAGATGATCTGGTTCGACTTTCATGAAAATCGGACAAATGGTCGAGAAGACGTTCGAAAAAAGTTGGGCGAAAAAATAATGACGGACAATGACTTCATAGTCCAAGTGCAACTTTGGACAGTTGGTGGCGCTAGAGGGATTGAGTTAGAGACTCCAAAATTGGTGTGGCTAATGTTCAGACTGTCCTCTATCTGTGTGCCAAATTTCACAACTTTTTACCATACGGTTCAATGGGCTGCTAGACGGAAAAGAAGAGGAACACTTGCAATTACAATAGGTGCCTACGTACCTTCGGTGCATATAATTTTTATGATCCCTCTTATTGTGTTAAAAATATTAACATCTTGCATATTCTGCAAGTGGTATGTAAACTTATGAGGAGTTATGTACTTAACTGTACATGAATATGAAATATTCTCCATAGTTACTGAAGTCAGACAGCTGTAATAGCAGTCTCTGTACTTGCTCTGATATGGAAAGAGAGTGAGCACAGACTCAAACGAGAGGCATGAATGTAGCGCTCATATGTTGCCATCATCAGCCAGTTAAGTGGCTATATTTGATTGTAATGTGAGGTTTTTGAGAGTAGTTTGATGTGCTTCGTCTAGGTTTTTGCTACCAAGTTGACATACCCGCAGCCGGTGACGCCCTGGAACGTGAAGGAGCTCAGGCAGGCAGTGCTGAATGGACCCAACGTCCACCCCGGAGCCTCCATGGTCATCAATGAAGACGGGTCCCGCACCATTCTCAGCAGCATCAGCCTGACCCAGAGGGAAGCCGTGGCCAAACAGCTGCTGACCCCCAGCACCGGCCAGCACAAGATGCCCATGAAGATCGTGAGTCTGTTAACTTCACACAGACACGCTGCGCTCTGGATTGGCTTTATATGACAATATAACAGCTAGTCACATGAGACGCATTGTAAACATTCATTCAATCGCTCATACATTTTTAAAAATAAACTTCAGCCGTGCATTTCTAATGGTTTGATCTTTATGCACAGATTTTAGAGGTGCAGTTTGTCTACATTAAGGGACAGAACGATGTCAGATGGTCTTACGCAACAGCAATATCGCTCTTGTGATTGACGGACAGAAATGAGATGTTGAAAGCACACTTCCTTCATTTACATATGCATGTTAAAGGGATAGTTCACTCTAAACTGAAAATTAAGTCATCATTTACTCGCCCTGGTGTTGTACTAATGCCGTAAGTATCACAGAATGATCTCATGCGACACGTCTTATATTACAAGTGTTTGGTGAAAAACAATCTTAAATTTACTGTATTATTTCATGAAAATCCTGCCGTTGGCTGTTGATCTTCGAGTCTATTAGCGACGCAGTTCACTCCGGCTCACCTAGAAAAACACACAAGCTGTGCGAAATTTAGATTAATAAATACTCTATATGTCTATATGAAATTAATTTTTTTCTTCTATTTTAGCCATTAATTTTAGGCATTCAGCATTACAGTATAATTGAAAGCTATCAAAATACAACAACTTTTAATTTAAGTGAACTTAAAACAATCTTCACATAAACCCACTGTAATAAATGTCACATTTACCTGCGCTTCAATATATCAGGGCTCAATGTTTTCTATTGGCCCAGTCAGAACGGTTCAGATTTTTACTTCCCTGTCAAAATGCACAAAAAGTTATTGTTTTCATTGTCTAGAGCAGTTTCATTCACAGTCTAGAGCAGTGAGTGATTTTCTCTGTCTTTTGTTCTTTGATGATCATTAATGACAGACAGCAGCAGGTTTATTAGGCTACTGTCACTTTAAGAGCTGACGCGGATCTGACACACATCCCATTTACTTTACGTTCATGTAACCCCTTATTTACACTACACGCGTCTGCGGCGTTACGGATGCGGTGAGGTTTTGCTCCGTCTTCTACGTGGTGCCAACTCACACCAGGAGCATTTCAGAATCGAAGCGACAGGATTTGCGAGACCACGTGATTACACAGTCCTACGTTGTTTTTCTCAATTTTTTTTTTTTTGTGTTCTAACATTTAAGTGTTTGTTTAGTTTAATTATGTTTATTGTTGTTTTTTGCTATCCCACATGAAAAATACTACAGCATTTACTGTAATAAAATAGTAAATTCTAGTATACTGCATATATTATAGTATTTACAACAATCTGCATTGACGAATGCTTTTGTTGTGCAGGTGAATCGGCACATCAAGAACGGGGATGTGCTGCTGTTAAACCGTCAGCCGACTCTGCACAGACCGTCGATTCAGGCCCACTGCGCTCGCATCCTGCCCGGAGAGAAAGTGCTGCGCTTGCATTACTCCAACTGTAAGGCCTACAACGCTGACTTCGACGGTGACGAGATGAACGCGCACTTCCCTCAGAGCGAGCTGGGCCGCGCCGAGGCCTACACGCTAGTGAGCACAGACCAGCAGTACCTAGTGCCCAAAGTGAGTCCACACCTGAATCAACCCGCTTTGAATTCTCTGTCATTTGTAAACCCTTGACTGGTCTCTGCTCCTCCTTCTGTAGGACGGGAAGCCGCTGGCTGGCCTGATTCAGGACCACATGGTGTCTGGCACCAGTATGACCCTCCGCGGCTGTTTCTTCACGCGGGATCAGTACACTGCTCTCGTCTACAGAGGCCTGACCGACAAGATGGGCCGAGTCAAGCTCCTCCGTCCCGCGCTCCTCAAACCCGTGCCGCTCTGGACAGGAAAGCAGGTCATCTTCATCCGCATGACATTTATATCATCATCAGAGATCTTCACGTACATGTTGAACTAAACAAAAGCTGATACTTGGACTTGCATGAATAGCAACTTTTCGTTGTTTTTTCAAGGTGGTTTCAACGCTTCTGCTGAACGTCATCCCAGAAAACTGCATCCCTTTAAACTTGACGGGAAAAGCGAAGATCCCCAGTAAAGCCTGGGTGAAGGGACATCCCAGACCTGTTCCAGGATACGTGCCGGAGTCTATGTGTGAATCCCAGGTAATTAAGGAGTATGTTCCATGCATCACGGAACTATTACAGTGGGGAATTTACAAGTATTTGATACACTGCCGATTTTGCAGGTTTGCCCACTTACAAAGCATGTAGAAGTAATTAATTTGCATTTTATTGCATGACATAAGTATTTGATACATCAGAAAAGCAGAACTTAATATTTGGTACAGAAACCTTTGTTTGCAATTACAGAGATCATACGCTTCCTGTAGTTCTTGACCAGGTTTGCACACACTGCAGCAGGGATTTTGGCCCACTCCTCCATACAGACCTTCTCCAGATCCTTCAGGTTTCGGGGCTGTCGCTGGGCAATACGGACTTTCAGCTCCCTCCAAAGATTTTCTATTGGGTTCAGGTCTGGAGACTGGCTAGGCCACTCCAGGACCTTGAGATGCTTCTTACGGAGCCACTCCTTAGTTGCCCTGGCTGTGTGTTTCGGGTCGTTGTCATGCTGGAAGACCCATCTTCAATGCTCTTACTGAGGGAAGGAGGTTGTTGGCCAAGATCTCGCGATACATGGCCCCATCCATCCTCCCCTCAATACGGTGCAGTCGTCCTGTCCCCTTTGCAGAAAAGCATCCCCAAAGAATGATGTTTCCACCTCCATGCTTCACGGTTGGGATGGTGTTCTTGGGGTTGTACTCATCCTTCTTCTTCCTCCAAACACGGCGAGTGGAGTTTAGACCAAAAAGCTCTATTTTTGTCTCATCAGACCACATGACCTTCTCCCATTCCTCCTCTGGATCATCCAGATGGTCATTGGCAAACTTCAGACGGGCCTGGACATGCGCTGGCTTGAGCAGGGGGAGCTTGCGTGCGCTGCAGGATTTTAATCCATGACGGCGTAGTGTGTAACTAATGGTTTTCTTTGAGACTGTGGTCCCAGCTCTCTTCAGGTCATTGACCAGGTCCTGCCGTGTAGTTCTGGGCTGATCCCTCACCTTCCTCATGATCATTGATGCCCCACGAGGTGAGATCTTGCATGGTGCCCCAGACCGAGGGAGATTGACCGTCATCTTGAACTTCTTCCATTTTCTAATAATTGCGCCAACAGTTGTTGCCTTCTCAACAAGCTGCTTGCCTATTGTCAGCCTTGTGCAGGCCTACAATTTTATCCCTGATGTCCTTACACAGCTCTCTGGTCTTGGCCATTGTGGAGAGGTTGGAGTCTGTTTGATTGAGTGTGTGGACAGGTGTCTTTTATACAGGTAACGAGTTCAAACAGGTGCAGTTAATACAGGTAATGAGTGGAGAACAGGAGGGCTTCTTAAAGAGAAACTAACAGGTCTGTGAGAGCCGGAAATCTTACTGGTTGGTAGGTGATCAAATACTTATGTCATGCAACAAATTGCAAAATAATTATTTAAAAATCATACAATGTGATTTTCTGGATTTTTGTTTTAGATTCCGTCACTCACAGTTGAAGAGTACCTATGATAAAAATTACAAATTTACTTAAATAAAGATGGTGTACGTTACATTATGCCAGTAGGTGGCGACCAGTCACTGTTAAAATGTAGGCCTATTTGATGCATCACTGAATCATTCATTCAAGAAATTCGTTCAAAAAACAAGTCTTCATTTATTCATTTCAAACAATTTTTTACGTAACGAATTAATTTAAATTATTAACTATTTTTTAATAGACTCATTTATAATATTTAGTCAGAACCTAGAGTAAATTGCATATTATGTTTGGTTGTCTAGTGTTTTGTTTTCAGAATCGTGGGAGAGCCGTGATCTCTAATTTCTCCCATGATACAGAGTCATAAATTAAGCTTAAAAGAACATATATCTGGCATTTAACTAATACTATTAGTACTGTTTCTAATATTAAAATGTACAGTCTTACAGATGAATTATAATGGAGGATTCTGAAATGTTTTCTTAATTTAAAGACGTGCAAACCGGCCCCCCTTTCTTTTGGTACGTTACGCGATCCGTGATATATTCTGTGATAGTGCTTCAGTTTACACAGAGTTTGAAAAGACAAACAAATCTGTCAGAGCTCTGGCGCAGTGTAACACATGCAGACAAAAGCCCCGCCCGACATTTGTTCTTGTTTGAGAAGCGTTTCACTCGGATATACGGCACAATAGGGGAGAAAAGATGCAACTTCCCTTTCATGCTGACTTTCAGAGTACATTTCTCAGTTTATCCCCATCATATTTTTACCACAAAATCCAAATAAAAGAAAAAAATCTATTTTAGGCAAGGAACCCTATTCAGGCATGTGTTTTTTTTACTTGTGTATGGATTCATAGGTGACCAAAACATCAAGTTCTGTTATTTTTTCCCCCTCAAAAAATGAAGTAAAAAGATTTTGATCTAGGGCTGTCACTAACGATTATTTTGGTAATCGAGTAATCTGTCGATTATTTTGGCGATTAATTGAGTAATCTGATATTTTTTGCGGTAATAAAATCGCATAGTTTTATTGAACACTGCTAAAATACATAATATAATGTTGTTGTTGTTGTCACACTCTACAGTCAAATCCTTGTTTAATTTTGGCCTAAACAACATTTAATTCAAAATTTAATATTTAGCCACTTCTTTACGAGAGAAATGCTACAGCCGCTGCAATTTCTTGAACATGAACATGTGGACATCAAAACATGCAAACTAAGAGCGAAGGTTTAAACTTTTATTTTGAAATCGTGATGAATAGTTGGCATATTTAGAAACATATTGATGTATTCTCCTGTGTTGGCATAGGTTCATAAATGACCTGCCTTACAAATCTGAGGAGATGGCGCACATTGTGTTCCCAGATGAACGCTATAAGCAACCTAAACTCACAGCAAATGCAGAGATGATGAGACGTGCTCCACGCATGTAAACAGTGATAACAGTGCAATACTAAACGCTATGAAACTCAAAGCTCCTCGTCAGACTTTATATGCTTTACCAAATGCACACAGTGATTTCGTGTGGAGAAGCATTTACTGTGTGTGAACGGAGCCGCTCTGAGCCTGCATGCATTCATTAAAGTGCATATATAGGCTATTAAACCCCGAGCGCATATTTGTGAATACACAATAGCACTATGCTATGTTATGATTTTAAATGGTTCAATACATCGTGCAGGCTTAGAAAACGGTCTAATAACAAGGATTCTCATCCGTGGAATGCGCCACTTCCGTTATTTTTCCGGTTACTCAACACCCACTAATTGCAATCGAGGATTTTTTTAAATCGAGTACTTGAATTTAATCGAGGAATCGTGACAGCCCTGTTTTGATCTGTTCTTGGCTAGTTTATGGTGCCTGTTCCTGGGTGGTGATGCGCTGTGCTGTGTGTTTCAGGTGGTCATTCGTCAGGGCGAGCTGTTGATGGGCGTTCTGGATAAAGCTCACTATGGCAGCTCGGCGTACGGCCTGGTCCACTGCTGCTACGAGCTCTACGGCGGACAGACCAGCGGAAAACTGCTCAGCTGTCTGGCACGACTCTTCACGGCCTACCTGCAGCTTTACCGCGGATTCACCCTGGGTAAAATCACACGGCAAGGCCAACTCATCCTGCTGAACACCCCGAGTGAGATTTTGTGTTAAACTGTCATTTGTTCCTGACAGGTGTGGAGGACATTCTAGTGAAAGAAGAAGCCAACAAACAAAGAAGGAAGATTATCCAAAAGTCACTCACATGCGGCTCCAAGGTACACCGTTCAGATTGACCAGCTCTTTCCTGACCCGCAGATCCTTCTGAACTGTGTCACTTTCTTGAACATTAATATGCTTGTGCTAGAGCTGCACGATTAATCGCTAAAAGATCGTAATCTCGATTCAAACACCCACGCTATCTCATTCCTAAATGACAGTGATTCGGCTCTGTCTATTAAACATTTCACCATTACGATCACAGCGAACATTCAGATCTGTGTTCTGCTCCAGAGAGAGCCGTTGTCATGTATAGATATGAAACAGCTTCACACACAGTCGTTTCAACCACACAGTATCATTATTTCTGTCTTACAATAATTCATATTATCACAGAAGTACTGGAATAAAAGTTTATAATTCAGATATAAACACTGATGTCTACTGTAGAGATTAAAATAGAGAAAATCACCTTTTGAAAGACTGTATCAATTACATCACACCAGTAGGTGGAGACAAGAGACTGTTTAAAATGTTTGTCATTGAATCATTCATTCAAGAGATTTGTTCATAAATGCTGATTCATCCAGTAATGAAACAAGTGAAGTCTTTATGAGTGAGTCATTGAATCATTCACTCAAGAGATTTGTTCAAAAACACTGATTCATCCAGTAATGAAACAAGTGAAGTCTTTATGAGTGAGTCACTGAATCATTCACTCAAGAGATTTGTTCAAAAACACTGATTCATCCAGTAATGAAACAAGTGAAGTCTTTGAGTGAGTCACTGAATCATTCACTCAAGAGATTCCTTCAAAAACACTGATTCATCCATTAATGAAACAAGTGAAGTCTTTATGAGTGGGTCACTGAATCATTCACTCAAGAGATTCCTTCAAAAACACTGATTCATCCAGTAATGAAACAAGTGAAGTCTTTGAATGAGTCATTGAATCATTCACTCAAGAGATTCCTTCAAAAACACTGATTCATCCAGTAATGAAACAAGTGAAGTCTTTGAATGAGTCATTGAATCATTCACTCAAGAGATTCCTTCAAAAACACTGATTCATCCAGTAATGAAACAAGTGAAGTCTTTGAGTGAGTCACTGAATCATTCACTCAAGAGATTCCTTCAAAAACACTGATTCATCCATTAATGAAACAAGTGAAGTCTTTATGAGTGAGTCATTGAATCATTCACTCAAGAGATTCCTTCAAAAACACTGATTCATCCAGTAATGAAACAAGTGAAGTCTTTGAATGAGTCATTGAATCATTCACTCAAGAGATTCCTTCAAAAACACTGATTCATCCAGTAATGAAACAAGTGAAGTCTTTGAATGAGTCATTGAATCATTCACTCAAGAGATTCCTTCAAAAACACTGATTCATCCAGTAATGAAACAAGTGAAGTCTTTGAGTGAGTCACTGAATCATTCACTCAAGAGATTCCTTCAAAAACACTGATTCATCCAGCAATGAAACAAGTGAAGTCTTTATGAGTGAGTCACTGAATCATTCACTCAAGAGATTCCTTCAAAAACACTGATTCATCCAGTAATGAAACAAGTGAAGTCTTTGAGTGAGTCACTGAATCATTCACTCAAGAGATTCCTTCAAAAACACTGATTCATCCAGTAATGAAACAAGTGAAGTCTTTATGAGTGAGTCATTGAATCATTCACTCAAGAGATTCCTTCAAAAACACTGATTCATCCAGTAATGAAACAAGTGAAGTCTTTATGAGTGAGTCACTGAATCATTCACTCAAGAGATTCCTTCAAAAACACTGATTCATCCAGTAATGAAACAAGTGAAGTCTTTGAGTGAGTCACTGAATCATTCACTCAAGAGATTCCTTCAAAAACACTGATTCATCCAGTAATGAAACAAGTGAAGTCTTTGAATGAGTCATTGAATCATTCACTCAAGAGATTCCTTCAAAAACACTGATTCATCCAGTAATGAAACAAGTGAAGTCTTTGAGTGAGTCACTGAATCATTCACTCAAGAGATTCCTTCAAAAACACTGATTCATCCAGCAATGAAACAAGTGAAGTCTTTATGAGTGAGTCACTGAATCATTCACTCAAGAGATTCCTTCAAAAACACTGATTCATCCAGTAATGAAACAAGTGAAGTCTTTGAGTGAGTCACTGAATCATTCACTCAAGAGATTCCTTCAAAAACACTGATTCATCCAGTAATGAAACAAGTGAAGTCTTTGAGTGAGTTACTGAATCATTCACTCAAGAGATTCCTTCAAAAACACTGATTCATCCAGTAATGAAACAAGTGAAGTCTTTATGAGTGAGTCATTGAATCATTCACTCAAGAGATTCCTTCAAAAACACTGATTCATCCAGTAATGAAACAAGTGAAGTCTTTGAATGAGTCATTGAATCATTCACTCAAGAGATTCCTTCAAAAACACTGATTCATCCAGTAATGAAACAAGTGAAGTCTTTGAATGAGTCATTGAATCATTCACTCAAGAGATTCCTTCAAAAACACTGATTCATCCAGTAATGAAACAAGTGAAGTCTTTGAGTGAGTCACTGAATCATTCACTCAAGAGATTCCTTCAAAAACACTGATTCATCCAGCAATGAAACAAGTGAAGTCTTTATGAGTGAGTCATTCAAACTGACAGACATTTTGTCAGAACTTCTAGTAAATTACATGTTATTTTGTTTAGTTGTCAATTCATAATTGGGATCTCTATTTTAAACAAAAAAAAGTGATTCTCAGTTTATTCAGAATCGTGCAGCTCTAGCTTGTCCTGTCATTCAAGGAAGTGTTTCTTTAAAAGGTTAAAACAGACTTTCAGAAATATGGTCTGGTAACGTTTGACTTGAGGAATTATCGCTAAAGATTATTAATTATAACCTGATTATTTACACATTGGAAATTAATAGGTCATTTTAGATTTATTTATGTGTATATTACTCTATTGTGTATGAAATATACAAACTTTCTAAATCTACACTTCTAAAAGTTGAAACGAAGAAAATATGAGATTTTATCATGTATTTGGGCCAGATTTGTGCCATCTGGTGAATAAAAGGAAAAACAACATGACTTCATGTCAGTATTCTGCACAAGAATGCTAGATTTGATGCTTAGAAAATGTGCTATTGTTTTAGTATTGTCAGTTCACAGAGGTTCATATTCATTGCCGTTCGTGTGTTAAACAGGCTCTTCAGGCTGCGTTTAATCTGCCTGCGTCCGCTGGAGACGCTGAAGCCAGAGAGTGCTGGCAGGACGCTCATCTGAACACTGACCCCAGAGATTTCAACATGGTGGACCTGAAGTTCAAAGAGGAGGTCAATCAAGTCAACAACAACATCAACAAGGTGCACATTAATAACACACAGCTCGTGTCATAATGTCCTTTATATACTCTCGTTTTGGTCCTATTTAATGGGTTTCCTGTCATGTGATGTGTTGTTGTCAGGTGTGCATGCCGCTGGGTCTCCATCGCTCCTTCCCAGAAAACAACCTACAGCTGATGGTGCAGTCCGGAGCCAAGGGCTCTACTGTTAACACTATGCAGGTGATGTTTCTCACCGCTCGTGTCTGAATACAGCAGCTGCTTCATTACATGGTTCCTGAGCATCCTTAAACAGTCTTAAACAACCACCAGTTGTTAAAACCAACCAACAATATCAATCAAAATCATTTTAAAATCTCTGCAGATTGCTTGTTTGATCCCTGATTGGCATTGGCGTTCAGGTTAAAGTAGATTTTATTCATGGGATCGTCCTGTGTATGTGCAGATCTCCTGTTTATTGGGTCAGATTGAGCTGGAGGGCCGCCGGCCGCCACTGATGCCTTCTGGGAAGTCCCTACCCTGCTTTCAGCCCTATGAACCACAGCCGCGCTCCGGAGGATTCGTGACTGGCAGATTCTTGACAGGGATCAAACCTCAAGTACGTTCAAACTAGATTGTGAATGCACTGGGCTGCGTTTCCCAAAACCATTGTAAGCCAAAGTTGATTGTAGAACAATTGCCACCAATGGTCTCTACGATCAACTTATGATGCTTTTGGGAAACGCAGCCCAGTTTTGTTAATGGTCACTGTTGCTCAAAGGGGTTTGTTCAACATCCTTAACCCTAATTAGGGGCCAAGTACTGAAGGTGCTGTAGCCCTTATTGTAATTTGATAGTTTACTTGATTATTGTTCCTGGCCAATGGGAGTCTATGGCAGCCCTATGAATGGTAAATACGAAAACAATGAAAGTTGGCACACTTGTAGTGGTTGTATTGAATTGTAATGTGACCAACTTTGGGGTCCCTAGGACTGACTCTATAGCGCCACCACCAGTTCAAATATTCACTATTCAAATGGTTATAACTTTTGAAACCTTTGATCGATGAAATGTACTATATTCCGTTTTTGCTAAAAATTTTGCCCTATTCTTACCAGAATTGGCTCAGATGATCACTGGACCGAGCCACACAGAAATGACTGAACAGAATTTTGATATATCTTTTTGTTTAAAAGTTATTGAATGATTTTGACCCAAAATTAGATTAGATGCTCTCTCTCGGCCAAACTTTGATCTGTTGAAATGAAACTCGGTACGCTTCATCAGCACCATGATCTGAGGGTACATGTGAAATTTTGGAACGACTGCATCTAGGGGGCATGAGATCCAAAAAAAATTGCTATTTTTGCTCATAACTTTTGAAATGTTTGTCAGAAAATCATTATTTTGGGTCATCACGAATCCGTGGATACCGATTTTGCCAGGATCAGAAATTTGTCATAAATTGTGATATCTTTTAAACGATTTGACATATCTGCACAAAATTTGGTAGGGATCACGGACAGCATGTCCTGAAGTTACCTGAGAAGTTTGAACACAGCGCCACCTAGTGTTCCAGAGATATACGTTTTTTTGCAAATACGCTTATAACTTTTGAAAACGTTTGTTTTGTCATTATATTCCTTGGTTTATGCAGATTCCAATGATATCTCATTTGTCATTTTCCATCAGTTTGCTTGTCCACCATATTGAACTAAATTTAAAAAAATGCGTTACTCCTACAAATCTTGTCCAAAATTGGCTCAGATGATCTTTGCACCAAGACGCACAGAAATGACTAAGGCCATAAGCTACGTTAAATCTTGTTTTTAGAGTGATAGTCACTGTGTGTATAAAAATGAGAAAAGAATAAATATAAGTGCAGGTTTTCTTTATATTTTCAGGAGTTCTTTTTCCATTGCATGGCTGGTCGTGAAGGTCTCGTGGACACTGCTGTCAAAACCAGTCGATCAGGTTATCTGCAGAGGTAGATCTAGCTCTTACTGAGCTTCTATTCTGGTTCATCGCACAGTGGCATACACTGCTCTGTCAGGAAATATGAACTTGTGGTGTGTTTCAGGTGTGTGATCAAGCATCTGGAAGGTCTGGTGGTCCAGTATGATCTGACTGTGCGGGACAGTGATGGAAGTGTGGTCCAGTTTCTTTACGGAGAAGATGGGCTTGACGTCCCCAAGACCCAGTTCCTGCAGCCGCGGCAGTTCCATTTCATCAAAGACAACTACGAGGTGAGTTCATAGACATGTTTCTGCACATACACTGATGGAAGACAACATTTAACAGTTTACATGATGCTTTATTTTCTAGGTTATCAGAAAGTCCAAGTGCTTGGATGAAGTCCTGGCTAAAATGGATCCACAGGCCACGTTTAATCACTTTAAAGCCATTAAGAGATGGAAAGCCAAACATGAGTGTGTTTCACCCAGAGGCGGTGCCTTCCTGCTCTACTCGCAGAAGAAACTGAGCAAGTTAAAGTCTCAGATAGAGGGCCTGGAGCTGGTCAGTGGGAGAGAGGCAGCCTCTCTGCAGGTACTGAAGAGTTTTAGTTTACCAATTAAATTCTTATGGTTGCATACTGTGATGTAGTTAATTCTTTATTGTGCCGTATATCCGAGTCAAACGCTTCTCAAACAAGAACAAATGTAGGGCCGGGCTTGAATTTGTCTGTGGGGAATTGATTGGATGGTTGTGGTTTGCTATTGGTGGATCTCATGTGAGTGACAGGTTGCCCCGCCCTCGTCATCAGAGAACAGAAGAAATGTTATTCTGATTCAAGATTATTAACACAATAATGATGTGCACTGCAATATTCCATAACAAAAAACTAGAATTGTCCAAACGTTGGCGGGGACCAAAAGTTTTTGTTTTTTGCGTGGGGAAGGGGGGTATTGGTCTTATTGGTTTATTTAAAGGAATTCAATTATTACATGATTAAAAGGGATTTAAGGAAATAAATAAAAAGAAATAAGAACGGTAAAAGTTCCAGTTCATTTGTAATTAAGAAGTAAATAATATTTTTTTAAATATGCACACATTCACTCTTATTTTCGTCTGCCTAATATGTAAAAATGCAAAAAGGTTCTGGTCACGTCAAATTCAGTTATGATTTACATAAATAATGTCATATTTTCAATTCAATTTCATAAAAAATGTAAAGTAGTTTGCATCACTCGATATTACTGTTAGTCGCTAAATGTTTTTATTGTAAAACAGTTGTCAAATATTAAATCAGTCTTACGACGCACTCTTTCACTGCTATAACTAAAGCATCGCAGTGGAATGCACACTAACAGTAAGCCCCGCCTTCTTTGATTTGATTGGCGATCTCACTGTAAAATGTAACATTTTACTTTTGTCATCCTAGCAACAAACAGAGCGGTGTGTAATGGAGTACAGCAGAGCAGCATCAACAATATCAAATATTAGGGGGGGACAATTTGGCCATTTCTAATTATTTGGAGGGACTTGTCCCCCTCAATGTCTATGGTGGCTACGACCCTGCTAGTACCCTCATAACCGTGAGATTTCTTGTGTTTAGCTCATAGAGAAGTGGAGAGCTCTGGACGATTCTGGCCGTATGAGGTATTTGAAGAAGACGTTTCGTTGTCCGGACCCATGTCTGGCTGTTTACCGGCCGGACATCTGCTTCGGCTCGGTGTCTGAGACGTTTGACTCCATTGTTGAGTCCTACCTGGATCAGTTGAACATCAAGCAGGAATTTCAGACCTCTTCAGAAAGCGTTGACTCGGATCGGTAAGAATCTGTGTTCAATCTTCAACATCAGATATTATTATATCTGGATTATCATTTCTAGACTTCTAGGTTTTGAATTTGAACAGTGGTTGACAGTGGTTGTCAGAGTAAAGCATGTTACTATAGCCATGTTGACTGTTATCTGTAACTCATCGTTTTTATGATGACATGTGTTTGTTTATTAACAAGCTAGACTTCAGATTCGCAAATTACAGCCAGTCATCTAACTGTTAGCACAACTGTTCAATCATATAGACAAAAATGCTATTTATGCATGATAAAAACAAAAAAAAGCAAAGTAGCTCATCGCTCATCTTCCCGTTGGTATTCTCGGTTGAGCTGGGTGTGCAACTGATGTCATATCAGGACAGGGGGCGTGGCTTCTGGCTCCACCCACAAGGAGGGGCCACGTTTAAATGTTGTGTTTACAAACATTTCATAGTGCACCTTTAACGTGACTATTCCAGTTCGTGATTCACTAGATTTTTTAATATATTTTTGACACTCTACCTGATAATATATTTCAGAGCTTGGCATAACATGAAACTTCTTTATAAAAATGTATATAACATAAGATTTCATTGATATATTTTCATATATCAATGAATTTCATTGACGTTGACATTGATATATGCGCGTGACGTCACCGTCGGCCAGAGCGGCTGCGGTTACGCCCACTGGGTGGCAGAAAGACTGAGCGGCAGCATTGAAAACACATCTAAAACGGGAAAGAGCTTTGAGATTGACTGTAAATCTGAGGTATATTTTTAAAGACTGATGAAAGCTACAGAAATCAGAAGCAAATGGATTGTTGCAATTCTCAGAAACAACTTGCAACGCATTGTGTCCGGAGGAAATAGGGATAGCTCGCTTGGCTATTTCACAGCTCGCACTTTATATACCATGTGAAACTCGTGTAACTGTCCGTCACAAACGTTCTAAGTCCACATTGTTTCTTAATAAACAAAATAACATTAAAAAAGAGCAACAGAAATAACCCGTATACACGCGGATGCTTGAGGCGCAGACAGTTCAACAGGGAGCGCGCAGCTCTTAAAGGGGACATCATTAATGCTACTCATTTAGAAACTGGACTCCAGTCAGCGAAACGTGGGTCATTTTGTGTCAATATGTTGAAATTTGTGGTAAAATCATACCCTATATATTGTTAAATATTGTACTTGTAAATATGTATCTTAGATTCTGCATTATTGGATGTTTTTAAATAAACACTGACAAAAACTATACAAGTTTTTGGGCTGGATGAGTCGATATGACGATATAACATTGATATAAGTGATCACCCGGATTTAGACCTACGTATATTGTTTTTATTTAGAGTAGAGCCAGACCGATTTATCGGCCGATATGAGCCTGTCGCAGATTTATCGGCGTATATGCCACCGATATGAACGCGCGCCCACGCGTCTCACAGCGCGCGAATATTCACACAAAATTAAGTCAAAATGCCGGTCTTGTCGAGTATCATCGTAAACATAGTCCGTTATGTCTTAAGTGAACGTAAATATGAAATTTGCACTGCGAGCGTTTAAGTTTCATGGCCCACAGAATATCTTGTATGAATATCTGAACATGCAGTATATCAAAAGAAAGAACAGAGCCTCTGTTTTATTCTAGCTTCATGCATTCTTTTATATCAACACTTGAATGTGGGTACGTTTCATGAAAAAAAGCAACATTATGAGAAAAAAGCTAAGAAAATCGCGTTTTTAACAAAGACTAACTTGCATACAGATGAGATTCAGAGCGATGATCAAAACACAGATGGAGTCCATCAACACCTCAAAGCTTCACAGTCCTGGGTCGATTTCATTCAATAACATTAGTTTTGATTTATAAGCTGTTTAATGTTGATGATCGCGTTATTTTACATATGCGTCTGCTGTTTCTGCTTCTTCTTCGCCTGTGTTTTGATCAGGAGATTCTGCACTCGTTCAGGAGATGTGTAATAGCGCCCCCTACCGTATAACAGGGAAAACACGGAAATCATCAAAGGCAGGGAAGTGTTTTTCTCAAAAGGCGATATAACAAAAGACAGAAAAAGAAAACACTCATGGCTCTTGACTGAATGACTTTAATAAGGGTTAATCTATATTTATACAGTGAAGACTATGAAGTGATATTTTACATTTGATTACTATTTCTGTACCTGAAAATCTACTTTAGACCTAAAACCTGAAAAGAACTGTTTTTCATTTGTATGTTTGTTCTGTTGTATTTATGTACAATGTATGTATATTATGTACATACTGTATTATATAAACGGTACCATTCAAAAGTTTGGACACCAATGGGAAAGTACTATAATATACACATAAAGAATATTGGCCGATATATCGGTATCGGAATTTTTTTACTGCCTAATATCGGCATCGGCTCCCAAAAACCCATATCGGTCGGGCTCTAATTTAAAGCATTCACAGGCAAATTTGATTTATGTATTTCCCTGACGTCAAAATCAGGCACATATAAATGTCAGGAAACGTTCATGTCAATATCCATGGATCACTGGATCTTTGGTAAGTTGTAAGGAACACTATATCGAGTCCAACCTTTAGTTTAAACTGAAAACCATTTGTTTTACTCACGTTTTCGCAGTTCCCCCTATTAACTCCAGTCACGCAGCAGCTCTTCTGCCACTCGGTCCGGCTGTGAGTGGCGTTTTCCGGCGGGAAAGTGACGTCCATGCATACCCTCTATACATGACTTTTCCCAAGTCGAGAAATCACTTAAAATTAGGCTAACTCATATATCCAGCTTTTCAAGACCCTGAATAAACCCTAAGAAAAAGATCTTTTTGAGTGAGTGAATTACAAGAAATATCTTGATTTGTGGTTTTTGATTATTTTAATGCTTGTTTTGTCTTATTTTTAGTGTTAATTTTGTCAGCTATTATTTAATTTAGTCTTAGTCCTGTGTCAAATGTGCTTTTGAGTTTTTGTCATATTCAGTCAACCTTGTCCTGTTTTTTTTTGTTTAGTCAATAAAAAATTAGTCACATTTTCTTCATGCTACATAATGATTAAAATGACCATCCTGATTATTTTGCTAATCAATTAAGATAACTAGAAATGTATTTTTACATGTCATCAGAATTATTGCACTTTCACCTTATAAGCACAAATCAAGAGAATGTCATGGTTTATTTGACCTCATCTAATTTCCTGATTTATTATAGGATATTTATCATACACTGGTAAAACAAGAAACTTCTCTCAAAAATTAAAACAGTTAAATTCCTAATAATCTAATAATTTCAAATTACATTCATGTTTTTCTATTGAAACAACAGCAAAAAAAGACTTTGTATCTTCACACAGAGGTTGTGTATGTGCACTTATTCAGCAAACAATTACAAATATAGTCGAGATCATGTTTAGATTTATTACAATTCATCACAATAGCAGATTTAATCGCAGCGAACAGCGTGAGCGTGGTTGCCAGATTGCAAATATTAAGTAAAACACCGGATAGAATACAGGAAAGCTCTGATTGGAGGATTTAAACTCTTGAAATCTGGCAACCGTACGCATGAACGCACAGTTATCAGTTATTTTGGTCAAGTTTTTATTTTTTAACTAAATTTTAGTCTTGTCTTTTTTCATCAACGATATTGCATGATGGTATAGTCACAGTTATCGTTTAATGTTGTCTTGTCATCGTCTCGGTTAGTCATGGGAAAAAAAGGTTGTCAATGAACAATTTTGGTCGTAGATTTCATTAACGAAATGAACACTAGTTTTGAGTCCCGCTTGTACTGTAGGTTTGCTTGAGAACCACTGCAGTAAAGACATGTCATGTTTGTGTCGTTGCATGTAAATGAAGGATTAACTGCGTACTATATCATTGAGTTGTGTGTGTGTGTGTGTGTGTGTGTGTGTGTGTGTGTGTGGACAGAATGAGGCACCTCCTGCAGCTGAAGTGGCAGCGGGCTCTGTGTGACCCCGGAGAGGCCGTGGGTCTGCTGGCGGCCCAGAGCATCGGCGAGCCCTCCACACAAATGACCCTCAACACCTTCCACTTCGCCGGCAGGGGAGAGATGAACGTCACCCTGGGCATTCCTAGGTCAGATCTCACTTCACACGATGCACAATTCTCCAGAAGAAAATCAGTACAAGTGTTATTGCGATTCCCCTAACCCAATCTCTCAACGTGATCTCACCTTCCACAGATTAAGAGAAATACTCATGATCGCGAGCTCTAAAATCAAAACCCCCATGATGAGCATTCCCGTTCTGACCAGCAAGAAAGCCTTGAAACGCGCCAAGACCCTGCGGAAGAAGATAACACGCGTGTGTTTATCAGAGGTAAATCTCATTCATGGTCATGTATGTTCAAATGTGGCACCTTAAAAGAAAATCATCATTTACTCGGCCCCGTGTCGTTTTAGAAGACTTTCGGTCATCTTCCAAACACAAATGAGGATGTTTTTAATGAAACCTGAGAGATTTCTGGCCCTCCATTAATAGTCAAGCTTCAAAAAGTTCATGAAGACATCGTAAAAATAATCCATATGAATCGAGCTGTCAATGATTCTCACACGTCAAGCGAGCACGAGTGAGTTTCCATCGGCTATATATGTGTGTGTGGATCAATGTGTGTGAATAAAAGCCTAGGTTAAATCTGCTCATCATATTAAGCGATCGGTCTCTTCAGAAGATTGGATTAAACGGCTCAACTCATATGGATTATGTTTATGATCTCTTCATGAACTTTTTGAAGCCTCAGCATTGGTTTCCTGGACTTTCAGTGGAGGGACAGAATAAAAATATCTTCATGTGTGTTTCAAAGATGGGCGAAAGGGTTTGACAGAACTAAGAAAATGGTGATCAATAGCATTATGTCAAACTTATACGTCATATTGACCACTTATTAGTGTTAATTTCATAAGTTATTTTTTTTATTTAGTCTTAGTCCTGTCAAATGTACTTTTTTAGTTTTATCATATTTAGTCAATCATGTCCTATTTTTTTGTCTAGTGTTAATCAGTGAAAACTTGCACATTTTCGTCATGCTAAAGGTTAAACTGATAAAAATCAAGATCATAATCTCAATGATTGCTGTCATTTGAGAAATTACAATTTCAGCTATAAGCACAAATCAAGAGAATGTCGTGGTTTATTTTACCTCATTTATTATAGGCCTCTTATCATGTAAATTAACACACTATGTACATTATGAAGACTGGTAAAACTTCTCTGAAAAAATTAAAACAGTGACATTCCTAATAGTAATTGCAATAATTAATTAGAGATGCACCAGTGTACCTGCTAATAATCGATACCGGCCGATAAAACGCAATTATTTTCAGTATCAGTCGATTGTTTAAAAACAGCCGATGATCAGGGCTGATTATAACCTGTCACTCAAAAGGAGGAGAAAAACCGTGTTGAATTTAGGGCTGTTGAAGTGACACTAAGGCATTAACAGTTAAAAACCGTGATGTTAAAGCTCTGTTTGACCTTCTGAATCAGCCGTAGTTCATGCCAGGGCTGCAGGTCTGCGGTTTTTACTACAATAAACTCCCATCCAATAATCGCTAGAGCTTTGTGCTTTACTTCTGATAAGAAACAAAGACTCAGCTTCCAAATTCTGTTCATTTTAGCACAAATTAAATGCTCTTAAATGTGACTGATCGCTGTAGTGCCTTAGTTCAAGTGGCTTTAATCAGAAAGCGTTTTAGGCCGCATGTCCACCAAAGCATTTTTAACCCTAATCTTCCAGTGCATAGACAGGATGACAGCGACTTATAAGATAAAAATAAATATATAAAAAATACACAATATGCAAATAATAATACTAGTTACAGCAGCAAATAAACATGAATGAACATCAGAAGGAACGTTAAAGATACAGAACAACTCACAGAAATCAATCATGTCTCGTGTAATCCATCAATCAGTGTTTCAAGCGCAGAAAGACGTCAATAAAACAGCTGGAGAACGATGTCACATTTACCTCAGGAACATTATCCAGTGTTCAGTTCATTAGTTATAGCTATAAAAACACTAGAGGAGCTTATTTACTGTGTGTGTTTGAATATACATTTATCATGAAGACGTTGTGTTTATGAAAACTACCGTATGTGCAACTGAGCTTCTGTATACAAACATTTCAACCTCTAATATTAACGCAGTAAACGAGAGGATTCCCTGTATAATGTACAGCATTAGTTGGGAGAGATTATTTTCCTTAGGAAATCAAACTATCGGTATCAACAGATGTCATTCTGAATAAATGGCTATTGGTATCGGCGGAGAAATTAAGTATCTGTGCACATCTAATGTTTTCCTATTAAAACAACAGCAAAAAAAGAACAATATAGGCCTAGTGGAGATCCATGTTTGGATTTATTACAGTTCATCACAGAAAGGTTTGTCGTCGAACATTGTTCGTCATATTTTTTGTGAACGATTAACACTAGCACTTAACGGCCTGTTCACACTCCTCGTATGATCCGTTTAAACCATAGACTGTAAAAAAAATTTGGACGTAGTGTTCGTGACGTCACCCGTAGGCTTCTGAAGAGAGTTTTTGAGGCCTTAAAATCTTGGCAGCGCGTCACCGTGCGTCACTCCCAGATAACTGACAATGGGGAAAAGAGGCGGGACGTGGGTGGAGCTGAGGTGCCTGGTTGCTGAAACCACACCCACCTAGCTCAACCATAGGGGCAATCCACCTGTCACTCAAGTGGCCACGCCCTTAATTATGCACAACTTTAAGGCTTAATATCATTTAAACGAATGTTATAAAAAAATTCACCCCCTCACAGTTGTCATGAAGGGCAAAGTTAGCCGTATAGACCAAAACCACTTTTTGCACCAGGCTGTAAACATGTTTTTCTGCTGTAAAGTTGGGCATTTTAACATGGGGGAGATACAGATTTGACTCCCTTTTGGAGCCTGTCTCTAGAGGCCAGTCGATGAACTGCAGGTTAAGTCACTTCCGTGTTGGAGTCAAGAGAGCCCGCGGGAGGTGCCGCTTGATTTAAACGCATTGCTCTTGATCTTCACAGGTGCTTCACAAGGTGGATGTGATAGAAACGTTCCGCATGGCGAGTAAACGAGGCCAGAAATCACGAGTCTTCAAACTCACGTTCCACTTCCTGCCTCCTGAGCTATACCAGCAAGACAAGCTGCTGACCCCCACCGAGATCCTTCACTTCATGGAGCAGAGGTATGCTCACATCCTCCAGTCTCGGCCGTTTCACTGCAGATGATTTCCCAGACTCTCACGGGCTTGTTTGTACGCTACAGATTCTTCCGCCTGTTTTTGGAGGCCATTAAGAAGCTGAACACTAAACTGGCTGCGATCAGTATGGTGGACACGCGCAGAGCCATGGCGAGCGACGGCGATGGAGGTGACGGTGGCGTCGAGGCCAAAGAGGTACAGGTCACAACTGACCACCACGCGTGTGCTGCTGTCGCTCATCATGGGGTCATGACAGCATCATCCCTGCTTCTCCACAGGTCCAGGGCGCTGAGGATGCAGAAGAAAACGTGATTGTGGATGACGTGGCGAATGAAGGTGATGCTGATGCTACAGATTCCAGGAGAAAAGAAAAACAAGAGGAGGAGGTATGAGAATTCGCCCTATTTCTTTGTTCATGTTCATAATGTTGCTCTTCTCTATGAGTTCTTCTCTAAATCAGTGTCTGTGTTTCTGAACTCCCTGAAACACCTCCTCCATTGTAGTCTTGAGTTTTCTTCCGGGAACCAACAATTCCTCTTCAATATTCCTGCACATGAGCAAGTAAGATCTGTTTGTGTGTGCTATGACCCCTCAGGTGGACTATGAGAGCGAGGAGGATGAGGAGGGCGGTGATCAGGAACAGGAGGGCGTGGCCGAGGACGGACAGGAAGAGGCGGGTCCTCAGGATATCTCTGAGGAAGGGTCTGGTGAGAGCCAGAGTCCTGACAGCTCTGAACAGCCTCAGGCATCTTCACAGGAGACAACAAGGATCAACACCGTACTTCAGTTGAGCTCCACAGTGGAGGACTACAAATACGACACCAAAGATGGGCTGTGGTGTGAGGTGTGTACAGATGGTTTGATCTCTCCGTCATCCTTTACACATCTCACGCTCTTTAGAGACGCGCTGAAACCATTTGAAACACTCTGTGGGATTGTACTTGTAAACTAGATCAGTAAAGTTTGATGACAATCTTTGATGTCGGCTTGACAAAGCCAGGTCTGAAAGTGTAAAATAACTTTGAACAGCTTGAAGTTTAAAGGTTTTACTCAGAGAAGGTTTTCTTTAACACGTTGTTAACATGAATTAGCATATTTGATCACATTGCTAACATCATTTATCACTTTGCTAGCATTAATTAGCATGTTTTGGCGCATTGCTAGAATGAATTAGCATGTTGCTAGCATGTTTGAGATCACTGCTAGCATGAATTAGCATTTTGTAACACTGCTAGCATTAATCAGCATGTTGCTAGCATGTTTTAACATGAATTAGCATGTTGCTAGCATGTTTTGGCACACGGCTAGCATTATTTAGCACATTGCTAACATGGTTTATCACTTTGTTAGCATGTTTTACCACATTGTTAGCATGATTTAACACTTTAACATGAATTAGCCTGTTGCTAGCATTTTTTTACATTTTGCTAGAATGAATGACCATGTTTTAACACTTTTCTAACACTACTGAACATGAATGAACACGTTGCTTGCATGTTTTACCACACTGCTAGCATTATTTAACACTTTGCTAATATGAATTCGCATTTTTTTAGCATTTTTAACACATTACTAACATGAATTAGTATGTTGCTAACATCAATTGGCATGTTTTAGCACATTGATAACATGATTCATCATTTTGCTTTTTAACACTGCTAACATTAATTAGCATTTGCTAGCTGTTTTACCACATTTCTAGCATGATTTAACACAAATTACCATTTTGCTAGCATGAATAGCATGTTGTTAGCATTTTTTTAACATTTTGTTAACATTACTTAGCATGTTTCAACATGCTGCTAACATGAATTAGCATGTTGCTAGCATGTTTTAGCGCATTTCTAACATGAATTAGCATGTCTGAGCACATTGCTAACATCTGTTAGCATTTGCTAGCATTTTTTACCACATTGCTAACATGATTTAACACTTTGCTAACATCAACATTTTATTAACATGAATTGGCAGGTTTTAACACTTTGATAGCATTAATTAACATGTTGTTAGCATGTTAACACTTAGTTAACATGACTTGGCATTTTGTTACTATTTTTTAACTTTCTGTTAGCATTAGCATATTGCTAGCATGTTTTAGCACATTGCTAACATGAATTAGCAGATTTTAACACATTTGTTAACATGAATTATCATGTTGTTAGTATGTTAGCATGAATTAACATGTTGTTAGCATGAATTAGCATGTTACTCGCATGTCCTAAGCTAGTTGCTAGGCATTTGCCAGTGATAGATACATAGTGGATGAAGGTTAAATACGCTATTAGAGTTATTGTATTCAAGTTTTGACCCCTTCAATGAAAGCGTATGGGATTTTTATGATTTTAGTTAGGAAAGATGTAGCACACCGAGTCAGAACAGTCAGTCTGAAGGTCTGAGCCGAGTCTGGTGGTTGTAGAGTTAAAGCTTTAGCAGGAGATACAGCAACATCTGTTACCATTCCAGTGCTAAACATCATCTCAGTTAGACTCATATTGGTCATGAATGTCAGCGTTTGTATTGGTGCGTTGAGTTGAGAATGCCCTGTGCTTGTGTTTCTCAGCTGACCCTGGTCCTGCCCATCACTAAAGTGCACTTTGACCTCACGTCAGTGGTGGTGAAGCAGGCTCAGAGCGCCGTCATCATGGAGACCAAGGGGATCACGCGCTGCTTGCTAAACGAGGTCACCACGAAGGAGGGTAAAAAAGAGCTGGTGCTCAACACCGAGGGCATCAACATGCACGAGATGTTCAACCATGCTGACGTGAGTCCAGCGCCTTCGTACATGCATACGTGTTGCTCTAATGTACCCGGGTGAATACTTTGTTCTAGTACTAAACGTGGCATGTAATCCGTTCTGTTCTAGACCCTGGACTTGAAGCGGTTATACTCCAACGAGGTTCACGCTATGGCTAACACGTACGGGATCGAGGTGGCGCTGCGGGTCATTGAGAAGGAGATCAAAGATGTGTTTGCTGTCTACGGTAATAAAGCCTTGTTTGACCCGTCCTGTGGCCGTGTGTGTGTGACTGGAGATCTGACTGCTGTCTCTCCTCACAGGGATCGAGGTGGATCCGCGCCATCTCTCTCTCGTGGCCGAGTACATGTGCTTTGAGGGTGTGTACAAGCCTCTCAATCGGTTCGCCATTCGGTCCAACAGCTCCCCGCTGCAGCAGATGACCTTCGAGACCAGCTACAAGTTCCTGAAGGAGGCCACCATGCTGGGTACAGTCGCCGTTACTCTTTTCCTATGTTGATATTGTTTCAGCCCATTGAATGGTATGGTGAAAAGTTATGAAATTTGGCACGCAGATAGAGGACAGTCTGAACATTCACCACACCAATTTTGGAGTCTCTAACTCAATCCCTCTAGCGCCACCAACTGTCCAAAATTTCAACCATGCTAATAACTTTTGAACCGTAAGGACTAGAAACTAAATTCTTCCGTCGTGAAAATTTTCCCGCCAAAAAAATAAAACTGGTCTTGATAGACCAGCATAATTGGTTTCATTGTTCTCGGCATGACCCAGGGAAACCTGGGTCATGCCGAGAACAATGAAACCAATTATGCTATATTTGCTTGAACTTGCTGTCCACCATTTTGAATTTCGTTGAAAACATACTTTTTCGAACTCCGGGTCTGATTTTCACCAAAATTGACTCAGATCATCTTCAGACCATGCTGGCAAAAAGTTATCAAAAGCTTTCCGATAGACTAAACCGTTCACGAGTAACACGCAAACGAATTTGATGAAGAGCACGCCAAATTGGACGTGAGGCTATATCTCCGCAACGCTTTGGCGTATTCAGACCAAACTTGGTACATGTCATCCCAATCATGACCTGAGGCTACATGCAGCGTTTTAGCACAGCGCCAGCTACTGGTCGGGAGATTACTTTTTTGCTTATACTAATTAACACTTTGGCAAAAAATCATACAAGTGGTCTCTTCTGATTCAGTGCATCATGCCAAGTTGAATGATACCCATTTTTCCATATTGACTATTGTGGCCATTTTGAATTATGTCCTAAAATGCTGTATTTTAAGAACACATTAGTGTATCATTACGAAACTCTGTATGTGTAATCGGCACCATGTCCCAAGGGTACTCAAAGTTTCAAGACAGCGCCACCTTGTGGTCAAAAGTTACGGAATTTACAAAAATGCTAATAACTTTTAATTTTGCCTATTTTAATGAAACTGGTTTGATAGATTCCCTGGGTCATGCCGAGAACATTGAAACCAATTATGCTATATTTGCTTGAACTTGCTGTCCGCCATTTTGAATTTCTTTGAAAACATACTTTTTCGCACTTCTCCTAGGCCGTTGGTCTGATTTTCACCAAAATTGTCTCAGATCATCTTCAGACCATGCTGGCAAAAAGTTATCAAAAGCTTTTTGATAAACCCAACTGTTCTCGAATAATGTGCGAATGAAATTGACGAAGAGCACGCCAAATTGGACGCGAGGCTGTATCTCCGCAACGCTTTAGCATATTCAGACCAAACTTGGTACATGTCATAACAAGCATGACCTGAGGCTACATGCAGAGTTTCAGTACAGCGCCACCTACTGGTCAGGAGATATGAAAAATTTACTCTTTTGCTTATAACTTCTGAATGCTTTGCCCAAAAATCATAAAACTTCTGTTCTGATTCAGTGCTCCACGCCGAGTGCTGTATTTTAAGAACGCATTAGCGTATCATTATGAAACTCGGTATGTGTCATCGGGATAATGCCCTGAAGGTACTCAAAGTTGAGACTAATAACTAAAAATGCTAATAACTTTTAATTTTGCCTATTTTAATATAACTGGTCTTGATAGATTTCTTCAGACCATACCGGCAAAAAGTTATTAAAAGCTTTTCGATAGACCAAACCGTTCTTGAGTAACGCATCAATTAATTTGTTGGCATGATGCCAAGCTGATTCTGAGGCTGTAACTCTGCAACGCTTTAGCATATTGACACCAAACTTTATGTGTGTAATTGTCCCCTCACTCTGACCACACTATCATAATTTGATAACAGTGCCACCTATTGGCCAAAAGTGATAAGCAAGTTAAGTAGTTAAGTTAAGCAAGTTGATTGTATTTGTGATTTTTTTTTCAGCTATTTTGACTAAAATAATCTAAAAACATCTTTATTTATTGTTGCAGTTTTCTGAAGCTCACAGCCATGTTTGCATGTCACATTGTTTCTTTTTGTGCTTGGCCCTGATAATTGCTGCTTGCAGTACATTTATTGTTTGTTGTTGTTTTTGTTTTGTCAGGCTCTTATGATGAACTCCGTTCGCCCTCAGCTTGTTTGGTTGTAGGAAAGGTTGTGAAAGGAGGAACCGGCATCTTCGATCTGAAACAGCCGTTAAACCAGGACTGAAGAATTCAGCTGCTATAGAGTTAATAATGCAGACCAGAATGACAAACACTGTGTTTTTGTCTGTATCATCAATAAATATTTTTTTCTGTTTTGACTTCCTGTCGTTGTATTATTTTTTTTGTTGTTGTTGTTATCATCATCATTTATTCTGCCATCACAACACAACTATACCAGGTGGGTGAAAGTACAGTTACACACTAATATGTATTAAAAAATATCAAGTAAACAATTACAATTTCAACGATTGCATTTGCAGAAAGCACATATTTTGTGATCCAACTGAGCCAAAAATGCAAAATAAGAAGCCTAATTAATCAGGGATAATAAAAGTCCATTTATAAACCTGAAAAGTTGTAATTACTGCATACAGTGTATTCAGTTTCTGATTATGAAAATATTAAATGCAATCACATTTGTTTTATTTATCATGTTATATTTATTTTGTTATAATTAATTTTTGTAATGTGTTTTATGTAATGAGTCATAATATTATGATTACCATTTACTATTTTTAGTATGATTCTTGATTAATTTTATATTAAAACCAGTTTAGACATGATGATTATTAATTATCATAAAAGTAAATGACACCCACAACAATTAAAAAACAAAAACATTAAAACATTATTGTCCCCGGTTTACAAATCTGGTTAATGGTTTATTTTTGACAGATATTCCTCTTCTCTGTATATTAATGCTAACAATTAGGGTTGCAAAATTCTGGGAATTTTCAAGGCTGGAAACTTTCCATGGGAATAAACTGGGATTTTGCTAAATTGCAGGTTAGCCTATACAAGGGAACTTCAATGTAGTTGGAAAAATTAACATAACGGTTTTCTATTTTAATATACTTTCAAATATAATTTATTTCTGATTCCAACATTGATAATTGAGTATCTGATCAGCATATTAGAATGATTTCTGAAGGATCATGTGACACTGAAATAAATAACACATGCATAACAATTACGGCAATAAAAATATATTTATTTTACATATTTACAAAATTAGAAGTAATTAATTGAAAAATATATCAATATGCAAAAAACAAACAAACAATAAAAAATAAAAAGTCCTCTTATGGCCAAACAAAATGTTTATGTATATGATAGGTTATATAAATGTCCCCATATTTCCAACTAATTCCTGTCAAGTTTCCAAATTAGAATATAACAATTGGATTATACTGAATGAAATGAAATCCTAAACATGTACAAAGCTTTTATGATACTGTTCAAATAAAGAATAAAAGACATAAATACTTTCGTGATTCCTTAGAATAATATCTGGTTCGTGAATGAATTAATCTTTGAAATAAAGAATCGGTTCGCGATTCGGTCTGAATGCAGTTCACTCGCACTGATTCGTATGGAAAGGTGATTCATAAATAAATCGAGTATTTGTTTATTTTACATATTTACTAAATTAGAAGTAATTAATTGGAAAATATATCAATATGCAAAAAAAAAAAAAAAACTAACATGTTCGCTTATGGCCAAACAAAATGTTTATATTAATGCTTCTATGATACAGTTTATATAAATTTCCCAAAAATGTCCAATTAATTCCCATAAATTCCTGTTAAATTTCCAAATTGGAATATTTCCAAAATTCCCCAGATTAAATTCCCATGGAAACTTTCCGCCCTTTTGCATTTGCAACCCTACTAACAATTGGATTGTACTGAATCAAATGAAACCCTAAACGTGTACAAAGCTTTTATGATACTGTTAAAACCTAAATGAGACCTAAATAAAGAATAAAACACATTAATACGTGATTCCTCCGAAGTTCGTGAGTGAATGAATCTTTTAAAGAATCGGTTCGCGATTCGGTCTGAATCATTCGGACAGTTCACTCGCACTAATTCGATAGATAAATTGAGTATTTACTTTAAATCTATTGAAACACACCCTGCAAAAATATAGGCTTTATACTTGTTGGGTTTATGCTCCGGTATAGAAACGTATCTGATGTTTTCCAATAAAGCCAATAACAACACATTGTGTCACGTGGTGCTTGACACATTTCTCAGCGCTTTGTCAACACAAGCCAATCAAGTCGTTTGTGATTATCGAGAAGACTTTCAATTTGTACAGATTAATATATTTAAAAGATTATACTACGTCTATTTTATTAGTCGCCGTGCGCGCGCCCCCTGTCGGTAGACCGTCGGTTTCGTCTTCCGCTCTGGAGGAGCAGTATCCCGTCATGCACCGGTGTTTGAGCGGCACGGCATCTCAACGTGTTCTGACTCAGGACATGCAGAGCCTTGATCAATAAAAGAGAAATCACGAACTCTGTGTGGATCTGAACCCAGTGGATGATTTGATCCTGCTCCAGCTTTCTCTGAGAAGCGGAATCGCGTCTGTTCGAGCGACATGTCTTTGGTTTGTGCGAGTAAGTGAGTTTGTTTCTGTTAGCATGAGTGACTAGCGCTGTTAGCCATTGTTGTGTTGCAAATATTAGCACAAACTTTGTGTTTTGAGAAACTATAACATCAAACTATGCGGAATATGAAGGTTGTTGTGTGTCTGAAGCCTGAGGGAACTTTATAGCTCGGAAAATAAACAACATGGACGTCACGTTCGTTTGATTAAAGTGGAACTGTGGCGGAAGGAAACTTCATGTTTGATGCTTTGAATGGATCCAAACGCTACACTTTATTTTAAGGTGTCATTGATTCATGTAAGTGTTGAATAATATTAATTAACATGTAGGGGTGAATTCAGGGTGATTAGGACACTTTTTACCATTGAGATGACCCTGAATTCACCCCTACTTTTAGGGTTAGTTCCATATTATGATGCACAATGTGTTGTTGTTATAGTATCACCTAACAACGACAGTGTAAAATAGTGACTAAATAAATGAATGAACTGAATGATTACTAATGTGTCTTGTTCTCGCCCCAGTCTCAAACGAGGTGCCGGAGCACCCCTGTGTCTCTCCTGTGTCCAACCAAGTGTTCGAGAGGCGTCTGATCGAGAAATACATCGCGGAGAATGGAGCTGACCCCATCAACGGACAGCCGCTGTCTGAGGAGCAGCTCATCGACATCAAGGGTATGGTGGCTCAGATGGACACACTCACTCCACCAGACACTTCTGGGCTTGACGCTTGCTTTTTTCCCATGAAGCACCTGTGCTCCTAAGTTGAAAAATTTAGGAGCGCATTTAGAAACTTTAGGGGCGCATCTAACAATTTCTGCATTTATATATGTGACCCTGGAGCACAAAACCAGTCATAATCTCACGGGTATATTGGTGCCCAACAATACATTTTATGGGTCAAAATTATCCATTTTTCTTTTATGCCGAAAATCATTAAAATATTAAGATCATGTTCCATGAAGATATTTTGTAAATACCCTACCATAAATGTATCAAAAATGTATTATTAGTAGTAATATGCATTGCTAAGGACTTCATTTGGACAACTTTAAAGGAGATTTTCTCAATATTTAGATGTTTTTGCACCTTCAGATTCCAGATTTGCCAAATATTGTCCTATCCTAACAAACCATACATCAATGGAAAGCTTATTTATTCAGCTTTCAGATGATGTATAAATCTCAATTTCTCAAATTGACCCTTATGACTGGTTATACATAAAACACACTGTAACATATTTTGCCAAAAATAATGACTTCATTCAACAATTTCTTCTCGTCTGTGTCAGTGTCCTACACTGTTGACGTTGGTCAGCTCCTGCGTCACATGAACAGCTTCGGCCAATGGTGAGCTGGCGTTCTGGCATAGCGCTAACGTAACTCGGAAGCGCTGCACTGCATTTACTACGTCAACAGCGCAGGAGACGGACACAGACGAGAAGAAATTGCTGAATAAAGTTGTTATTTTTGTTTGTTTTTGTGCACAAAGTATTCTCATAGCTTCATAACATTAAGGTTGAACCACTGGAGTCACACGGACTATTTTAACGATGTCTTTACTGCCTTTCTGGACCTTGAAAGTGTTAAATTGCTGTCTATGGAGGGGTCAGAGATCTTTTTCCCAAGCTGATTTAGGCACTTGGATAATGTACCCTTTCCTCCACTATTTTAGATGCATTTGTCCATAGAAATGTGTTATTCAGTGCTGTAATTTGGCTCGACTGGTGGTGGAAGTTTTCCATGCACAGAGGGCAGACCAGACATTATCGATTTTCTCGATTTAGCCCTACTCATATGGACATGATTTCAGTATGCGCTCTGTACTTTCAGTGTCTCACCCCATCCGACCGAAGGCTCCCTCTGCCACGAGCATTCCTGCCATCCTCAAGACTCTGCAGGACGAGTGGGTGAGTTCTCTGACCCGGCCGACCGCATGAGTGTGTGTGTGTGTGTCTCTCTCCAGCGCTGAGTTTCCTCTCTTCCAGGACGCCGTGATGCTGCACAGCTTCACTCTGAGGCAGCAGTTGCAGACGACCCGACAGGAGCTGTCCCACGCTCTCTACCAGCACGACGCGGCCTGCAGGGTCATCGCTCGCCTCACCAAAGAGGTCACCGCTGCCAGAGAGGGTGAGTGTGTGCTCGTGCTGTCTGCATGAGATCCTCGCCGGAGGCGTGCCGTCACTCACGTGTTCTTTGTTCTACTTGCAGCTTTGGCGACGCTCAAACCTCAGGCGGGACTCGTCGCTCCACAGGCCGCTCCTGCTTCCCAGCCTGCAGCTGTGGTCAGTCGTTCCAATCAGTTCACACATGAGTTAGGGCTGGGCGATATGGCCAAAAAAATTGGCATGATACAATTGTTCATATCAGTCGATAGCGATAATTATCACGATAAATGTCAAATCTTTATCACTCACATATGCGACTACATCTTCACTCTGGGCGGCTAAATGTCTATCATTAGCCATTGGCTAATACATTCTTAGCCTTTAGCACACACACACACACACAGGCGAGTAAAATCTAAGTACAAATTTATCATAGATATATTTTCACTCGCTGAACACACTCAGAGCGCTTGAGTTTTGCTCTCCGTCAAGCGATCTGTCTGTCAGTGCAGCTCAACGGATGCGCGCGTGCCTGTTTCTGACGTACCGTAAACTCTAGTGTGAAGACGCACAACTCGCCGCCGCTTTGCTGAGAGCGCTATTTTTCTCACACACACACACACACACGCAAAGAGAGAGAGTCTTACACACCATGCAGAATCGAGACGCTTCATGTAAACCATATTATTTCTTGCATTTAGTTAATCTGGAATTATTCAGCTTTTAAGAACAAGATGATATGCCGTTTCTCCGGGAGTGGGCGGGACTAATACGCAAACGACAGTCTCATTGGCTGGTGCTCATATATAGGCTTTATGCCGGGCGGCACGTGTACAAACAGGAAAACAGGTCTCATTGCATCCGCTTTGTCGGAGAAAGTGTTAACAGCGGTACGAACTGACGGCGATATCTATGCACTTTTAAGCTCATCAATCTTTAGTGCATTGTTTATTGTTATTAGTAGTAATTATTATTAATAGATGATAATACTACTAATTCTACAGTTATCTATATTTTTTTTTACAGACACACTGAATGACCAATATTTTAAGCGTCACCACCAGTCCCTAAGTTCAGTTAAAATTATAAATATGCATTCATACATGGTTACCACGTTTCAGTTCTGATTACTAAAGTTCTATCATTAAATAGTGCTTGATTATCATAATATAATGCTTGATTGACTGATGTTAAGCTGTGCCGTTTTACAAAGATAAATCCATCTATCCTCAAAAAACACACATAACACATTTGACAGTAGCTTGAGTAAGGACGCAGATGTGATTGATTGTGAATCATGAACCACAGTAATTTAATCATGAGATTCTAAACGAATCCCACCCCTAGCACTCATGGTACAATCTAGTGGAATGTTTTTCTGTCTGGGCGTCTTAGGGTGCCGGCGGAGAGGCCATGGAGGTCAGTGAACAGGTTGGAATGACTCCGGAGATCATACAGAAGGTGTGTGGAAACACAAGCGTTCAGCAATGGTTTGATTGCGTGTGATCACATGTTCAGAAGTCATCTCAAATGATCTTCTCTCTTTACAGCTCCAAGACAAGGCCACCGTCCTGACCACCGAGAGAAAGAAGGTGTGCGATCTGAACTGCAGTGCTTGCTTGTGCTTTTCTATCACTGTGGTTATTTTATGTGCTTTCATACGTGTCCTTAACCTTTATTATGGGTTTGTTATTCAGAGAGGAAAGACTGTGCCGGAGGAGCTGGTCAGAGCAGAAGATCTCAGCAAGTATCGCCAAGTGGCGTCCCATGCTGTGAGTACTTTCCCCATTATTCGCTTCATCGCTCTGCTCCAGAACCAACCTGTGTGTCTGATATCTGTGGTTTATAACAGAGAATTCAGCGCTGAATTTCAATGCTTCTCACTGGATCTCCCAGCGCTGTGTTGTAACGGTTTCACATGATCGAGATGTGTCCGTGATAGGGGTGTGTGAGATATATCATCTTCGATAATGTTGTTTTAACGATGTGTGATCTGACATTATCCATTGTCCCTCACATCTATCGAGCGCACACACTCTACGTGATGTTGTCTAGTAGGTTAGAGCACACACACACACTACGTGATGTAGTTTAGTAGGTTACAGTAGTGCACTTGAGCATTTAGTGTGCACACTTACACTGTGTGATTTACTCTATTAAAATAAATTTATAAAGCCCTCAATATTCAAGGGGCAAAATACCTCTGTATGTCTCTATATTTATATCATTTAATATAGTAAATCAATATCACACGTCACAATATGACGTTTATTCTCCAGATATCAGCACGATTACAAATGTGAGATTGATTTTATGCAACAGTTCAATAAACAAGAAGTTAATATTGCATGAGTTATATTTTAGACACAATATTGCCTGTTTTTGCTCTATTTTACCAATGAAAATCATTCCAAACAAAGACACAGGACTGTTTTGAGTCTCTGAGCGACACACGGCGGTGTTTCATTACTGAATGAACGAATCGTTTGAGTGAATGATTCAATGACTTACTCATTAAGCGAGTCAAATGCTTCGTTCCTGAATGAATCAGCCATTTGAATGAATCAGTTGAGTTAATAATTCAATGACTCACTCATTAAGAGAGTCAAATGCTTTGTTCCTGAATGAATCGGCCGTTTGAATGAATCAGTTGAGTTAATGATTCAATGACTCACTCATTAAGAGTCAAATGCTTTGTTCCTGAATGAATCGGTTGAGTGAATGATTCAATGACTCACTCATTAAGCGAGTCAAATGCTTTGTTCCTGAATGAATCGGCCATTTGAATGAATCAGTTGAGTTAATGATTCAATGACTCACTCATTAAGCGAGTCAAATGCTTCGTTCCTGAATGAATCAGTTGAGTTAATGATTCAATGACTCACTCATTAAGCGAGTCAGATGCTTCGTTCCTGAATGAATCAGCCGTGTGAATGAATCGGTTGAGTGAATGATTCAATGACTCACTCATTAAGCGAGTCAAATGCTTCGTTCCTGAATGAATCAGTTGAGTTAATGATTCAATGACTCACTCATTAAGTGAGTCAAATGCTTTGTTCCTGAATGAATCGGCCATTTGAATGAATCGGTTGATTCTCAATGACTCACTCATTAACAGTGACTCTGCCTCCTACTGGTGGTTTTAATTTCACATTTAAAGTGTCTTTTTTTTTAATTTTCATTCAGTGTTTTCTGTTTAAAACATCAGCACATTATTTGTGCATGTGTAACAGCAGGTTAAACTCATTCATGTCCCTCTGAGCTCATTAAACGGTCTGTTATCAGGCGGGCAACATGGTGGTGGCACCAGTGCGAACTAGCACATAATTTAGTAGCTCTGTGAAGAAAAAATGTTGCAGTCTGGAGCCCTAGCTATGCATTTTTGTGCTTTTTACAATATTCTCTTAGCTTAGCTAACCTGAAGTTTTGTTTGGAGTTAGTTGCCTATCACCTTTAGTTTAATTCAGATTTCTGATCACTAGTGTTTGCTCACATATCGTAAATGAAGCATTTTGTTTTCCCCTTCACAGGGTCTTCACAGTGCCAGTGTACCAGGAATCCTCTCTCTGGATCTCTGCCCAACAGACACCAACAAAGTCCTCACCGGTACGATTACAATACCATCACACCAGGAGACTTGCTATCAGCGCTGACTTTACTGTGTCGCTCTCGCATACATACTGCCACAAAACGCTTTTGCACTCTCTCTTCAGGTGGTGCGGACAAGAACGTGGTGGTGTTCGACCGGCGAGAGGAGCAGATAGTTGCCACCCTCAAAGGACACACCAAAAAGGTCTCGTCTGTCATCTACCACCCTGCTCAGGTAGGCCACCGCTCCTGCTCTTCACACATGCACTCATTCACGGTTTGTCTCAGACCTCACGTCTCTCTTTGCTTGTTCTCCGTCAGTCGGTGGTGTTTTCAGCGTCTCCAGACAGCACCATCCGCGTGTGGTCGGTCACTGGAGGAAACTGCGTGCAGGTGATCAGGGCCCACGAGGCGGGTGTTACCGGCCTCTCTCTGCACGCCACCGGAGACTATCTACTGAGCTCCTCTGAGGACCAGGTAACACACACACACACACAGGCTGATGGGTGAGGAATAGTTCACAAGCTACACACTCACATGCTACATATTACAGTATGATCTCTGAATAGAGCCCCTCTTGGTGGTTCACAGTTTCACTTCCCCTGTGAAATGAACAAAAGCATTGTTTGTGTCAGTTTTCTGTGTGTCAGAGTGTAATGCATCTCAAATGCGTGTGTGTTGTAGTATTGGGCCTTCTCTGATGTCCAGACTGGACGTGTCCTGACTAAAGTCACTGATGAGACCGCTGGATGTGGTATGTATTCCTCTCTGTCAGTGTGTCAGATATTAACTATATATTCAGCGTCGTGTTGGTAATATAAATATTCACCACATTATTAATAGGTTTGTGAACTGAAACTAGTTTAATTTAAATTGAATGATTTAACATGTAGTTTCATTGACAGTAGGGCCTGAAATTTGTTTTGGAAAATGGGAAAATTCCCCCCTTATGTGACTCTTGTCATTTTTATAGACTTTTTTTTATTTTTATTTTTATTATTATTATTATTATAATTATTATAATCATCCCATATGAACAATATGGACAATTAGGGTATACCTGATGCATCGTCACTATTTTCTTTCCTCGGATCTGTCATATTATGAGAAAGGAACGTGAGTTCGGTCACGTTGTAGGGAGAAGTGAGCTCCGTGTCTTGCTCACTATGAAGCCGGCCTTTGAGACGATTGGTGTGGATGTTAAGTTAATCATGTCGTGCAGTAAGCGCGCTAATACTTTAGCTTTCACACTCCACATGAACTCTTGGATATGCAGCTAATGTTACCGCACTTGTATCTAGGTTAACATTAGAGCGGCCGTGTAAAGTGGCTAACGTTAGGCTACTACTTCAGGGTTTCCTCTCTAAAACTCAGGCCCTGGACAGTTAAGAGCGTTATCGTTGACATAAGAAATGCATCTTTTTTTTTTCTTCAGAAATGCTAAAATAATCTATAATGGAACTGTTAAGCTGTTAACAGGAAATATCATTGGGGAAAAAAAACATGTACAGCCATGAAACAAAAAAAACAATATAATAGAAAACTTTTTTTTTTTTTTTTATAATCGCTGATGTGATGCTGGGCGTTATATCAATTTTGTGCCATTTTTATCAATGCGTCAGAAAAATTACAAGGACACAGATTGAACTGCTGCAGAAAAAGTGTACCATCAAAGTTCTGTTAAACAGGACACAGCAGTGCATTCAGTCTCACTCAAATATTCATTTTGTTGGACTTTAAATGCAGGTTTAAAATTGTTTAATTGTATTTTATGAGAGCACTAAGAGGACTAATGTGGTAGTGTAAAACTAAACATTGAGCACACTATGAATCATTGAATCAATGTTTTAACTAGATTTTTACTGTTTTATGTCTTGCATCAGATATTTTGAATCTTGGCAACAATGGCTTCAGGTTGAAATGAGCAAATGAATATGTACAACATGCATATACAACACATATTGAATATCTTCAATAGGCTGAAAAACATATTGCACAGCCCTTAAAATTGATTGTTTATGCTTGCATATGAAAAGGTCAAGCGTTTTCTGCTCTTTCCTTCCAGCTCTGACCTGTGCTCAGTTCCATCCTGACGGTCTGATTTTCGGCACTGGCACGGCGGATTCTCAGATCAAGATCTGGGATCTGAAGGAACGGACCAATGTAGCCAACTTCCCTGGACATTCAGGTCCTGTGACGGCCATCGCCTTCTCTGAGAACGGATACTATCTGGCCACTGGTAGGTCACGTGAGAGGGAATGATGGGCTGTGTCTGTCCTCCTGCCTGATTTCAACTCATATTCATTTCTACAGCTCTTCATACAGTACAGATTGTTCCAAAGCAGCTTCAGCGTAATAAACAGTAGGGGTGTAACGTACACAAAACTAATGGTTCGGTACAGCAGGGGAGAGAAAACAACTAAATATAAAATAGCTTTTTTTTTATTAATCAGGGGTTTATTGAACAAATTGTGTCTGTCCTTAAATTAATTCAATTATAACTGAAAGTTTCTTAAAGATAATGCTGTAAACTATAGCGAGCCCTTACTTGCACATCACTATAATATTAAACAGAGCCCAAACTATTAGCCTAAATTCAGCTGCTATTTATGTTTAGATATAATAATCAACACTCAAATAACACATTGTGTGTAAACATGTAAACTTCACATAAGGCAGTTTTTGCATTAACTTCTAAATCTAATTATAAAATAGTTTTTACTCCAATTCGTTGTTGAAATATAAACATTTATACACAGTGTGTGTCATTTTCATGACAGATTTATTTAAACACACGTTAATAATCCAGACATCAGTAACAGGTTCAGTAGAATATAATGATATATAGGCTAATATAGGTCATATATTCAGTGAAAGAGTTGATTTCTCTAGTGAACTCACAGCTGTGGACACTGAGTGACGTCTGAGGGAAATGTGATGCTGCGGGACATTGCTCTCAAGCTGTTTTATTGACGTCTTAACGCCGTTGAAACACTGATTGAGCGATTACACCACATTTAAGTTGTAATGTATCCTCAACACACCTTCAGATGTTCATTCATGTTTATTCTTTGACTATGACGATCAGTCACGTCACGTTAAAGAGCGTCAAAACGGCATTTATCGTTTGAATTTTATGATAAAAATGGACAGAATACTTCATATGTTCGTGTGTGTGATCGAAGTATGTTAAAACAAGCCTAACTGTTAAAGATTGCATTCGTTACACACGTGCACCGTACCGGAAGCCCTGTACCGAAACAATATTCAGCTCAAGTCAGTTCAGTGTTGATTCAGATGTAGAGATGATGTCTCAAAGTTAATCATCATCCAGCTCCGTGTCAGTGCAGTCAAACTGATGATTTTATTGAATGTTAAAGTGTGTTGTTTGACCTGTAGGTGCTCAGGACAGTTCACTGAAGCTGTGGGATTTGAGGAAACTGAAGAACTTCAAGACAATCACTTTGGACAACAATTATGAGGTCTTGTATAACCCACCGATGTCACTGCCGTGTGTTCTTCATCTGTTTGACTCTGTTTTACCATGAAAGCCTGGCTAATATTCCTGTCTGCCGTTCTCCTGCAGGTGAAGTCTCTGGTGTTTGACCAGAGTGGAACGTATCTGGCAGTCGGCGGGTCGGACATCAGAGTTTACATCTGCAAACAGTGGTCCGAGGTGCTCAACTTCTCTGGTGAGTCCAGCAAAACAACTGTCTGTGTGTTAGTGTTCATTTCATCAGCTGTTTTTTTTAATTTTGTCTGTCTTAGTTAGGGATGGGCATTTCTGCCAATTTCTCATTTCAATCATTGATAGGTCTCAAAAAAACAAGTACACGGGGGGTGGGGCGTGTGCGGGGGGGCGGGGCGTGTCCGTCATGGAGATATGAAAATATTTGAAGACTGTTATGAAAATTAATGTTGAGAAAACATGACATGAAAACCAGTGTTGGGCAAGCTACTCTGAAACTGTAGCTTTACAAGTTAAAGTAGTTAAGTTACATTCAAGCTACCCTTTTGAAAAAGTAGTTCGCTACACTACAAGTTACTATCAAAAAGTAGCTAGCTACATTGAAACTACTTTTCTTTTTTTTTTATAATGACATTGTTACAAATAACTGAATAATTGTTAAGAATGTTATAATATTTGGGGTTTCAAGCAACATAATGCCATGTAATTATGATTTCAAAGAGTATAGGCTGAATTCAGGTTTGATTGGGACACTTTTTTTTTTTCCCCAGTCATTTCAATGGCAAAAACTGTCAGAATCATTTGATTTTGTAAACGATCCGACACACACAATACTCAGATAGCCTATATCTCAAACTGGCTGTCAAAGTGCAAAATTGCTACAAATTTAACATCAGTGCAAGAACAAAATGTATGCAACTTAGGATTAGTCTAAAAATGCAGGTTAAACTCACAGCACAGGCAGTGATGGAGCGCAGCATGTTGAACAGAAATGCTCTGAGACGCCAGTCATGAGCTGTGAACAGTGCGTATTGCTTGACTATTTCTTTTCGTTTCGAATTGTTTCATTTTAAAAGTAGACATTTCAAGCTTTCTATACACATATTTCTCATGTCTGTGAGGCAAGTAGCCTGCTGAGTTTCGATTTATTCATGAGACATGTTCAAGAGCAATGCAAGTGATCGCTCCAGCGCCTCCATGTCACGATTATTGTCTGCTATAGCCTATTTGCTTATTTATTAAATCCAGGCAATTGGCTGATGAAACACTGATTAAAATTAAGATACAATTTATACAAAACGAAATTCACTTTAAAGAAAGGCTTTCTACAAAACTTAATGAAGTGGTCAAAATCATTTCTGACCCACTCGCATCTTTGCACTTTTCATAACCAGTATAGCCTAGATGAAATTTAAAAATAACATTATAATATTTAAACATAAATATGAAACAAAATACATTGTTTAATGGCTACAACAAGTATAGTAGGCTACAATACAGATAAATTTCATGTCTGAGCGGGATTTGAGCAAATGTTTTACCAGTGAGCAGATCATGAGTGGAGCGCGTCTGCATAGAGCAGATTATTGAGCTGAGCGTCCGTCACACCGCTTCGCTTTGCTCATTACAGGCTCGTTCTCGTCAGAACCCAAAACAGAATGTAGCTTTTGGTCACGCTACACCGCTACTTGCTGGATAAAGTAGTTAGCTACTGGATAAGCTACACTGTTTTAAAAGTAACTGAGCTACTGACAAGAAAAATGTAGTTAAGCTAGTAGCGTCGCTACTTGTAGCTCGCTACTGCCCAACACTGATGAAAACATGAACATATGACTAGAAAAAATAACTGCTAGATTATGATGCATCAATGTTTTTGAAAAAAGAAACATCTAAAAACAAAATGACGTTTCAAATAACCCAGTCAATAATATCAGGCTTTGTATTTGAGCTGAAACTGTGAATAAACTCCACCCTGCAGAGCTTTGCTAGCGGGTGAACTCAACCAAACACGTCCTATATTAGATGAATCAGATATATACCTATTACAACTTACATCTGCACAAAAGGACGCGAATGCGCACGTGAACCTGACCATGCTAGTTTTTTACAGTCTATGGTTTGAAAGGGAAACTCCCATTTTTGAATGCGCTCTACCCTTAACAACAACGCCGATACACGGGACACTAAAGCACAGAGAATTTACAACATTCATCACAGTCGTGTTCTCATTATAATGCTATGTATATGACAGATTGGCGCTGCACATCTTGCGCTTAACTGTATTTCATGATCAAAGTGATCCCAGGCATCACTGCAGTGCACGCTTTCTCCAGTTTCACTTTATTTCGCCCGTCTGGAAGGCGTGCTGTCTAACACTAACCAATCAGACTTCAGGTACCGCCCAAAATGCCGTAATAACCAATCAAAAAATAGACCTTTTTTTTTTTTTCAGGGCGATCGTCGTTTTCATGATCGATCGTCGCTGTCACGTTCGACTACTCTTGCCCATCCCTAGTCTTAGTCCTGTCAAATGTGCTTTTTAGTTTTTATCATATTTAGTCAACCATGTCCTGTTTTAGTCGACTAAATGCCTTGCATTTTAGTCTATTTGATCGTCAATGAAAACTTAGTCACATTTCCGTCATGCTGCATTGATAATCCCGATAATTTTCTTCAAAATTATACTCACAACAATTGTCATGAGAAATGTATTTTTACATTTCATCAGAATTGTTGCACTTTCAGCTATAAGCAGAAATCACGAGAATGTCGACCCATTCACGGTTTATTTTACCTCATCTAGTTTAATGATTTATTATATAGGCCTAATGGAAAAATAAGAAACTTCTCTAAAAATTAAAAACAGTGAAATTCCACATTACTTTAATGTTGTTCTATTAAAACAACAGCAGAAGACTTTGTGTTGTCACACAGAGGTTGCGTAAGTGCAGTTATTCAGCAAACACGATCGCAAGTAGTCGAGAGATCATGTTTGGATTTATTACAGTTCATCACTGAAGGTTTGATGGCAGATTAAGTCGCACAAGAGACAGAACACACACCGACTGAATCACACTTTAATACAAGCAGAAAATCTCAAATGGAGATGCTGAAATGCAGCTTGTTTATTGGTGTTTAGATCATCGGCGCACGCGAGAGAGCGAGACACCGGATAGAAAACGTGTTCTTTTAACAGAGAAGCTCTGATTGGGGGATTTAAATGATTGAAATCTGGCAACTGCAAGCATGAACGCTTAAACGCTCCTCTTTTTCCCCCCTGACAAAAACAGTGATTTTGGTCTACATTTTAGTCTCGTTTTTCTTCGTCAACGATATTGCATGTTGATATAGTCACAGTTATCGTTTAAGGACGTGTGTGTCATCTCGTCTTCGTCTCATCTTAGTCATGGGAAAAGAGATCGTCAACGAACATTTTTCATTAATGAAATTAACACTAGTGTGTGTCCAAGTTTCGTTCAGTAATGTCGTGCTCTTGAGGTGTGTGAGGTTTGTCTTTAGCCAGAGTGCTCTGAGCTGAGTTTGTGTTTTGTGTTGTCATGTCTCTTGTAGATCACTCTGGTCTGGTGACCGGTGTGGCTTTCGGTGAGCATGCTCAGTTCCTGGCTTCCACCGGCATGGACAGAAGTCTCAAATTCTACAGCCTGTAATAGAAACGGAGAGCGTTCCGGAGAGATGTGATCATTTTCCCACAGCAAACACGCCTGTCAGTGATAAATCGTGCATGTGTATACATAGATATACATCCACTGTCATGCATCATTGTAGTGATGAATTCCTCCGATATCTACAGTACAGCCTGACTTACACATCAGTAACTCTACTCTTGATTATTGCTTCAGGACTGATTTGAGCTCTTGTTTTCCTGTCCTCTTTTAAGCTTTGGTTGTAGGCTGGTAAACTGTTTTTTTTTTTTTTTTTATCCTTTTGTGGACAATAACAACAACTGTGACATAGATTCCAATAAAGTTTAAATTGTTTTTATCTAGTGTTCTAGTATGATTTTCATGTCCGTTGAAGGTACTTGCAAGAACTGCGTTCAGAACTGATCAGCAGTTTTGATCTAATCAAGAGCAAAGGAAGAGCTTCATGATGATTGCCAGAAAAGGCATGAACTAATATGTACACGGCATATAGATTAGCAGTATTTTATTTATTAGAATTGGATGTATTTTTTGCTCACTTTAATGACCAAAATATCAGAATTGGAGCTCACTCTGGATTTAAAAAGGCAATTGTCTTAAAGGGATAGTTCACCCAGAAATGAAAATTGTCATTTAGTCACCCTCAAGTTGTTCCAAACCTGTATAAATTTCTGTATAAACCAAGCAGATCTCGACCCCCATTTTTGGGTGAACTATCCGTTTAAAGCCAGACTACCTACACAGCTCCTTGTGATTTTCTATTGTTGTACTATAGAGAGCATACTTGCCTGTGGGATTGTGTGGTCTGCACTGGGGAAAACCACAGAGAACTAGTCGTGTAGTCATAGGCACTGAGCTCCCGAACCTGGATACTGTATGCCAGCAGCATTGTTATAGATCCCACCCATCCAGGATGCAGAATGTTAGTCTTTTTAAGATCTGGGAAGAGGTACAGGTCTAAGTCCAGGACAAACAGGCTTTGCCAAAGCTTTAGCTGCCCTCAGACCTCCCACACCCCCTTCGTTTTCTACAGTAAGGCCCTGTCCCAATTGAATCCCTAAGCCCTCGTGATCTTCCTCAGAGTCCACACTTTCGTGACACCACCACTTTGACTGTCGTGAAGAAGTCTGCTGTAAAGCTCGCTTCAGTGCGGCTCAGCAAAAGTGCGCATTGAGGGTGCATATTGACCGCTCGCGGGCACCTTTCTGAAACCTAACATGACAAATGGGACACTCTACGGTCTTGTGGAGTTAACAGACACGTGCGACAGCCCACAAGACCGTAAGTGCATATGAAGTGTGCCATTTAGGACAGGGCCAAACTCACTAATTCTTTATAATCATCAAGGGCTCAGGACTTTTTAAACCTTAAGGACATACAACACATGCACTGTGCAATATGCCTTCAGAGGCTTTATGTATATTTTTTAAAGGAGCAATATACACCGAACAGGCATAACATTATAACCACCTTCCTAATATTGTGTTGGTCCCCTTTTTGCTGCCAAAACAGCCTTGACCCGTCGACATCTTGGCACCAAGATGTTAGCAGCAGATCCTTTAAGTCCTGTAAGTTGTGAGATGGGGCCTCCATGGATCGGACTTATTTGTTCAGCACATCCCACAGATGCTCGATTGGATTGGGATCTGGGGAATTTGGAGGCCAAGTCAACACCTCAAACTCGTTGTGCTCCTCAAACCATTCCTGAACCATTTTTGCTTTGTCGCATTATCCTGCTGAAAGAGCCACAGCCACCAGGGAATACCGTTTCCATGAAAGGGTGTACATGGTCTGCAACAATGCTTAGGTAGGTGGTACGTGTCAAAGTAACATCCACATGGATGGCAGGACCCAAGGTTTCCCAGCAGAACATTGCCCAAAGCATCACACTGCCTCCGCCGGCTTGCCTTCTTCCCATAGTGCATCCTGGTGCCATGTGTTCCCCAGGTAAGCCACACACACGCACCCGGCCATCCACGTGATGTAAAAGAAAACGTGATTCATCAGACCAGGCCACCTTCTTCCATTGCTCCGTGGTCCAGTTCTGATGCTCACGTGCCACTGTTGGTGCTTTCGGCGGTGGACAGGGGTCAGCATGGGCACCCTGACTGGTCTGCGGCTATGCAGCCCCATACGCAACAAACTGCGATGCTCTGTGTATTCTGACACCTTTCTATCAGAACCAGCATTAACTTCTTGAGCAATTTGAGCTCCAGTAGCTCGTCTGTTTGATCGGACCACACGGGCCAGCCTTCACTCCCCACGTGCATCAATGAGCCTTGGCCGCCCATGACCCTGTGGCCGGTTCACCACTGTTCCTTCCTTGGAGCACTTTTGATAAATACTGACCACTGCAGACCGGGAACACCCCACAAGAGCTGCAGTTTTGGAGATGCTCTGACCCAGTCGTCTAGCCATCACAATTTGGCCCTTGTCAATTTGGCCCTCTCAAATCCTTACGCTTGCCCATTTTTCCTGCTTCTAACACATCAACTTTGAGGACAAAATGTTCACTTGCTGCCTAATATATCCCACCCACTAACAGGTGATGAAGAGATAATCCGTGTTATTCACTTCACCTGTCGGTGTATACATTTTAATGTGTATGGTTATATTTACTGGGTAACCCATTTTTTCTAAAATGTGTCTTGCTTCTAAGAGTTTCCAGTTAAATGTTGTACTTGTACAATGACAATACTGTTGGGAATGATCAAACTTTAGGAGATCCAGCAGGGGGAGCCCATTGTCCTCTGGCTTCAAGATGACTTGGAATCTGTCATCCGCTATGATAATTCATGTAGTCCAGGGGTGTCCAGACTTGGTCCTGCAGAGTTCAGCTCCAACCCCAGTTAAACACACCTGAAGCAGCTAATCAAGCTCTTAGGCAGACCAGACACTTCCAGACAGGTGTGTTGAGGTAAGTTAAACTCAGTGACCCTCCAGGACTGAGTCTGGACACCCCTGATCTAGTCATCTTCCTCATATTATTATTATTATTATTGGCAGATATTGATATTTATATGCATTTTTTGTAAGTATCTACTATACTGTTATCTCATTGATTTCCATTACAAGCATCAGAATTTCATATAAATATCAGCATCTGCACCAAACTGCTTATTTTTGCTCAGTTTGAGCCTCTGAATAAAACTTTTTTTTCTCCATATTCTCACTAAATCAGACTTTGTGAAGCATAAACGCCTGATGTGTCAAATATGATACATCCACCTGCATGATGCTTTTATACAAGAGTTCAATAAATTGATATTTGTATTATTATTCAATTTTGAATTCATATGGACTTTAAGGTTGAAAAAAAAAATAAAAATAGCACAAGTTTATGAAATTGTTTATTTCGCTTACATGGTTTACAAACAGAAAAAGTGCAGACAATTATGAATTTAAAAAAGAGAATTACACATATACAAAATGATATTGCAAAAAAATTATACATCTTTGTTTTGATATCAATAACTTATGGCATTCAAAGAAAAAGAAGAAACAAGTAACATTCAGAGCGTAACTGAATTGTCGTCAGTGCTTCGCAGTATTTACAGTGTTCGGCTTATTGCTATATGTTTGACTATTGTAGTTACAGGGTGTGTAATAGTTACAAACCCTCTTATGTTCCAAATTAATAATCACATTAGAGAAGTGAAAATAAGCAAAATAGCCAGCAGTGGGCGCTGTTCTCAGACCTGCAGGTTTAGTGAGAAACTTGTTATGGTGATGTTTACGCTTCAGGGAAATATAAACATCTGCTTCCTAAAGAGGAGACTCATTTCTCCTCATACACATCAACAGTTCAGAGCTCATGAATTCGGCACTAGGATACATGAAATAAGACAGAAAATCAGATTTTGTTCTAGTTCTTTCATGCACTGAAATGTCGTCTTATTTTTTTTTTCTAATAAAACATTAAAAGTTCTTGTCATGGCCTGTTCCAGACAGACCTGGTTAGATATTATGAGCCGCTTCAGCCATTGAAAGGGGTTTAGAGGTCAGGCCAGTGTTCCTGAGGCTTGCATGCATCCCAACAGATGCTGTTATGGCATAGGGTTGGCATATTGCATTATGGGAGATTGCCCTTGCTGACGTGTGGTGGCCGGGGCATCCAAGCCGAGCGAGCGTCTGTAAGCGGCCGAGAGTCTGTAGAGCACGTCGGCGGGAGGACACGACTGGGCTTCGGCCTTTTGTGTCAACAGCATCTCAAACAGAGAGCTGACCTCTGACATCAGAGCTCTGCCGCCCAGCCCGCTCTTCTCTGGGCTTTTACCAAACGTGGAGAAGGAGCTGGAATCATCAGGACTGGCCACGGGACAGCGGGCATCATGGGGCGAGGGCGGCCCGTCCGGGACAAACAGGTTTTCATGGTAGTCGGTTGTCAGAGGAAGAGAAAGACGAGCCATCCACGCTGGATCGGGAATGTCTGAGAACACATCGTCTGCACAAACAGAGGAAAGACAGATACACTTATACACTCATATATCATTGAGTTGATCAGAGAACTCTTAACATTCACAATCGTATGGATATTTATAAGTTATAGAGATATACACTTAGAAATAAAGGGTCAGTGGGTTCTTCACTCCAAATGCCAGAAAGGTTCTAAGGAGAAATGTTGCATAATACTTTCATGTTTAATGTGTTATTTTAGTTTTTCTAGTGATAAAGTATGTTTACTTGTGGTTTAAAGACACTTTTTTTTGTTCAAAATTAACAAAATTTTAATGAGTCAATACGTCAAGTTTCAGAATAAAAAAAAAAAAAGATAATTGCGACTTTTTATCTCACAATTCTGACTTATTTTCTCAAAACTACGTGATATAAAGTAGCAATTGAGAGTTATAGGCTAAAGTTAGAATTGTGAGATAAAAATTAATAAAATAAAATAAAAACAACCTTTTTCAAAAGTCTGTTTTTGTTACTGGCATAAAGTTAGTTTGACGTTAGACTTACGATAGTCGCAAATTTAGGGACCGTCTCTAAAATTACATACGACATTGGTACACGCGTTTCTAACTTCAATAACAGTTGAAGAGAATGACGTACAGTCATATAACAACTGTAAAGTTGACTGTGTATAAGTCATTCTCTTCAAATGCGATTGAGCCTTAAATTATTGTATATTTTGTGTATATGAGCCCATTTGGTAGTGAAATACATAGCAATATTTAGCTACATAATGATTTGACAGTATATTTGAATAAATCTCAAAGGCATGCATCATACCTGACACCTACATGAACACTTTACAGTTGGTTTTATGACTGTAAGTCATTCTCTTCAAATGCTATTGACGATAGAAACGTGTAAACCAATGTCGTGTGTAACTTTAGAGACGGTCCCTAAATTCGCGAATAGCGAACGTCCAACGTCAAACCAACTTTATGTCAATGTTTTAGTCTTACCCTGATTTACTATGGTAAACCTATAATAAGTGTTTAGACCTGTCGGGATGGTTTTCCCGGGAAATTGCGTACATGCCTCACTCGCCTTGTGTCGTCATATCCGTAAACAGAGTAAAGTTGCTGGAGAAAGAGAACGCGACAGAGCTCGTGATAAAACCAGAATCAACATGGGCTTGGCTTCAGGAGATGGAGAACTGAGGGATCTGAGATGATGGTGTTTTATCACTCAACAGGTGAGTCAGGTGTTTTATTAAACAGGTTAACTGCCATATGTAGCTCTCTAACAGAGTTCACTGTAAAGCATTATCTATTGTGAAGATCATTTCATTATTGTTGTTGTGCTGGAGTTTATACTCAAGGAAGTAGCGTGTATATTAATGAGTAAAGCTACAGTAACGTCTTCAGCTAGTCAGCGCAAGATCCTTTCCATCTAAACTGCTTATATATCTTAACACTAATAGTGAATGTTTTATGAGCGGGAGGATAATCTCTCTCTCTGTTTAGTTATGAGAGAATCATATTCACAGAGCCAAAGCACAATCAAAACTGTGCATTTATTTATTTATTTTTTCACCGCTAGGGGGCCACAAGTGACATAGTGTACCTTTAATTAATAAAATGTAATTAAAAATGAATTAACTAAGTTGTTGTTTCTACATTAATTTGGAGAGTAACTGAATTATTGTAAATTATTAGAATATAAAAAATATTAAAAACGTTAATATTAACCTTTTCTTCTAAGAGTAATATATATCTTCATGTAATCTGTTATTTTTCTCACTGACTAGTATTGTTTTTTTTGTTTTTTTTTTAATGGAAAAGAGTGTTTTTTTTCCCTGGCTGAAAAATATTCATACAGTTTTCGAATAACATGAGCGTGAGTAAATAATGACAATATTTTCATATTCCTTCATTCATATTCCTGTAAAGGGAAGTTGATCACTATGACCCCGAAAGCTCAAATAAAGCGAGTGCAGAGAATATCTACAAAAACCCTGACCATAAATGCAGCTTTAAAATACATAAAAATATGCATTGATTATATATAATGGTTTTGACAACATTTGACAAAAGAAAACCTTTTTGAAGGCTGCAAAACCTGCCTGAATCTTCACTTGTTTACTCGTTTGAGTTTGTGTAGATGAAAAACAGGATGGCAGGAAATACCAGGACGAGGTGAGCATTTATCTTTAATACAGTAAACAGGCATTTCCTCGGTCTGACGCTCGGTCTTCACCAGCACAGCTGGCTTTAACAGATCAGTATTGACAGGACAACACAGCGGGTCTTAAAATGACACTCTTTTTAGGGCAAAGGAGGTGATTCAGTGCATCAGTAAACAAGGAAATGACCTTCATCAAGCCAGAAACATCCCACAGATACTTGCTTAAGTGAATAAGCTTAAATTGTGTTATAACTCGACTCTAATTCACAGGTTTTCTGTTTGTGTGGGAGTGAAGCTTCTTAAACATGAAGGCATCCATGAAGAACTTAGCATTCCATTGCACAAAATGTTCTTTATAGTAAAAAAAATGGTTCCTGATCACTAAAAAATAGATGGTGTTTTTATAGAAATGCAATTTTAATTTTGAACACTTTTTTGTTCAAAATTAACAAAATTTTAATACGTCAAGTTTCAGAATAAAAAATAAAAAAGATAATTGCGACTTTTTATCTCACAAAAAATACGTGATATAAAGTCGCAATTGAGAGTTATAGGCTAAAGTTAGAATTGTGAGATAAAAATTCGCAATTACCTTTTAAAATGTTTTATTATGTGGCAGAAACAAGCTTCCACATTAACCCTTTTTCAAAAATCTGTTTTTGTTACTGGCATAAAGTTAGTTTGAAAGTTAGACTTACGATAGTCGCAAATTTAGGGACCGTCTCTAAAATTACATACGACATTGGTACACGCGTTTCTAACTTCAATAACAGTTTGAAGAGAATGACGTACAGTCATATAACAACTGTAAAGTTGACTGTGTATAAGTCATTCTCTTCAAATGCTATTGAGCTTTAAATTGTTGTATATTTTGTGTATATGAGCCCATTTGGTAGTGAAATACATAGCAATATTTAGCTACATAATGATTTGACAGTATATTTGAATAAATCTCAAAGGCATGCATCATACCTGACACCTACATGAACACTTTACAGTTGGTTTTATGACTGCAAGTCATTCTCTTCAAATGCTATTGACGATAGAAACGTGTAAACCAATGTCGTGTGTAACTTTAGAGACGGTCCCTAAATTCGCGAATAGCGAACGTCCAACGTCAAACCAACTTTATGCCAGTGTTTTAGTCTTACCCTGATTTACTATGGTAAGCCTATAATAAGTGTTTAGACCTGTCGGGATGGTTTGACAGGACAACACAGCGGGTCTTAAAATGACACTCTTTTTAGGGCAAAGGAGGTGATTCAGTGCATCAGTAAACAAGGAAATGACCTTCATCAAGCCAGAAACATCCCACAGATACTTGCTTAAGTGAATAAGCTTAAATTGTGTTATAACTCGACTCTAATTCACAGGTTTTCTGTGTTTGTGTGTGCGTGAAGCTTCTTAAACATGAAGGCACCCATGAAGAACTTAGCATTCCATTGCACAAAATGTTCTTTATAGTAAAAAAAAATGGTTCCTGATCACTGAAAAATAGATGCCGTTTTAGGCTCCCAAAGAGCCCTTAAATGATCAGTTCTTAGTGTGAAGAGCATTTTAAGCATCTAAAGAACCTTTTTCCACTACAAAGACCATGAGGAAACAAACATGAGTCTTCAAACACAGTGAGGCATGGCAGTTTTACAGCGTTTCTTGAACGTTTTGTTCTCGTGTGTGGGTCAGAGATTTCAGGCTCTTAATTAAAGATGTGGAGAAACAAAAGAGCTCAGCTTGTGTGAGTAAAGATCTAAACTGAGTGAGCGCGGATCAAACGAAACGAACCCACACAGCCACATCAGAGAGATGAACCGGCAAACCTCAGCTTCACGACTTCCTCTCGCCACAGCCCTTCAAATCCTGCACCTCGTCACGCTATTATTCACTAATAATTAGATGGGCCATCATTCATTTCTTGCTTTTATTTCACAAATCTCCTTCTTACAGTGCCTCATAATTAGTTATGGAGGGAAATGGTGGCATCGTTAATTCATCTAAAACTGTTAAACTCATTAACCCACAGAATCCAAAAGAATCCAACCACATCCAAACAACCACCGGCAGAGATACACACTTTACACTGACATGTGTGTGACATTCACTTACATTCAGACTGCTAGTATGTATGCTATACTTTCACAAACAGTCAAGCTCACCAGTTCAAACTCAGAAAACTAGACTTTATTATTAAATCTTTATAGTTAGCGTTATAGTTATTCTTGCTGTGAATGGGTTGTAAATCAGTGCAACTTTATTACCAGTATCGCCTTCTAGTGAGTCTGAGCTCTTGGTAAAATGATAGCACATCTCCTTTAATGTGTCAATCGTGTCAGTACGCTGGTGCAATATGATTTACACACTGAAGAATAATAACCCTAACCATAAACACAAGTAACAATAATGCTTGTAATGCAAACGCCACCTTCTCTGTCCTTAGGGTATGCATAACACACACACACACACACACACACACATCACCTGCACTGTGTTAACAATAAGGGTTAAGGCATGACGTGAAGAGCCCAAGGACATGTGAATATCCGTGTGAGCAGGTGTGTGTGTGTGTGTGTGTGTGCTAAAGGGGTTACCATCATTCAGAGGCTGTGAGTCAGGGGTTAAGACTGAGATGACTCCAGAAGAAGAGAGGGAATATGTATCTGCATGCTTCAGAAAGAAAACCCCTAAACACAACACTGACTGTCTGTCTTCTTTAGCATGACTAACACCACCAGAGGAAGTTCTACTGACTCGACCACACCGCAAACCACACACCCTGCTCCTGAAACCTAGTGAACTGCCTTGTTGACTTCTAAGGTTCCTGATTGTAGTTTGATGTTAGCATATTAGCATGTAATTCAATACATTGAATTGGTCTACTCTGCTCTGATTGGTCAGATGGCCCAGTCTGTTGTGATTGGTCTGCTCTGCTCTGATTGGTCATACAGCCCAGTCTGCTGTGATTGGTCTGCTCTGCTCTGATTGGTCATACGGCCCATTCTGCTGTGATTGGTCTACTCTGCTCTGATTGGTCATACGGCCCATTCTGCTGTGATTGGTCTGCTCTGCTCTGATTGGTCATACGGCCCAGTCTGCTGTGATTGGTCTACTCTGCTCTGATTGGTCATACGGCCCAGTCTGCTGTGATTGGTCTACTCTGCTCTGCTCTGATTGGTCATACGGCCCATTCTGCTGTGATTGGTCTGCTCTGCTCTGATTGGTCATACGGCCCAGTCTGCTGTGATTGGTCTGCTCTGCTCTGATTGGTCATTCGGCCCAGTCTGCTGTGATTGGTCTACTCTGCTCTGATTGGTCATACGGCCCAGTCTGCTGTGATTGGTCTGCTCTGCTCTGCTCTGCTCTGCTCTGCTCTGATTGGTCATACGGCCCAGTCTGTTGTGATCAGTCTGCTCTGCTCTGATTGGTCAGATGGCCCAGTCTGTTGTGATTGGTCTACTCTGCTCTGATTGGTCATACGGCCCAGTCTGCTGTGATTGGTCTGCTCTGCTCTGCTCTGATTGGTCATACGGCCCAGTCTGTTGTGATCAGTCTGCTCTGCTCTGATTGGTCAGACGGCCCATTCTGCTGTGATTGGTCTGCTCTGCTCTGATTGGTCATACGGCCCAGTCTGCTGTGATTGGTCTGCTCTGCTCTGATTGGTCATACGGCCCAGTCTGCTGTGGATGGTCTACTCTGCTCTGATTGGTCATACGGCCCAGTCTGCTGTGATTGGTCTACTCTGCTCTGATTGGTCATACGGCCCAGTCTGCTGTGATTGGTCTACTCTGCTCTGCTCTGATTGGTCATACGGCCCATTCTGCTGTGATTGGTCTGCTCTGCTCTGATTGGTCATACGGCCCAGTCTGCTGTGATTGGTCTGCTCTGCTCTGATTGGTCATTCGGCCCAGTCTGCTGTGATTGGTCTACTCTGCTCTGATTGGTCATACGGCCCAGTCTGCTGTGATTGGTCTGCTCTGCTCTGCTCTGCTCTGCTCTGCTCTGATTGGTCATACGGCCCAGTCTGTTGTGATCAGTCTGCTCTGCTCTGATTGGTCAGATGGCCCAGTCTGTTGTGATTGGTCTACTCTGCTCTGATTGGTCATACGGCCCAGTCTGCTGTGATTGGTCTGCTCTGCTCTGCTCTGATTGGTCATACGGCCCAGTCTGTTGTGATCAGTCTGCTCTGCTCTGATTGGTCAGACGGCCCAGTCTGTTGTGATCGGTCTGCTCTCCTCTGATTGGTCAGATGACCCAGTCTGTTGTGATTGGTCTACTCTGCTCTGATTGGTCAGATGGCCCAGTCTGTTGTGATTGGTTTGTGCAGGAAGTAAGACTAGAATTACTGACGACTCGTTTCAGGCAGTTCAGGATCGTTCTTTCTTTTGGGAGACAATAACTCCATTTATCTGCACTTTAATCTTTAAAACTTTGCAGACCTTTTACATTCACAAACAGCTACATTACACTCTACACGAAAGGTAATATCAGAAAAAGCATAATGGCAACATAATGCATTTTAAAAGGCAACTTAATGTTGCTGTCTACCTCTTGGGACACCTATGAAGACTAGTTTTTGGACGCGAGTGGAAAATCTCAGAGACAGCAGCATGTAAAATCATTCACCAAGTATCTTTGATTTGGTGAGAGAAAGATTTGAGGTAAACTGCTCAGACATCAGAGAGATAAAACAGAGAAAACAAACTAGACCTTTAATTCAGGAGAACAAAAAAGGTCCCCGTTACTTTAGAGTGTGTTAAATCTCAGAACAATAGATGGAAGGAACTGCTCACAAACATTTACTCTATACATAGACAAAGGAAACACAGCGGCAGAAATCTACCTACATCCAGATCAACAGACTTTACGCATGGATGTTTTTTTTGTTGTCTTACTGGACTGCATATAAAAAAACGTGGTAAACAGGATAAATGATAGATGTCTGGAAATCACCTATAACAAGTAGTAAATCCTGTATTGTATTCACAATCAGCAAACCATTTAACGTCGCCTGACTTCACTTTACACAGTTAGCTCTGTTCCTCTAATTTAACTAAATTCCTACATTTTTGCAGCGTTACAAAGGTCTGATATTTAGTCCAACAGCGGTCAGATATTTCAATGTTTGTATCACTCAGCTCTGTGTTTGTAGCACACTTCATATTCAGTACAACAGCACTGTTGTATATACTTGTGTTGTGTGACTGAAATTGATAATTCACCCCAAAATTACAGTTCTGTCATTACTCACCCTCATTTTAATTTGGCTTTTATTCATATATAAACATTGATCAATGCACATACATAGAGCACATCGAATATGGTAAACAGAAGCTCAAATGTGCTTGACCAATGAGAACCAGTGAGGTTTGCCCTCATGAATCAAGCAAGCATGTGCGTTGATTAAATTAAAAGCCTAAATTAAATTATCACATAAAGCGATCATGTCTCTTCAGACTGTATTTTTTGACACGTGAAAAAGTTTTGGTTGTGTGGACTTCCAATTGATAGACAAAAACAAAATATCTTAATTTGCGTTTCGAAGATGAGTGAAAGTCTTATCGGTTGGGAACAACATGAGGTTGAGCAAATGATGACAGAATTGTCATTTTTGGGTGAACTATCCTTTTAATTAAACATAACAGTGGACTCATTAAAATAATAAAGGTTTTAAAAGTATGAACATTTACCAGATGCCAGCAGATTATTGAGGCCTTCTTCATATAAGGGGTCGACAGGTGAGTCTCTGCCGGTTTCCCAGTCCATATCACCCATTTCACTCTCGCCATGACCGCTGTCTTTAGTGCTCAGCCAATCAGCATCCTGCGCCCCTGACCTACAATACACAAGGAAAACGGTGAAGCAGTGAGAGCGTTTTAGAAAGTGAAAGAGCTCTCTTTCACTTTCTAAATAATTTAAGATGATTAAATATGCAAGCAAACTGAAGTTTGAAATGTGGGAGGACTGGCAAATGAATTGTTCATACACTCTAAAAAATGCTGGGTTGTTTCAACCCATGTTTGGGTTAAATATGGATATATTTTTTTATGGTATTTTTAACATGGTACCAGGATACTATTTAGACACATCCATGATGGAATATTATGGTATCCATTACCATTTCAATACCATGATATTTTAATATGGCGATCATTCTGTACTATGGTATATTGAAGTACCAAGGCACTAGCTCCATCACTGTACCATGGTGCCGGCACAATGCCTTTTTGTAAGGGAATATCAGGTATGTGATTATCTCTAATCAGTTAAATAATGTTCTCAAAGCTGGGATTTTACTGTGAGCTAACACTGAAACTCAAACAATACAGCACACAGCAAAAGGAAGTGTGACTGACTGCTGTCTTTGTTTTAAGCAAGCCATGTCTTGCACAGATGAATCACAGTCTATCCTTTCTCTTCTTGACTCTAAAGGAACGTAAGTGAAATTCATAAACAGTAGTGGATTCTGCTGGATACCAATCTGTGTGTGAAGTAAGACAGGCAGCGGCTGATCAAACACCTCATACTCACTGACTGACGGTTACTTCCCATCTACCTGATAAAATCTCAATTCTGATAAGACTAACTTCTAAGATGGCTATTGTGATAGTGTGGTTATTGTGGTATTGCTTTGTGTTCTGTGTTGTAGTTCAGGGATGAGTACCGTGTTTATTTAGTCAAGAGCTTGTATAAATGGTCAAAGGAAGTTAAAAAAAGGTTTACCGGCCAGTTCTGTGAGAATACTTGTTTCCACGGAAATTGGGTCGAGGCTGAAGTTGTCCCTGATGCAAAAGAGACAGGAGCTGAGACACCTGCTGTAGAATTAAAAAGACACAAATGCATCATAAAAATGTGTGTGTTTCTTGTAAAAGTTTCACCAATGTTGTCCAAGTTTTCTTCACATACCCAATGCCTGACAAGTTTGAAGGCCATAATTTTTGTCTGTTGCAGATTAAGCTACAACATAGTAGACGGCCAGCCTACACTAATCATTCTGGGATGGGAAAATGGGTTAGTGAGTTTGTTAAGTTAGAGTTGTGGAAGGGCTGAGGGGGAGACAGGAAGCTGTTTCTACACAGGGTCTATTCTTCTAGAGGCTATTTCCTTCCAGGATGCACATAAGAAACCCAGCCTTGGCTGCGAGGACAGGCACCGGTGACATTTCGGCCCCTTTCCTCTGCAGCCGCCACAGGTCTAATTTGCCAACTGGGCCAAGTGAGTAAGGGAGGGTGGATTAGAGAGGAGGAAAAGAGAAAGGGGTGGGGGGGAGGTCAGGATCCACGCTCTTCCTGACTGTATTCACGTGAGGGCTCGAACCCGTGCCAGGACCTTTTGTTCCTGCTAAACGCTTTGGTGGAGGTAAGCATCTGGGTGGACCCAGACCCAAAGGATACACCGTTTGACTAGCACAGCACTTTTGGGTATTTTGAAATATAAGCTGGTGAAATGTAGTTATTCTCCCTTTTCTTTTCCTTTTTTTTTAATTTAATGAGAATCAGATCAGTACAAGCTATTTGTTGCTGACTTCCTCCAGCCCATACATGCCTGAGAAGTATAATATCACTGTGCAGAAGTAGCTGCCCCCTCAAAGGACAAACATGGAACAAATCTGTATTTTCTTCTCACATTCAGTAGGACTCTGTAATGTGATAACATTGAGGATTGGCAGCGTTTTCTCCTGAGGCATATTAAAGGTTTAAGTTACTGTGTGACACTGAACTGTTTCTGAATACACTTCATCATGCCTTCATCATCTGTCAACTGTCCCCTTAGGCCGCTATAGATATCCAGTATCCAGCAGAGTGGGAAAACTATCATCTACTTGAGATTATATGAACTGGAGTGCCTTTAAATCGAAGACAATACCCTTCAAAGTAGTTTGGTCTAATGTATTTTCATATCTGAAATGTTAAAATAGTAAAAAAAGACAAATTCTCTTACTTGCACCTCTGGTGAGGCAGAGGACAGTTCAATAGAGCTGTTCTCTGCAAAGGCCGCCATAGAGAGCCGAACAAGGTTCCTCAGGATCTGCCTGTGGTCCGACTCTTCCATCCTTCCTCTTCTTTCTGTGGTTTTTGGTCTCCGTAATGTGGCCTGATTGCTAGGAACTGAAGCCATAGTTTGTGAGGGGTCCATGGTAGTGGGCTTGACTTCATCGTTTTTGTTTCGTCTGAGTGTGCTGGTCTGTGAGTTTGCGAAAGAAGAGGAGGACGAATTTCTGGTCTTTGGCAGGGTTCGATATGGTGTTCCTGGGTTATAAGGAAGTGTTCCATTCCACTCTATGCTCCCAGGCTTTCTGAGTATCTTGCTTTGAGTGAGTGGTGGGTTCCCATCCATTTCCATATGAGCTTGATTTTGAGTCATGCGAGCAAGGGTTGGTGTAAGGGTAAATTGGGCCGGTGGATTTGGTTTTTCCACTAAGGGTGATGTAGATGACAATGCCTCAGCTTCATCTTCTTGTGGGGTTTCTTTACGACCTCTAAGCGCCGGTACCAACTGGATGTCAGTCTTGCGAATGTGCTTTTGAGGCCGTCGTGGGTGGCGGGTGTAGGTTGACTCGGCTTGTCTACAGTTGTAAGCACGGTTGTCCCGTTTGTCAGGATGACAGAATGTCTTGGCCAAAGCAATGGCTAGAAATAATACCAGGCAGGTTGATCCAAGGCAGATGGCCAAAAGCATTGTATTACTGTACTGGGCCTGGTTATCGTGAGACAAGTTCTTCAGGTGGTCACGAAAGTTGATGAAAGTTACTTCCAAAGTGGCTCTTGTGGTTAGCATAGGTGTTCCCATATCAGATACTGCTATGCCCAGCTTGAAAGTTCTGCCAATCAATTCTGTGGCATTAGATGTGTTCACATAGAGCTGCCCAGAAGTTTTGTCCAGAAAAAATATGTTAGAAGGGTTGCCATCTGTTATTCTAAAACTGAGTCTTCCATTGAGACCAGAATCTGGATCACTGGCCCGAATGGTAGTGGCCAGAAAACCTTCGGGTTTGTTGAGGGAAGAGTAATTTCTTGGTTTGTGGAAGTTATCCTCCAGAGCTTTATCTCCAAGTTCAGTCACAATCTCCCCTTTGTCCACATTCACTGGGACACTTAGCAATGCAACTCCCTTCTTGGGTGGTGGCTCATGGATTATGGGGTAATTGTCATTAACGTCCTGTATCTCAACCTCCACTGTTGCACTACTGGTCATTGGTGGGTATCCTTGATCTACAGCCTCCACAATAAATGAGTAGGAATGGGATTCCTCATAGTCTAATGTTTGCTGGACAGTTACAGCCCCACTGCTGGGGTGGACAGAGAAAAATGCTGTCGGTGTTCCCAGTTCATTTGACTCTTTAATGGAGAATGATACCCTTCCGCTGAGATCCAGGTCAACATCATGTGCCTCCAAAGTCAAGAAATGGAAGCCAGGTGTGTTGTTCTCTTTGAGGACACTCCGGTAGTGACTTTTGGTGAACTTTGGTGCATTGTCGTTTTCATCCAAAACATGGACAGTCATGTGCTTAACGCAGGACAGAGAAGGATCACCACTGTCTTGCGCTAGAAGAGTAAGATTATATTCCATTTGTCTCTCACGATCCAGAGTATCATTGGTTACGACCATGTAATTGTCTCCATGGATTTGTTTGAGTCTGAAGGGGCCAGATCCACTGAGAATGTGCACTCGTACCTGCCCATTTGCTCCAGAATCGGCATCAGACACCATCACAAGAGCGAGGAAAGATTCATTTGGTGCTCCCTCTGTGACTGTTGCAACAGGGGAATCTGGTGGAGTCCATGTTATGTGTATCCGGGGGGCATTATCGTTGACATCTCGCAATTTTACCTGCAACTTGTGGTGGGACGGGATAGCATTGGGCCCCAGATCTCGAGCTTGGATGTCTACCTCATACACGTTCTTTTCTTCAAAATCTAAGAGGCCTTGTAAAGTCAAAGCACCTGTTTTGGGATGGATGCTGAATAGACTTTGCACTTCCAGTGGGACATGTTTACTAAGGGAGTACTCCACCTCCCCATTAGCACCTTGATCAGGGTCTGTAGCACGGAGATTAATGACACTCGTCCCGCGAGCTGTGTCCTCTGCTAGCTCAATAACTGGTGGGGCCTCCTCAAATACAGGGCTATTGTCGTTGGAGTCGAGAATTGTGACTATAACTTTTGTGCTGCCTGATTTTGGTGGGTTTCCTTTGTCCCATGCTGTCAGAACCAGTTCTAAAGATGGCTGCAATTCCCTGTCCAATTCTTTGATGACTACTAATTCAGCCTGCTTGGCCCCTCCAGAGGTACGGACATCCAAAGCAAAATGCTGGTTGGAAGACAGGGAGTAAGTCTGCAGGCCATTTGGTCCCGCATCTGGATCCACAGCACGGTCCAGAGGGATGCGCATTCTCAGTGAGGCTGTCTCCGAGATCTCCACCTCCTGCACTAGACTGGGGAAGACTGGGCTGTGGTCATTTAGGTCCATCAACTCCACATGAACTGAGAGGAAATGCATAGCACCACCCTTCCTGTAGAGCACACTGAAGGCCAGTTTACAAAGTTCTGCTCCCGAGCATAGCTCCTCGCGGTCCAGCCTGCCTAGTGTTGACACAGTACCATCCCTTGAAGCAACTGTGACTGGTGGTTCATGCCCATGCTGGACGACCTGGAAGTTTTCCAGTGACCCCGTCACCCCACGCTCACGTAGGTCATCCAGGAGGCGACCCACCCTTGTCCCCGATGGTTGTTCTTCCCAGACATGATATTGGATAATGAGGGGAGCAGAGCCCATATTGTGGGCGTAACAGGGTGGACACTCAATAAGAGCTGCCAGAAGGAGCAAAACCTGGAGCATGACTGTGTGTGTGAGCTTTCCTATTTCCTTTTACGTAGAGTCTAGATAGGCATTCTAATGCATCACAAGACATCTACAATTCACAAAACCTATAAACCATTACCTACTCTATGGTTAAAATGAAATACTATAAATGCTGTTGAAGAGTCAAAAATAATTTATGATGAAAACAGTACCACCACAACTAGATACTTATATAACTTGAACTAGATATAAATTACCAATTATAGTAAATATAAAAGTCACAAAAATGATAATCATGAAAAACTTAATAGAAGTGTTATCCTTAAAACTGAGTTTTACTGATATCAATGGACACATTACTTAATACAAATATCAAACAATAAACAATCATGGTAAACTATTCACACTACAAAACCACTTTCATTAAAAAATTACATCCAGACCCTTCTGATTTGTAAATAAAGCTGTCTAGCTTCAGCCAGATCAATGTTATTCTAAAGCATTACTCACTCACACACAGCTGCTGCTTCCAGGCTCAGGACTAAAGTGAGGAACTGTGGAGGCTGGGATGGCACATTCAGTGGGAATGGCCTGTGAGCCAATCACAAATAGCGAGGGAGGAGTGTGCAGTGCTGCTTAACTCCACCCGTCTGTAGAAATTAGTGGATTCTGAAGAAATGAGTCTGTGCTTTTAAGGAAACATGATCCCACTTCTTTTATTCACTGCCTCTAGCTCTTCACACATCTGACTTTACTCCTTTTCCAAACTGTCTAAATAAACACAATAAGAGTCGTAGTCTGTGGAATCTGTCATCAGTGTTGAAGCGAACCTAAGGTGAGACCCTCAGGGGCCCTGAAAACAAAACAACGGCCTGGATCTGAACTCTGAGAGTGCTGATGTAAAGTCCAGAACCTGTTGCTGTTATCACAAACCCAGATAGTCACCCCTGTGACACACTCCAACAACCTTTAGTGCTCATTTTAAAAATCCCAAACCAAAATTACTGGTTTGTACTTCAATTTGAAGCATCAAATGGTTTTCTGAAATGGCGGGGCATAGTCAAAATGCATTTTGTGTTTTGGCATCACTTTGCAAAGTCTGCCTTTATTACAGGGACAGACATACCAAATAATAACATTTATGTTGATTTTTTTACTTTAATCTTACTCATTCATGCATGCAATTTGTACAGGAAAGAAAAGATTTGATTAAAAAAAATAACTAGTGGAAATCCCCAATTTTTAATTATATAATTCTAGGTAACACTTTATTTTACAGTGTCATTGTTACATATGTTACATGTACTTACCATAGTAATAACAGTAAATTATGCATAATTACATGCAACTAACCCTCAACCAAACCCTAACCCTTTAGTATGTACATGTAGTTGATTAATATTACTCAGTACTTAAATATATAATTACACTGTAACAGTGACACCGTAAAATAAAGTGTAACCTAATTCTATATATGCAAATGCATTTTTAATGCATTTAACTAATAAATGAACATTATTCTAGATTAACGAATGTGAAACCATTAACTGTCAATGAATGAAATGTGCTACCATTCACATACATGCATATATATGTAATTTCAAACGTCTCCCACTGGTTTTGGTTATACAAGCAAGGGGATAATGTTATTGAAGGCCTGTGGCCAATGAAAAGAGGATGGTGAAAGGGGAAAAGAGCAGACCCCCACTTCCTCTCTACATGGGGGTCTCCTAACACAAACTATCCCATTACCTGTGGGCCAATAAAAGCTTTTCCCAGAGTGATAACACAGAGCTGCATGATAACAGCCTTGCCCTGTTCCTGCACGTGTGTTCAAAGAGATCAGAGACATACACACTGGATTGTGTATTTATGTGTGATCTGATGCTCATGAATTGAGCAGTAGGGAGTTATTCTTTCTCTAAGAACTAGTGTGCATGTGTTTCTCAGGGGTCAGAGGTCACTCCATGTGATCGGAGTCTATCTCTTAAATAAACACGGCTTTGCTTTCACACATAATCCTCTCTCCATTTTCTAATTAACTCCATTCGGACCAAGTGTAAACCAAGGGTTTGACTACTCATGTTCTCCTATTCCTCCCCACTCCGTGTCCCAATTGTTTGCGTTCAACTTTCTCCCCTTCACTGTCTTTCTGCAGGTCACAAAGGATAGATATTAAAGCAATAAGCCCTGTGAAGCCATGGTTTACAGTGAATTTAGAACAGTTGTTGTCAAAGCTATAATGTGGCATGAGGTTTATTTGTTTTTGTTTTGTGTTGCATGAAAAAAGGTTCACACAACTGAGGGTCTATATTTTCCAGTAATAATCATGTGAATGGTGAGCAAAGCTGAACATAGAGAGGCATATCTCATTCACTTTCTCTTCCGAAATATCACACGTGCATGTGTACAAAAGGAGTTTTTCCCACATGAAATGCACAAAAACTAAAGTCCCAGGATATCCTGTATCTGGCTGCCACATTGCGCCACTGAGGTTTTCTTTAACATGGCATATGTGAATTAAATTAGACCACAGTCCCGACATCATTTTGTGTGTGTGTGTTTCATAAGCCTCCCCCGCTTCCCCTACCTCCACCTCCCCTTACCACACTAGGACGAGGGAGCTAAACATCATTGTGCGGCTTAAACAATAGACGGTGACACAGTAAACCAGACGGCCGAGGTGGACTGCTACTTGTTGATGCTTTGGGCAGACGGAGAGGAAACGGTGAAGACGCACATAAACACAAGTTTCACTGGCTTGAGGTCAGTTGGTCTGGAAGGAATGCCGAACAATCTCACAACACATTCCTGACAGACAACAGCCTCTTATCTCCAGATGGATATTCACAAAAACTATGGCCATCTGACAAACAAGCCGCACCGTCAAGCACTTCATCTCGCAGCAAAGATGAAAAGACTTAAAAAAACAGGATATCACAAAGAGCATGACAACGAAATGAGTACAAGTAATCCATTCTGTTGAACTATATCACGAAGTCTCATCTCTGAGGGAGAGAGAGTCCAGCAGGAGATGAAGAAAAGACAGGAATCAGATTGGAAGGTTGAGCCGAAAGAAGATAAAAAAGCCCCCCCATTAAATTAGACTGAAATAGAAGGAGTGGGTCTCAAACATCTGTGTCTGCATGTTTGAGAAAATATGGGCACACCAGAGACTCTTTATGCCTCCTAAGCTCGTGAGCACTAATTTGACTAAAGATACACCATATTGGCAAAAGTTTTGGGACGCCTGCCTTTACATGCACATGAACTTTAATGACATCCCATTCTTAATCCGTAGGGTTTAATATGGAGTTGGCCCACCCTTTGCAGCTATAACAGCTTCAACTCTTTTGGGAAGGCTTTCCACAAGGTTTAGGAGTGTGTTTATGGGGATTTTTGACCATTCTTCTAAAAGCGCATTTGTGAGGTCAGGCACTGATGTTGGACAAGAAGGCCTGGCTCGCAGTCTCCGCTCTAATTCATCCCAAAGGTGTTCTATCGGGTTGAGGTCAGGACTCTGTGCAGGCCAGTCAAGTTCCTCCACACCAAACTCGCTCATCCATGTCTTTATGGACCTTGCTTTGTGCACTGGTGCGCAGTCATGTTGGAGCAGGAAGGGGCCGTCCCCAAACTGTTCCCACAAAGTTGGGAGCATGAAATTGTCCAAAATGTCTTGGTATGCTGAAGCATTAAGAGTTCCTTTCACTGGAACTAAGGGGCTGAGCCCAACCCCTGAAAAACAACCCCACACCATAATCCCCCCTCCACCAAACTTTACACTTGGCACAATGCAGTCAGGCAAGTCCCGTTCTCCTGGCAACCGCCAAACCCAGACTCGTCCATGGGATTGCCAGACAGAGAAGCGTGATTGGTCACTCCAGAGAACACGTCTCACTGCTCTAGAGTCCAGTGGCGGCGTGCTTTACCCCACTGCATCCCACGCTTTGCATTGCACTTGGTGATGTAAGGCTTGGATGAGCTGCTCGGCCATGGAAACCTATTCCATGAAGCTCTCTACGCACTGTTCTTGAGCTAATCTGAAGGCCACACGAAGTTTGGAGGTCTGTAGCTATTGACTCTGCAGAAAGTTGGCGACGTCTGCGCACTGTCCATTCATTGTTTCAGAGCTGACAACAAAATGTGCATAAATACACAGATTATGAAGTAGATGGTAGTGTCATAACCCAGACAGCAACATAGTGTCGCCCCAGATCCGGCCCACATCTGGTACGCGTTGAATCCACATGTACCAGATGTGGCCCGGATCTGGGCCGACACTATGTTGCTGTCTGGGAATAAACACTTGTAGTGTTGTAGTAATGTAGGGCAGGACTTGGATCTGCACATGGGTTGTTGATTGGATGTTGAGATGCGTGTTTTGCATGGACAAATCACTCACAGTAATATCTAACATGCATTTGCTAAATGTACTAACATAAACCACATAAAACACCGTAGCAATGCTCTTGCACCCATACAGAACACCCTGGCAACTGCAGTTAACATGACTGTATAAAAGAGCATTGGCAAGGGAAAAATAGCGTTAGTCAGTCAGTCTTGATAGTTAATCGGTTGTTGGTTTTGTCAGCTAGTCAAATGTGTTTAAGCATTACTGCTTGCTAGGACTGGGTGACATGATATAGGCTATATAGTGGTGATGATTAAAAGTGTGAATCAATTGAACCTTTTCTATATCGTTTGTATATCGCGGTGTGCAAATATATCAGTGCAGCTTTTAGTGGGCAATGTTGACACATTGAGCGATAAAGAAACATGGATGAATGAGTAATAAAGAGCCAGACGTGCTGGATGTTAAAAAGAGTTATTAAAATTGCAATATGCCATATTTTTTATTTTGATGCATTTCAACTGAGTTATTTTGTATTTTTATTTCTAATACATTTTCATATAAGACAAACTTTTTAAAGTCCCCCTGCAGTCATTCATTTGATCTGTTAAAACTCATCTTTGATCTCCAAAATGACATATTTAAATGTTTTTTTCTGTGATAAAAATTTCTTCATGCCTTAAAATAGCTTGAATGTCACTCTTTACAATGGCAGACACATAACGTAGTTAATATGATTAGCCTTTTGCTTGACTACGTTATCAAACAGCTAATAATGTGTTGCTAATGTTACACAAACCATGTTCCCGTTCACCATCGCAGTCTGCCTTCATTAGAAACGCTTTGAACATCATAGAACGTCAGTAGAGAATGGCATATAGTTTATCATAACATCATAATATTAAAAAGCCCCACCCACAGCAGTCATAGTTAATGATATGCTAAAGCTCCGCCCACAGCAGTCATAGTTAATGATATGCTAAAGCTCCGCCCACAGCAGTCATAGTTAATGATATGCTAAAGCTCCGCCCACAGCAGTCATAGTTAGTGATATATTAAAGCTCTGCCCACAGCAGTCATAGTTAATGATATGCTAAAGCTCCGCCCACAGCAGTCATAGTTAATGATATGCTAAAGCCCGCCCACAGCAGTCATAGTTAATGATATGCTAAAGCCCGCCCACAGCAGTCATAGTTAATGATATACTCAAGCCTGCCCATAGCCTGCCCATGCCCACAGCAGTCATAGTTAATGATATGCTAAAGCTCCGCCCACAGCAGTCATAGTTAATGATGTGCTAAAGCTCCGCCCACAGCAGTCATAGTTAATGATGTGCTAAAGCTCCGCCCACAGCAGTCATAGTTAATGATATGCTAAAGCTCCGCCCACAGCAGTCATAGTTAATGATATGCTAAAGCCCGCCCACAGCAGTCATAGTTAATGATATGCTAAAGCTCCGCCCACAGCAGTCATAGTTAATGATATGCTAAAGCTCCGCCCACAGCAGTCATAGTTAATGATGTGCTAAAGCTCCGCCCACAGCAGTCATAGTTAATGATATACTCAAGCCTGCCCATGCCCACAGCAGTCATAGTTAATGATATACTCAAGCCTGCCCATGCCCACAGCAGTCATAGTTAATGATATGCTAAAGCTCCGCCCACAGCAGTCATAGTTAATGATATGCTAAAGCTCCGCCCACAACAGTCATAGTTAATGATATGCTAAAGCTCCGCCCACATCAGTCATAGTTAATGATATATTAAAACTCTGCCCACAGCAGTCATAGTTAATGATATGCTAAAGCTCCGCCCACAGCAGTCATAGTTAATGATATGCTAAAGCCCGCCCACACGCTGACGTGATTGGTTACAAGGTAGTTGTGACGTCAGAAACACCAGCGATTTCAAACTGCGTCTTTGGTTCACTGCAGTTTTAAATGGTGTTGGCTTATGAATTTGCGATTGGTTTGTCTTAAAGCATATTAAAAACACCACATATACATATTAACAACATTAAAAACTTGATTTTCACCAGAGGGGGACTTTAAGTAATAAAAGTTTTTTGCAAGCGGCTGCTGACCTTTACGTCCCCTGTGAGGGTGAAGAGAGACTGAGGGTCATTACCTACACCTTTGTGTGTTCAGGAACCTGTCAAGACAAGAGCGCAGCCTCTTAAACACTCCACAGGTACATGATTCAGACCGTACCTCATCCTGAGGACATCCTGAGACAAATCTGTCATGACTGGTCCATAAGCAGAGACATGAGAATGAGTGAGAATGACGTGTGTTCAGGGCAGGATGCACGACTGACCTAAATGTTTATTTTAAGACTAGAAATCAGATATACGTGTTTAGACGCAGGTCAGATGTCCAGATATGGGATATGTATCTGATTTAACACCACATTTGGAAGTGGCTCAGAACAGATGCGGAAAAATCGGATCTTGTGCAGATTTTTGTGTGTACACGTATGCAACAAATTCTGATCTGAGCCAGATTTTTTTGTGTCATGACACTCATCGTGTTTAAATCAGTTCACAATGCACATGAACATACTCTAACAAACAATCTCCAGTAAGATTATTTTATCTTCTATCTGACACTTTAGAAAGATGCAAAGCAAGAGCAGCGGTTGGTGAGTGTATCAGGACTGTTCAGTAGTTACAGTAGTAATAATAATTAAATAATAATATTTTTTCTATTTGCCAAGGAGACTGGGAAGAAAATGGGATTCTTTATAGTTTTGTATTTTATAATATACAAACCCGATTCCAAAAAAGTTGGGACACTGTACAAATTGTGAATAAAAAAGGAATGCAATAATTTACAAATCTCATAAACTTATATTTTATTCACAATAGAATATAGATAACATATCAAATGTTGAAAGCGAGACATTTTGAAATGTCATGCCAAATATTGGCTCATTTTGGATTTCATGAGAGCTACACATTCCAAAAAAGTTGGGACAGGTAGCAATAAGAGGCCGGAAAAGTTTAATGTACATATAAGGAACAGCTGGAGGACCAATTTGCAACTTATTAGGTCAATTGGCAACATGATTGGGTATAAAAAGAGCCTCTCAGAGTGGCAGTGTCTCTCAGAAGTCAAGATGGGCAGAGGATCACCAATTCCCCCAATGCTGCGGCGAAAAATAGTGGAGCAACATCAGAAAGGAGTTTCTCAGAGAAAAATTGCAAAGAGTTTGAAGTTATCATCATCTACAGTGCATAATATCATCCAAAGATTCAGAGAATCTGGAACAATCTCTGTGCGTAAGGGTCAAGGCCGGAAAACCATACTGGATGCCCGTGATCTTCGGGCCCTTAGACGGCACTGCATCACATACAGGAATGCTACTGTAATGGAAATCACAACATGGGCTCAGGAATACTTCCAGAAAACATTGTCGGTGAACACAATCCACCGTGCCATTCGCCGTTGCCGGCTAAAACTCTATAGGTCAAAAAAGAAGCCATATCTAAACATGATCCAGAAGCGCAGGCGTTTTCTCTGGGCCAAGGCTCATTTAAAATGGACTGTGGCAAAGTGGAAAACTGTTCTGTGGTCAGACGAATCAAAATTTGAAGCTCTTTTTGGAAAACTGGGACGCCATGTCATCCGGACTAAAGAGGACAAGGACCCAAGTTGTCATCAGCGCTCAGTTCAGAAGCCTGCATCTATGATGGTATGGGGTTGCATGAGTGTGTGTGGCATGGGCAGCTTACACATCTGGAAAGGCACCATCAATGCTGAAAGGTATATCCAAGTTCTAGAACAACATATGCTCCCATCCAGACGTCGTCTCTTTCAGGGCAGACCTTGCATTTTCCAACATGACAATGCCAGACCACATACTGCATCAATTACAACATCATGGCTGCGTAGAAGAAGGATCCAGGTACTGAAATGGCCAGCCTGCAGTCCAGATCTTTCACCCATAGAAAACATTTGGCGCATCATAAAGAGGAAGATGCGACAAAGAAGACCTAAGACAGTTGAGCAACTAGAAGCCTGTATTAGACAAGAATGGGACAACATCCCTATTCCTGAACTTGAGCAACTTGTCTCCTCAGTCCCCAGACGTTTGCAGACTGTTATAAAAAGAAGAGGGGATGCCACACAGTGGTAAACATGGCCTTGTCCCAACTTTTTTGAGATGTGTTGATGCCATGAAATTTAAAATCAACTTATTTTTCCCTTAAAATGATACATTTTCTCAGTTTAAACATTTGATATGTCATCTATGTTGTATTCTGAATAAAATATTGAAATTTGAAACTTCCACATCATTGCATTCTGTTTTTATTCACAATTTGTACAGTGTCCCAACTTTTTTGGAATCGGGTTTGTACACCGATCAAGCATAACATTCCTAATATGGTGTTGGTCCCCCTTTTGCTGCCAAAACAGCCCTGCACATGGTCTGCAACAATGCTTAGGTAGGTGGTACGTGTCAAAGTAACATCCACATGGATGGCAGGATCCAAGGTTTCCCAGCAGAACATTGCCCAAAGCATCACACTGCCTCCGCCGGCTTGCCTTCTTCCCATAGTGCATCCTGGTGCCATGTGTTCCCCAGGTAAGCCACGCACACGCACCCGGCCATCCACGTGATGTAAAAGAAAACGTGATTCATCAGACCAGGCCACCTTCTTCCATTGCTCCGTGGTCCAGTTCTGATGCTCACGTGCCACTGTTGGTGCTTTCGGCGGTGGACAGGGGTCAGCATGGGCACCCTGACTGGTCTGCGGCTATGCAGCTCCATACACAACAAACTGCGATGCACTGTGTATTCTGACACCTTTCTATCAGAACCAGCATTAACTTCTTGAGCAATTTGAGCTATAGTTGCTCGTCTGTTTGATCGGACCACACGGGCCAGCCTTCGCTCCCCACGTGCATCAATGAGCCTTGGCCGCCCATGACCCTGTCGCCGGTTCACCACTGTTCCTTCCTTGGAGCACTTTTGATAGATACTGACCACTGCAGACCGGGAACACCCCACAAGAGCTGCAGTTTTGGAGATGCTCTGACCCAGTCGTCTAGCCATCACAATTTGGCCCTTGTCAAACTCGCTCAAATCCTTACGTTTGCCCATTTTTCCTGCTTCTAACATATCAACTTTGAGGACAAAATGTTCACTTGCTGCCTAATATATCCCACCCACTAACAGGTGCCGTGATGAAGAGATTATTCACTTCACCTGTCATAATGTTATGCCTGATTGGTGTATATTGAAAAGCAATTGTGAATTATTGCTAAATATTGCACAAACCACATTGCCTAACTTTTGATATTCTCTGTGATGTGGTGAATTCCCCAAAGCGCTTGGGGAGGATCTGTTTTTGGGAATTTAGCACATTGGGAAATGCCTAGAATGAAGCGTATTGAAACAGACGGACAGACTATAACACTTCAGTGGACATTGGCCTTGGTTGGGTTCACTTCATTGTCATTAAAGGCACAGTGTGTTTACAAGACTTGTGCAAGCAAATGTCCTGCTGGGCATTTAATCATTTCATTCTGCACAATGACACAATGTAAATCCGCAAGTGGTGAACAGAAAATAAAGGAGAAATGCAAAGCAACAGCTAGTAGAAACCTGTTCCCTTATGATTTAACTCATACTAACTAGTTTTGTTGGTATATGAATGAATGTATTTAGCTTAATTCAGAGATGTTAAATAATATGGCAGTTAATTTAGATTTTCATAATATATTCATAAGAACATCATCTCTGTTTTTTATCAGCCTGAAGCTATCAGAACCGAATTCAACGATCCACCGCATTCATCACTTTCACAAATACAGGCACTTTCCCGTAATATGTTGTTATGAAAGCATGTGCCGAGACCACAAATATGGATGTAATGTCCCATAACCAACTGATAAGTTGCAGAAAAAGTAAACAGCCTATGATGATGTATTGGTGTTTCAGTAATGGGCATTTCCCTGATTTCCAATCCAATCCATGTTTAATGATTACACACTCAACCAGTGTTGCACAATAACAGTTTTACTCCAGATATCAGCCAGGACGGGAGATAAAAGCTGCTGGTCAGAAGAGAGCGTCCCAACAGAACAGACGAGATCTAAGAGCTGAACACTCGACACGATGCTGCGCTGCGTTTTCTTCCTCATGTGCCTTCTGCACGTACACCACACAAGTAAGTGGACTATGAATATTGATATGAAATTATTCTGAAATGTGGAACTCATTTGCCTGTGAATGTGGCGTTCATATCTCTGTCTTGTTTGCAGTATTGGGAGCCTTGGTCACCCCAAAACCGATTGTTATCAACGGCTCCTACGTCAACCCAGAGCTGGGCAAGTATCACGCCAGACTGAGGTCTCTCGCTCACAGCTGCCTGGAGATCAAAGAGAAAAACGCCGCCGCGCAGGGTAAGTGCTGTCTGTGGAAGCCGCCAGTCAAATAACATCTTTTGATCCAAAGGCTTCTGCTGTACATATACACTACCGGTCAAAAGTTTGGACTAATTACAATTTACTGGTCCACTCCAGACATTCTGCTAACTATCGCCCGGTTTCACAGACCAGGCTTAAGCTAGTCCCAGACTAAAATGTTTGAGCTGTTATAACTGAAAGCATATCTTAAAATATATCAGTGCCATTGTTTTGTAATGTTTTTTTCTAAGGCACATTTTTAAAAGCTACTTAAATGTCCTAATTAAACTAAGGCCTAATCCTGGTTTAATCTAAGCCTTGTCTGTGGAACCAGGCCTAGAAGTAACTTCTACTCACGCATAATCCTAACAGTCTACTAATACTCTAATGAGAGTTAGTTGACATGTAGTTGATAAGTTATTTATAGTTAGTAATAGTAGAATGTATTTAACCCTCGTACTGTTCGAGTGTCGGTCAAAAATGACCTTTTTTTATTTAAATTAAATGATTGTACTATATTTTAGTTTGATAATGTTTTTTTATTTGATATTTAATATTTTTAGGGGATTTTATTGTACTAAACTATTGTACTATTTATGCTGTAGTTATAATCCATTTATTCACTTTTTGAGCATACTTAAACTTAAACTGCCATCAATGCTTTGGATCACAGACTGAAGTTTGGTCTCTTTTTAAAGACGACACTTGGCAGATTATTGCTGAAGTGAAAAAAGAAAAAAAGTGAATTTGAAACTTTCAAATTTTACGTTTATTGTTATGAAAAACACACAAAATACCATTTTCAATTTTTATATGAAATATATATTTTCCAAAACATGTTTTACTGTAAAACTGTGAGAAAATCAAAGCCATGAATCTAAACAAGTTTTGTTCTAAATTTGAGGTTGATATCTCAAGAAATGAGCTTTCAGTGAGAGTTTGTTTGGCTGCAGTACCAAACGCTTCCAATTCGTTTCCAATGCGCTCATTTTTGACAAGTGTGACTGTGTCTTTCAGCACCATTTAACCTTTTTGAATCATGAAAAGTTGTTATTCTCAGCAAGATACTGGCACTTCAGGACTGGACTGAAGCTCTGATATACAACAAAGTGTTTTATATTTTGTGTCTGTACAGTTGCTTTTGAATAGCTGTCTATGTGGGTCAAATTGACCCGTGAACAGCAAGAGTGTATAAAATTTCTGTATGCACATTTCACAACGCATCAGCATGTTGAAACTTTGCATGCATGTTCATGACCCTAAATGAGAATAAGTCACAAAATTTCAGGAAAAACAATGTAGGTTAGATAGTATTTCAGATAGATTGAAAAAAAGAAATTATAGCTCATTTTTACAATTTGTGGCATACAAAAAATATTTCTGTATTGAAATAAGTGGGGAAATGTCCATGATTTTGTGTGTTCAGACAGCAAGTGCCAAAACCTTTCCCAAGTTTCATACCATTCTGATGAAGCAAAAAAATTCTTTAAAAAAAACAAAACAAAATTTTTCAGTCAAAAATGAACGAAGACCACCAGAGGGTTAAAGCATTTAATAATCTTTTTTAACGTTAGTTTGTAAAAATCTAATTGTACATTGTTTGTTAAAGTTATTTAGCAGTGAGTTAACTAATGTTAAATACAGCTTTTGATGTAAAACAAAAGCTAAATTACTAAATGTATTACTAAATGTTGAAATTACCATTGATTAAGATTAATAAACGCCATAGAAGTATTGCTCATTTTTAGTTGATGTTAACTAATGAAACCTGTAAAGTGTTACCAGATGTTTTAATGTTTCTCTTCTGCTCACTAAAACAAACATATGTTCAAAAACACAGTAAAACAGTGAAATATTACTCCAGTGTAAATCAGCTGTTCTCTATGTGAATATATAGTAAAGTGTAATTTATTCCTGTGATCAAAGCTGAATTTATCATCATTACTCCAGTCTTCAGTGTCACATGACCCTTCACAAATCATTCTGATATGATGATTCGATGCTCAAGACACATTTATGATTATTATCAATGATGAAAACAGTTTTTAACCATATATTAATTTCCAAAAAGTATTTTTAGTACTTGAAATCTCAATGCATCACCTCATGAAGCTGTTGTGAGCAGAGCTGGAATCTGGACAGTCATTATCTTTTGGTCACTACATAATTCCCATGCTTCAGCTTGTTTTATATGATGATTGAATGTAAGGAAGCCTTCAGTTGAGTTACGTTAGAGTAAAGCACCTTTCTGAAAGTGTATTTGTGCCTCCTCAGACGGCATGTACATCCTGTCAACAGCGAGCGGCACTTATTACCAGGCGTTCTGCGACATGAGCACGGCCGACGGCGGATGGACTCTTGTGGCCAGCGTCCATGAGAACAACATCAAAGGGAGGTGCTCTGTCGGTGACCGCTGGTCCAGCCAGCAGGGAAATGACAAGAACCAGCCTGAAGGAGACGGGGCGTGGGCGAACGCCGCGACCTTTGGCACCGCAGAGGGCTCGACTAGTGACGACTACAAGGTGCATCATCACACCAAACTGAGAGGATGTTACTGCCCATCTGATGTACTAATGTTGTCAAATCCCACAGAATCCTGGCTACTACGACATCTCTGCGCGAGACGTGTCGGTGTGGCACATCCCCAATAATGAGCAGCTGGGAAACTGGACGTCTTCTGCCATCCTGCGCTACCATACAGAGAGCCACTTCCTGAGAGAGCACGGTGGAAACCTCTACCACTTATTCAAGGTCAAACACACTATTCTGTTACAATCGCCCTGCAATACACAAACCCAACATGCACGGATGCACTGCTCGGTTTCTGCTTACACTCAGTATGGTCCGGGTCAAATTGACCCTAATTGGATTCAATACAATTCCCCAAAAATCACACTATGAAAAAAAACATACAATCAGGTGCAAACAGTTAACTTTTAATATCAATACTTTTCACACAATACAAAGAATAAATATCTGAATTTACGATTTATAAAAATATTTTTACTTCAGACTGCCCCTCCCCGACACCTGTGGGACGCTTGCCGTTACACATTTATAACTATAATATCTTAGTCTAAACCTAAAGTAATCTTGACAAACTGTGTATCATTTGAAAGCTTTCAGACTCTAATTGTCATATTTGGTGACTGATTTTCAAAAGAAATGACGGAGCAATAGATAAATAGCGATAGATGCTTCATTTGTGATGCGGTGCCAAACTATAACTATAATTTTTTTGAGATATCAACCTAAAATTTGGCACAGAACTTGTTCAGATATTTAACTTTGAGTTTATTTAAGTTTTAGAGCTGAACATGTTTTGTAAAATGTATATTTTATATAAAATATAAAAATATATATTTTACATTTTTATAAACTTAAACTTCTATAACTTTGTTTAAACTTTACTTTTTTTTACTTCTACAATAATCTGTGAAGTGTTCCCTTTAAAAAGATACAAAACACAAGTATGTGCTCTGAAGTATTCAAGATTTTTAACAATTAAGTTGGAAAAGTCATATTCAAGTCTATGCTCAAAAAGTAGGACAGACACTTAACAGGTAAAACAACTTTTTATTTTCACAAACTTTGTTAAACTCAGCAAGACATTGGCACTTCAGGACTGGAGTTGAAGAGCTCTGATATACAACAAAGTGTTTTGTATTTTGTGTTTATATGGGTCAAATTGACCCGTGAACAGCAAGAGTGTATAAAATTTCTGTATACACATTTCACAACGCATCAGCATGTTGAAACTTTGCATGCATGTTCATGACCCTAAATGAGAATAAGTCACAAAATTTAAAGAAAAACAATGTAGGTTAGATGGTATTTCAGATAGATTGAAAACATAAATTATAGCTCATTTTTAACATTTGTGTCATACAAAAAATATTTCTGTATTGAAATAAGTGGGGAAAAGCTCATTTTTTAGTTTTATAGGTTAGTAAAAAACTAAAATTAAAAAATATAACCAAGAAATGTTATTATTTTGGGTCTCTACAGTTGCCTTAGAACATTAAAATATGCGGGTCAAATTGACCCACAAACATCACGAACGTAACTTATTAACGTAATTTATAGAAAATATGTTACATGAAGATATATATCAGAAAAGGTTCTGTATGGAACATTAAAGGCGCTTCAATGATCATGAGATCATTTTATGGATTTAGTTTTAATTAATTGATTTTGACTTAATTTCCAATTTTGATCAAATTTTATGAATAAAGCAACTTGTAAAATAAATAACTGAAATAACCAGTTAAACATGAAAGAATTATGTCATCATAAAAAGTTACGTGGTCATAAATTCTGTCAACAGCCAGAAAAAAATACATTTTCGCCACGTTTTTAAGAATGAAAGGTAACACTTTATTTTAAGGTGACGTAGTTACACATTACTACATGTACTTACTATAGTGAAAACAGTAACTAACCCTAAACCAAACCCTCTATAGCAAGTACATGGTTCATTAATATTACTCAGTACTTATATGAGTAAGTACAATGTAACTACATCACATGTAACCGAATAAAATGTTAAATGTACATCAGATGAATGCTATATGAACAAACCTTCAGAATATAGAAAGGAATAAAACTGTAAATTTTGGTGTGTGTAAAGATTTATGACTAATTTAGAGGGGGAAAAATCAAGATATGTATTGCATTTGAAAATCTATGGGTGCGAATAGATAAAGTGTATTATATTAAACACCTAAATGTACATTTAAGAGGTTTTCTTTCCACTAGTCATGCTATTGAAGCGAAATCTCAAAATTGGCCATTGCCTGAAAAAAACAATGCTTTTGCCTGTGTCTTTCCTTGGAGAAGAAGGCATTCGTGCAACATGGCTTTGACTGACCCTGCTCTCCCCTAGACACCAGTAAAATTACAATAATTCTGGGAAGAAATCAAAATGTTTAAAATCATTTTTATTGAACAAATGTAAAAATGTGACACTGAGATGTGTTGTGTTCTTGTACTGTAACAGAAGTACCCGGTGAGGTTTGGAGCCGGTCAGTGTCAGAGCGATGTAGGAGCCGTCAGTCCGGTGGTGTATGATACCGGAGACAAAGACTCGACTGCAGTCTTATACGGGCCGTCTGCTCAAGGTACTCTACTCTACTTCACATTATAGGGCTGGCTTACACCTGCTCACTTCATACGCATTCAGCTGTCAGATTTGTTAAAGTGCCCCTGCAGTTAGTAATTTTATCCTTTAAGACTCATCTTTCATCACCAAAATGACATATTTAAATGTTTTTTAGTGTAGCTTGAATGTAACTCGACACCCTTGCCTCATTTAGTATACGCGGACCCATGAATATGCAAATGAGCCCCGCCTCCACTCACTCACACAGCTCAGAGATCCACTCGCTCAACTTTACTGTAGTAAACGCTGCAAAAAGGTATTGCTCTTTACAACGTCAGACACATAACGGTAATTAATGATTAGCCTTTTGCTTGACTACAATTTCAAACAGCTAATAATGTGTTGCTAATGTTACACAAACCATGTTCCCGTTCACCATCTCAGTCTGCCTTCCTTAGAAAGGCTTTGAACATCACAGAACGTCAGTGGAGAATGGCATATAGTTCATCATAAAATCGATGTAAAATGATATAATAAAATGATATGATAAAATGATATGCTCAAGCCCGCCCACAGCTGTCATAGTTAATGATGTGCTAAAGCTCCGCCCACAGCAGTCATAGTTAATGATATGCTAAAGCTCCGCCCACATCAGTCATATTTAATGATGTGCTAAAGCTCCGCCCACAGCAGTCATAGTTAATGATATGCTAAAGCCCGCCCACAGCAGTCATAGTTAATGATATGCTAAAGCCCACCCACAGCAGTCATAGTTAATGATATGCTAAAGCTCCGCCCACAGCAGTCATAGTTAATGATGTGCTAAAGCTCCGCCCAGAGCAGTCATAGTTAATGATGTGCTAAAGCTCCGCCCACAGCAGTCATAGTTAATGATGTGCTAAAGCTCCGCCCACAGCAGTCATAGTTAATGATATGCTAAAGCTCCGCCCACAGCTGTCATAGTTAATGATATGCTAAAGCTCCGCCCATAGCAGTCATAGTTAATGATGTGCTAAAGCTCCGCCCACAGCAGTCATAGTTAATGATATGCTAAAGCCCGCCCACAGCAGTCATAGTTAATGATATGCTAAAGCTCCGCCCACAGCTGCCATAGTTAATGATGTGCTAAAGCCCACCCACATCAGTCATAGTTAATGATGTGCTAAAGCTCCGCCCACAGCAGTCATAGTTAATGATATGCTAAAGCTCCGCCCACAGCAGTCATAGTTAATGATGTGATAAAGCTCTGCCCACAGCAGTCATAGTTAATGATATGCTAAAGCTCCGCCCACAGCAGTCATAGTTAATGATGTGCTAAAGCTCCGGCCACAGCAGTCATAGTTAATGATATGCTAAAGCTCCGCCCACAGCAGTCATAGTTAATGATATGCTAAAGCTCTGCCCACAGCAGTCATAGTTAATGATATGCTAAAGCTCCGCCCACAGCTGTCATAGTTAATGATATGCTAAAGTTCTGCCCACATCAGTCATACTTCATTTTTATTATCATCAGCTCATTTCAAGAGCTATCCCATCAGAGAAAACACAAGTGACCAGGTGTAAACAGGCCCATAACACACTGAGAATGAAGCACAGAGTGTGCGTATGCAGAAATGCTGTGTGTGTGTTTCTCAGAGGAGTTTGAGTCTGGCTTCATCACGTTCAGAGTGTTTAACGGTGATCGAGCCGCCCTGGCCATGTGCTCCGGAGTCAGACCGACTCGATGCAACCCTCAGAACGTAAGTCATGCTCTTCTCATCAAATCGTGATAGTGTGAGGGAATCAGGCTGATGTGAGTGTGTTTTGCAGTATTGTATCGGTGGAGGAGGGTTTTTCCCGCAGCGTGACCAGTGTGGAGACTTCACCGCTCTGGACCTGAGCGGCACACAGAGAGAAGCGTCCAAACAGCTCACTGAATCAGCCGTGCTGCTCTTCTATCGCTAACACACGAGCAACACGTCACACACGAGCAGGACTCACCGCTGTTACACACTCTCTGTTAAAACACATGATTCTCCTGTTTGATGCATGAATGTTGATATCAATAAACCTCTGCAGAAACACATTTCCAGTGGTGTTAAGTGTGACTACAACAACTTTAGCACTAAAAACATGCATGATTTTCCAATTAAACTGTATATTTATGAAGAGTTCATGAAGCTGTCCAAAGGTTGTTAGAGTTCGCTTCAACTCAACTGCCAAAATGTCAGAAATCCTCATCATTTTCTCTTTAATCTGCTGTTCTTTGTGGGATGCTCAGGGCCTTCAAGGACATTAACTTTGATATGAAA
>CM077173.1:39690901-39698401 GCA_039654105.1 Coreius guichenoti
AATAAGAGACCGAGGACAACTTTCTTTCATCTCTGGGAAATCCCAGATTTTCTGAAGGGTGTGTTGTGGGATCCTGACGGTCATTATATGCCACATGACACAGAGAAGGTTCCTTATGTAAAATTATAAAAGAATGCCTGTTTTCCCATTAATTTTTTGTAAAAATTGTATAGGGTCGCTAATGACCCGTGTGTGTAACAGTGCAAGTATATTTTTTTCTGCACAACAATAATTGAATCTTTGAAGACTGAATAAGTGCAATTCACCTTTATTCCACAAGGTGGCGATGTCTGATACACAATGATGAAGTGACGCTTCACTCATAGTCACCGCAGGCAGAAAACAAAAGAATAGGAAGAATCATCAGGAAAACTTGAAATGGCTTGGAAGAGCAAGTACCAAACACAATCAAATATTAGTGTCACTGATGATGGATCTGGTGAAGAAGCTGTCAGCGATCAAAATATTGATTTTGAAGACATTGAAAATGATAGTTTTGAGTTTGAGATGGCGAATATGAGCCAGATGCTGAGTACTGGGAAATGAACTGAAGCCTTCCAAGCTACTAAAGGTAACAAAATATGTTTTATTTTATTCTTCTGTAATTGTTACTCTAATATCAGGGGAGTTTTATATTATCGAGACAGGTAGAGATCCATCCGTGTTAGATATAGAACTATATGTAATAATGATTGGCAAAACATTCATGCATTTAAGGTTTAAAGGATTATTAGTTGTATTATTAGTATTAATTGCTTTTTATCGCCAATGTATTAACAGCTTGTAGCAAAACTTAAAAAACGAGACCTTCCTAGGTTGACTATGAAAGCCTGTAGACAGATTTTTATATGAAGGACTGTTTTGCCAGGAAAAAAATATGTGGCGTTTATGTGAGAGCCTCTCTTCCGTTTAATGACACAAGAAATTAATGCTTATTCAGAATAATGCCAAAAGAGCCATTCTGTACAGTAATGTCAATGTGTCATGTAAAGAACAGGGATTAATTCAAACTATCGTCTCACATAGACAGATCTACAGTATAAACGGTCTCAAACTCAGGGGCTGTTTACACAACACCGCTTTGAGCTAAAAACGGAAAACTTTTTATGCGTTTTTGCCATTCTTTTACATGATAACAGCGTTTTAGGGGCCTAAAAACGGGTTTCACAGTACAAGTTTTTGAAAACGAGACCATTATCGTCTCTGTGTAAACAACGAAAGTGCTGACGTCATGCGCATGCGTAGTCTATACTATAGGCGTGCGCGTCAAGCGCAAGAATGCGTGTGTGCGTCCAGAGATAGCACAGAGCGGATTAGTGATGGGAGAAACTAAGCTTTCAAAGCTTCTAATCAATTGAACCAATTGCTTCGCAAAATGATTCACAGTTTGGAAGCGTTCGAACCGCCACACGCTGGCGACCCCTGCTGGTCAGAACAGTGTAAATGCAACAAAAACTCAGGACAAACATGCATAAAACACCTTTTACATACACATTGCAAATGTTTTATTGAAAGTAAAATCTATCAAATGCAATTAACTAATCATCTAATAATCATCAAGTGTCTGTATGTGTGTTCTTTTATCAATTTTCAGGGCTTGTTTTGATTGTTCCATGGATGGTTCAAATAAACAGGACAATAAGGGACTATTAACTACTATTCATTTTAATTATACTAATGTCTCATTAAAACGTCTACAAATGAATAAAACTGATCAGAGATAAAAAAAAAAAAAAAAAAAAAAAAAAAAAAAAAACAATAGATCAGACACTTGGTTCGCCTCGTTTACTGAAATCACGTGACTTTGGCAGTTTGATACGCGCTCCGAACCACTGAGTCGAAACAAAAGATTCGTAAATGTCGATTCACTAGAGCGGATCATATGACCACAAAACGACAGACATGGGCACTTTAAACTGATGTATAGAAAAGCAATATTCATTCTTCAGAATTAACGGTGTATATCAAGTGATAATGCATAATACATCATCATCTGTACAAAAAAAAAAAAAAAAAAAATTTAGTACATCGTTGTCGTGTAAACACACCCTCAGTCCAGAGTGTGCAGCTGTAACCCTGATCAAACACACCTGATCCAGCTCATCAGGGTCTTCGGGATCAAGCAGGTGAGTTGGAGATAAACTCTGCTCAAATATACTTCATAATCAAACTATCATAGTGTGATTTTAATGAGCTCATCTGTCAACATGATGGCGGTGAATCTCAAGCGCTGGAGCAAACATATCCACATCGCTATGATCTGATGCTTTCTGAACTGCTGTTTGCTTATTTTCAGGGTTGTGAAGGATACTTTTAAAATGTATTTCACTACAGATTACAAAACGCATGCTTTAAAAAGTCATTTTGTAATGTATTTTGTTAGATTACACAAGTTTTGATAAGATTTTTTGATTAAAGTGTCCAAAAACCACTAGAACAGTATTATATATTTTGTTGACTTGTGTATGCACATTATCCCAAATGTTTCCAAGAATGTTTAAATCCAGAGAAATAAGTGATTTTACCCAGGACACGGACCGTGCGTCGCCTATCAGTGACATCATACCTGCGTTCCCCTCCGGTTTTATTTTGTAGAAACCATGGAAACACCAAAGACGCTTTAATACATGATGTGTTTTATTAGACAGGTGAGCAACTGTTTGGATCATTCATGGACAGAAACTCATCATTGTTCTCCAGCTCAACACAGTTAGTCTTATTGTTTAAATCTGGTGTTCTTGATTTACCGCGAGTACCATGTTTTACCATGCCTAATATGATCTAGCTCACTGCAGTGTGAACAAGTGTCTCGTAGCGCCGAGCGAACGCACAGAGTAGCATTATAACATCACTTTAACACACTCAAATGTGTGTAATATGATAAAACAGCACTGCGTTCCCCCACACACACACACACACACACGAGCGGAAGAAGCGGAAGCGCTCGTCTGACAGAATAAAAGCTCCGCCCAATCAAGGAGTCAAGACACGCCTTTGTGTTGAATAAGAGATGAAAAATTACATATTGTGCCTTAATCTAAATACTTTAGAATACTTTGGAATACTAATAAGGCATGTAACACCAAACATAGGACTTGGTTTTCCTCTGCATATTATTTTAAATGACATCAGTTTTCCACAGTATTTCTTGAAGCAAAAAAAGCAATCTTAGAAAATACTGATGCTCAAGAAAGATGAACACAATGCATTAAGATCTGGGGTGTGAACTTTTTGAATTGGATGAACAGGGTAAATTGTACTTATTTTGACTTCTGGCAAACATGTAGTTATTAGCTTCTGAAGGGCAGTATTAAAAGATAAAATATGATCTTTAAATAAAATACGAAAAATTACACATCATCCTGTTCAAAAGTTTTCACCCCCTGCTCTTAATGCATTGAGTTTCATGGAAGCTTGTTTCCCCCACTAAATATAAAAATAAAAAAGGTATTTGTGACTTTTTTTTATATTAAAAACAGTCAGATATAAAGTCAGAATTGTGAGATAAAGTCACTTTATTTTTTTTTTATTAAATTCGCTGAGAAAAACGTCTTTTTCCCCTCATAATTGGACATTATATCTTAGAAAAGAAGTCAGAATTGTGAGATGATATCTTGCAATTGTGAGAAAAAAATTACCTAAACAAATGACAACACGAAGCATGAGAACAGTCGTGGATCATCGGGTAATGACAGACTCAGATTCAAGGGTTTGTACATTTTTGAATGTGGCGATGTGTATAAATTCAGTCATATTGTCTTGTGAATGATTTCATGTAAACAACTATTATGTGAAATAGCTTATTCAGGACAGAACTAAATAAAAGTAACATGCAATTTTTATGATCCCAGATCCCTCTTATTTTGATAAAATTATAAAAATTTTGCATATTCTGTAAGGGGTATGAAACTTATGAGCAGAACTGTATCTTAGGATACTGTTGCAGTGTCAGAGTCTGAGAATCAACAATTGCTGTTTATATTAATTGCCCATTACAGTTTACATTAAAGGCACAATATGTAATTTTTCATCTCTTATTCAACACAAAGGCGTGTCTTGACTCCTTGATTGGGCGGAGCTTTTATTCTGTCAGACGAGTGCTTCCGCTTCTTCCGCTCATGTGTGTGTGTGTGGGAACGCAGCGCTGTTTTATCATATTACACACATTTGAGTGTGTTAAAGTGATGTTATAATGCTACTCTGTGCGTTTGCTCGGCGCTACGAGACACTTGTTCACACTGCAGTGAGCTAGATCATATTAGGCATGGTAAAACATGGTACTCGCGGTAAATCAAGAACACCAGATCTAAACAATAAGACTAACTGTGTTGAGCTGGAGAACAATGATTAGTTTCTGTCCATGAATGATCCAAACAGTTGCTCACCTGTCTAATAAAACACATCATATATTAAAGCGGCTTTGTGTTTCCATGGTTTCTACAAAATAAAACCGGAGGGTAACGCGGGTATGATGTCATTCTGACTTTATATCTCGCAATTCTGACTTTATGTCTCGCAATTCTGACTTTATATCTCGCAATTCTGACTTTATGTCTCGCAATTCTGACTTTATATCTCGCAATTCTGACTTTATATCACGCAATTCTGACTTTATGTCTCGCAATTCTGACTTTATATCTCGCAATTCTGACTTTATATCACTCAATTCTGACTTTATATCTCTCAATTCTGACTTTATATCTCTCAATTCTGACTTTATATCTCGCAATTCTGACTTTATATCTCGCAGTTCTGACTTTATATCTCGCAGTTCTGACTTTATATCTCGCAGTTCTGACTTTATATCTCGCAGTTCTGACTTTATATCTCGCAGTTCTGACTTTATATCTCGCAGTTCTGACTTTATATCTCGCAGTTCTGACTTTATATCACTCAATTCTGACTTTATATCTCTCAATTCTGACTTTATATCTCGCAATTCTGACTTTATATCTCGCAATTCTGACTTTATATCACTCAATTCTGACTTTATATCTCGCAATTCTGACTTTATATCTCGCAATTCTGACTTTATATCTCGCAGTTCTGACTTTATATCACTCAATTCTGACTTTATATCTCACAATTGTGTGTTTATATCACAATTTTGAGATAAAAAGTCGCAATTATCTTTTAAAATGTTTTATTCTGTGGCGGAAACAAGCTTCCATGGGTTATCACTCAAACCTTTATCTAAACCTCTCTACTTAACCGTCGGTCGTGCACGTCCACCATGTTTTGTAGTTTTTTTTTAACACTTTGTACTCGTGTTTGTAGTTCTGAACCGAATCCTCCTCCAAAGCGCAGTGGGTTGTGGGCAATATTAGCCTTTATAGTGTGCACGGATCCACACTTTGAAAATCCACCGGGCCTGCGTTCCCCACACGGCGTGTTTGAGCTCAGAGTCAGAGGCTGCAGAAGCTTCATCAAACAACCAATCAAAAAGCAAATTTGCCTAACAGACAGCTCTTATATAAAATACTGCTATTTTAGCATAATATTCACATTAGGAAAACAATACACTTGGCAGATGTGATTTATAAATAGCATATTGTATCATTAAAATCCCTATTCACATTCATCTTGATCTGAGGGGTTGAGCAGTCATTACACTAGAGCTATTGTATAACATCACATCAGAAGACTTTGATGTTATTATGTCACATGCTTTCATTCATCTGCTTCAGTCAGTGGTGAAATCCCGCAGATGTGCACTGCTCCCTCTTTCATTTCACATTAAAGCCTTGATTATTTCCTTCAGCTTCTCTTAAAAGCAGACACGTGTTCAGCATTAGCTCCATCTGCAGCTTTACTGAACACATCGACATCTGTCTGTGTCCATGCACACCTGAGTTTAACAGCTCATGCAGCTTCTGACTTTGAGTTTATTAATTAACATTTAAAGGGAGAAAATCAATTACAAAGCTTATTTAAATTTGGTCCTGTAATCTTTAACAGTTTTAAGGATCGATTCGTCCCACCAGGTACGGCACAGTTTCTGTGATTCTGTACAAAAGCAATGCCTCATTCAAGCGTATTTGGCATTTGTCCATGAGCCTCCAGTGTTCCTGCTTTATAGTATCCACTGATCACATACACTCTACTGGAAAATGTCAGTATTTCATCAGCATTTATCAAATAAGAGCAGCAGGAAATAAAGAACCTGATCTCCACTGACAGACACTGATCCGCTGGAGCGCCTCCTGCTGGACAAACACTGGCCACAGACGGAGGTCACACCATCACACACTTCAGGACTTTGAGATCTTTCTGTCAAACATTCCAGTCTTTGCATTTTACAGAAGCTTAAAGATTAAACACGCATGCTTTAAACAAACACAGAGAAATTATTTCACAAAATATAGTGATTAAATACTAATGTAAAGAAGTGAATGACTCTTGATGGATATTTTGTAGTAACAGATTACATCTATCCATCTATCCATCCATCCTCTTTTCTTCCATCCATCCATCCTCTTTTCCATCCATTATCTTTTCCATCCATCCATCCATCCATCCATCCTCTTTTCCATCCATCCATCCATCCATCCATCCATCCATCCTCTTTTCCTTCCATCCATCCATCCATCCATCCATCCATCCATCCATCCTCTTTTCCTTCCATCCATCCATCCATCCATCCATCCTCTTTTCCTTCCATCCATCCATCCATCCATCCATCCATCCATCCATCCATCCATCCATCCATCCATCCTCTTTTCCTTCCATCCATCCATCCATCCTCTTTTCCTTCCATCCATCCATCCATCCATCCTCTTTTCCATCCATCCATCCATCCATCCATCCATCCTCTTTTCCTTCCATCCATCCATCCATCCATCCATCCATCCTCTTTTCCTTCCATCCATCCATCCATCCTCTTTTCCTTCCATCCATCCATCCATCCTCTTTTCCATCCATCCATCCATCCATCCTCTTTTCCATCCATCCATCCATCCATCCATCCATCCATCCATCCATCCATCCTCTTTTCCATCCATCCATCCATCCATCCATCCATCCTCTTTTCCATCCATCCATCCATCCATCCATCCATCCTCTTTTCCATCCATCCATCCATCCATCCATCCTCTTTTCCATCCATCCATCCATCCATCCATCCTCTTTTCCTTCCATCCATCCATCCATCCATCCATCCATCCATCCTCTTTTCCATCCATCCATCCATCCATCCATCCATCCATCCTCTTTTCCATCCATCCATCCATCCATCCATCCATCCATCCTCTTTTCCATCCTCTTTTCCATCCATCCATCCATCCATCCATCATCCATCCATCCATCCTCTTATCCATCCATCCTCTTATCCATCCATCCATCCATCCATCCATCCTCTTTTCCATCCATCCATCCATCCATCCATCCATCCATCCATCCTCTTTTCCATCCATCCATCCATCCATCCATCCATCCATCCATCCATCCATCCTCTTTTCCATCCATCCATCCATCCATCCATCCATCCATCCATCCTCTTTT
>CM077173.1:39703401-39753401 GCA_039654105.1 Coreius guichenoti
ATTTGGCATGTCATTAATGAATCTTGATTTAAGGATGTTTTGAATTTGTGCTGGAAAACTAAAATCCTGAGGAAGAACATCATTTCTGCAGCGCATGCAATTCAATGTAGAGCCCTATGAAATCTGTTTATTAATTTTTTTTGTTTTCCGTTTTAATGGTTACGTTAAATATTATTAGTCAAAAAGCATGTCTAATTAATTTAAATCATGAGAAACATACAATTTAACAGCAATTTATTAAAAGTTTAACTTTTTATCATATGTTAATTTGAAATAATCTTATATAATATGATTTGCTGTGTGTGTTTGCTTGTGTTTATGTGATATTTGTATTTTTGCCATGAATATAGCCTTACATGCTGACATGCCATTAAATAAAACAATCTATTAAAAGTTTTACAAAAAATACATTTGTAGGGCCCTATGAAATACGTTTAATTTTTTTACCAAATTCTGTGTTTTCCACTTTTGGAAACTGGAACTGTTTATTCACACGAGGGCGAGTAAATGATGACACAATGTTCATTTTTGGGTGACCTGTCCCTTTAAGTGACTGACCCGTCCTACATTTGATTTATTCATCCAAAAGTTGACAAATTCCGTGACATTCCGCATTATAAAATTCCATTTTTTTTATGGATTCTGCAATTTCGTCCAAGTTTTCTGCATCGTGGAAATCATAGAGCCCTAATTTAATGCCATGATATGGAATGTAAGACTTTCTGCTCCGTTTTTAAGACCCGTGGAAAGACTCCACAGATGGTAAAGGTTCTTCATGGAATCAAGAAGCTTTAATTTAAGAGTGTGATAGTAATTGTGATGCTTGATTTAACCTAACATTGATCAGCTTCATTTAGGCCCATTTCATTGGTTTATGAAACGTGAACAGTGTTTTTTAAAGAGCACAACATAGCAACAGGACTGCACTGTTTTGCATGAAAAAGTATTTTTGTTTATATGCAAATCTGAGGTGTGAGATCAGATGTGAGAGCGGTTTAATGCAGATAGACTTGATGTAGTATTATCTGTACACTTCTCACAAGGTCCTCTTTGTAGAGCAGTCTAAGGTGTTTGCTAGACTTACCATCCGTCAGTTCCCCTTAAAACCAGCAAAACAGACCAAATGTCCAAACATCTCAGCACTTTCATGCTTATAAATGAAACATTATTTGCTCTCTGTAACTGTAAATTCATGTTCAGTGCCGTGTGTTTCTGTGGAATGAAACGATAAACCGACACATGCCACGCTGACTTTAGCTTAGTTTGCTTTTTCAGAAGCTCTTTCAATGCACCTGTGGAAAAATATCTGATATCTGTAAGCTGCTTGAGCTATTATTAATACCACAAAATATTACAGATGCATTTTATCACAATTAATTATGGAAGCTTGTTTCCGCCACAGGATAAAGCCATTTAAAAGGTAATTGCAACTTTTATAACTCGTAATTCCGAGTTTATATCTCACAACTCTGACTTTATAACTCGTAATTCCGAGTTTATATCTCACAACTCTGACTTTTTATAACTCGTAATTCCGAGTTTGTCTCACAACTCTGACTTTATAACTCGTAATTCCGAGTTTATATCTCACAACTCTTGACTTTATAACTCGTAATTCCGAGTTTATATCTCACAACTCTTGACTTTATAACTCGTAATTCCGAGTTTATATCTCACAACTCTGACTTTATAACTCGTAATTCCGAGTTTATATCTCACAACTCTGACTTTATAACTCGTAATTCCGAGTTTATATCTCACAACTCTGACTTTATAACTCGTAATTCCGAGTTTATATCTCACAACTCTGACTTTATAACTCGTAATTCCGAGTTTATATCTCACAACTCTTGACTTTATAACTCGTAATTCCGAGTTTATATCTCACAACTCTGACTTTATAACTCGTAATTCCGAGTTTGTCTCACAACTCTGACTTTATAACTCGTAATTCCGAGTTTATATCTCACAACTCTGACTTTATAACTCGTAATTCCGAGTTTGTCTCACAACTCTGACTTTATAACTCGTAATTCCGAGTTTATATCTCACAACTCTGACTTTTTTCCTCGCAATTGCGAGTTTATATGATCATTTATACGACTTTATATCTCACAATTCTGAGAGAGAAAAAAAGACTGACTTTATAACTCGGAATTATGAGTTATATATCAATTCTGATTTTATAACTCACAATTGCAAATTTAAATCACAATTTTGAGAAAAAAACTGTCAGAATTGCATGATTTAAAAAGTCGCAAATACCCTATTTTTTATTCAGTGACGGAACCACACTTCCATAATTAATTAATTAATATGTTCTTCTTTGAGAACAAAGCTGGCATTAGCCCACCTGATGATGATGATGATGATGATGATGGTCAGAGAAACTCACCTTGACTGAAGAAAACTCCAGCCAGCCAAAGTGAGAAGACGAAAATGGGGAAATACTCTGAACAGTTCGCTCTGGAGAAGCAAGAATATGACGGGGAAATGAGACAAGGCCTCTCAGGGAAGTCATCCGTGTGTCTTTATTCAGATCATGGATGTAAACGCGACTTACTGAGCTCGAAAGACCCGCTCAAACTCGGGCGGTCCGGTGGTGGCGGGCGGCGACACCGAGTGTTTCCTGCGCGCGTAGATCACCTTCAGAGAGAAGTACGCTGAGGAAACACATCCACATACACTCACACACGGGCTTTCACACATTTAACGGAGTTTTAAGGTAAATACATTCATGACACGCATTGCGAAATGTCCCGTTCATAATCCGGGTTGGCCTTTCATTTAAAAATGTCGTCATGCATTCACATGAGAACCAAAAAGACTTGTTTGTTGAGAATATATAGACGAATAATCTTTCCTGAGTGACTTCTGACAAATCTTAAAGGGATAGTTCATCATAGAAGTAGTTTTTGTCAAGACATTCTTCAAAACACTATATTTTGTGTCATAAAGGCGGTGAGTAAACTATCCATTTAATTACACAAAAACGTGATAAAAGTATTGATTTAGTAGCATATATTTTGTACCATTTGTTTACTCGTTTCATTTATAATATTATTTTTATCAGCCCATTTGAATACGTCAACATGATTCAAAGATTCACTCACTAGTTAAAGTCCAACCATCCCATAATCCTACACTGCAAAAAATGCCTTTCTTCTTTAGTATTTTTGTCTTGTTTCCAGTCTAAATATCTAAAAATTCTTAAATCAAGATGCATTTACTAAATAAGTAAAATTACATAAGATATTTTTTCTTGTTTTCTGGAAAATAAAATCAAAATGAAGCGCGTTTGTGCTCAAAACAGGCAAAATGATCTGCCAGTGGGGGAAGAAAAATAATCTGGTTTCTGATTGAAATCTTGTTTCAGCCCCAAACAGAAACCAGATTATTTTTCTTCCCCCATTGGCAGATCATTTGAGCACAAACGCACTTCATTTTGATTTTATTTTCCAGAAAACAAGAAAAAATATCTTAGTTAAATCAAGATGATTTTACTAATTTTTAGATATTTGGACTGGAAACAAGAAGTAGTGTAGTTGAGAGTTAATGTTGCTCAAGCACGTTTCATCATACTGTATATTTCTCTGAACATATGACAGTACAGACACTGATTTGATTTGACCTGACCTTGTTCCAGCATTCCCAGCACAGTGACGGCTGCCAACAGCACGACCTGATCCAGCATCATTCCTGAGGACATCAGGTGCTTCTCTCTCTGTGAGTGTCTAAACCACACACACTGGCTCTTCCTCTGTCACTTATACCACTGACTAGATTGGGCGGGTCACACACACATTACCACATTACATTACTCACTAATAGTAAGAGTTGTCAGCAGGTACACCTAGAGGTGTTTTTCCCTGACACATTCAAATTCCCCCCCAAAAAAAACAACGTGTGTGTGAAACAAGTATTTAAAACGAGACTTTGAAATTGAGCAGATCAGGTCTCCTTTGTCTTGTACACAATGTGTCACAAAAAGATCTGGTGTAACAGCACCAACAGCAGAGCTCCAGACGGACATCTGAGAGCAGTGACACCAGCGCTGGAGGAACACTGATCATTAAGTTAATTCATTACTGTTGTTTTGTTAATAAGTGCAGTTACTAATAATATTACATGTTTGTTTATTGTAACTTTAACAGTGAAGCGCTGAGCTAAGATTGATATGCATAAAAAAATTACTTTTAATGTGCAAAAACCTCATTTTATAGGGAAATGTAAATATTCTGCTCTTATTAAATGTGCCGTTGTTCTTCTCTAGTCTCACACTGAACTGACCGACAGCTTCAGGGATTATTAAAGCAGCTCTTTACTTGTTTTTTGTGTAATTCAGTCACACTTTGAAGAAAAGTTTTTGTTTTTCATGAGACTTTATGACTTCCTTCTTTTGACCGTATATTAATGAGTGGAAATGGCTAATAAGCCAATAAGTGCTCCTCTGCTGCCATCTACGGGTTATAGTGGGCATTTCATGTCTTTTTAAAATAAAAGTGCTTGTTTGCCACAAAGTGGCCTACACCTTTAAACTTTTAGTTTTACAAATCATCACATTAAAAATAACATTAAAATTGGATCATATTTAGAGCTTTGAAGTGCTGGAAAAAGTGCTTGAATTTCATTCTCAAAAGGTTTGAGATGAATAATGACAACATTCAAAAACACATTTGACTATTTCTCCCACAATGCCATGGGGCGTTACTACAGTAAATCATGTGGTGTGACTACAGTAAATCGGCATCACTACAGTAAATCGGCATCACTACAGTAAATCATGTGGCGTCGCTACGGTAAATCGTGTGGCGTCACTACAGTAAATCGTGTGGCGTCACTACAGTAAATCGTGTGGCGTCACTACAGTAAATCACGTGGCGTCGCTACAGTAAATCGGCGTCACTACAGTAAATCATGTGATGTGACTACAGTAAATCACGTGGTGTCGCTACAGTAAATCCATGGTGAATCAACCCTCTTCAGTGCGGGTTAATCTTCACTCTGGGCGAATAAATAATATCCATCATTAGCCATTGGCTAATAAATGCTTAGATTTTACTCGCCAGTGTGTGTTAGAGGCTAAGAATAAGTTTATCATAGATATATTTTCACTCGCTGAACACACTCTGAGCGCTTGAGTTTTGCTCTCCGTCAAGCGATCTGTCTGTCAGTGCAGCTCAACGGATGTGAGCGTGCCGGTTTCTGACGTACCGTAAACTCTAGTGTGAAGACGCACAACTCGCCGCCGCGCTGAGAGCGCTATTTTTCTCACACACGCAAAGAGAGAGTCTTACACACCACGCAGAATCGACACACTACATGTAAACCATATTTTTTTTCTTGTATTTTCCTGTCAAAACAACGGAGTTCATTTGGAATTATTCAGTTTTTAAGAACAAGCAGAAGATATGCGGTTTCTTCGGTTAGTGGGCGGGACTAATGTACAAACGGCAATCTCATTGGCTGGTGCTCATCTATTACCGTCCCTGTTTTGATTTCAGCAAATCAGTTCGAGCGAACGCAGACGACGTGATTAATATTCATGAACCCAGCAGCTCATCAACCCTTAGTGCGTTGTATATTATTAGTAGTAGAATTAGTAGTATTATCTTAGTACTGATAATAGTAATTATTAATATTATAATTTTTTTACAGCAACACAATGATCAACAATATCTTAAGCACCACCACCAGTCCTAAGTTCAGTTAAAATATCAAATATGCATTCATACATATGTATATATGGGCTGTCAAACGATTAATCTCCATATATAATGTAGATCTCGATATAGATGTATATTTGAATACACACACATGTAAACAAACTTTTATTCTGGATGCGGTTAATCGCAATTAATCGATTTGACAGCACTAATATAAATAAAATAGTATATCAGTCTGGCGAATAAACAAAAGAAATGTACTAGCCAATGGCGATTCTGTTGCCAATGTGTGCGTAGAGGGTTGTGAGTGTTTATGATTTGTGGACTGAAACCCCTGAACTTTGTTGATGGCACAATGGTTTCTCTTGGTTTCCACGTCAGCTTAAACCAGTAGCACGGTTCCATTCGTGTGCCGTTTGACGTTTCTCATGTGTAACAGAAATGGCCGCTCTTATCAGTTGGGCAGCTCTTACAAAACTTAGTCGCACCAGCAGGAAAAAGGTCGCAAAATGCCACCATTTGGTCTCAGTCTGGAGCCCTGACCTACAGTTATGAATAAAGTCATCCTATCCCATGGATGCTTTTTAAGCAGGATGTACATTGATCAGATTCAGAATGTGACTCAATGTTCATCTGTTCTGAAGATTTCCTGAACTAGGTTAAAATGCACAAATCATTCAAGACATGCATAAAACACTAAATAAACACACCACGACCATTTCTAGAGAACTATATTTACATAATACTCTTGTTTTACAGAGAACCATAATAAAAAGTATAAAATACTTACAAAAATTTGCAACAAATGTACATATAAAAATAAGATCTATCTTCTCCTGAACAATGGAAACTGCATACATACATACAAAAAGAAAACTATATATATATAAATATACACGAAATCCTGTCAGAGTCTGGGATGAAGTGAGAGCTCAGGTAACGCAGTCGCGCCTGCCCTCGGTGTAACATCAGAGGAAGAAAACAAACAGGAAAATATTAACCCTCTTACCATCACACAAGTCTCTAACTCTGGGTCATTCAAAATCAAGTCCAGAAACAAAAAATATTAAAGTGTAGTGTAACAAAGTGGAGAGTTGTAGTTTATCAGATCAAATGTTCTTTCGTCATCACGACTTGATCAAACATCTCAAAGCATCTAGTTCCTAAATTTAGTCAAACTATCCATGTGGAACATGAACCATGTACTCGGTTCATCTAAAGTAGAGTTCTGACATTATTCCCTAATGCCATTCCAAACTCTTCCGTTTTTCAGTGGAACATAGAAAGGAGACTATGTCTCAGTTTTCTGATAAACATCCGTTCCACAGCAGTACGGGTGTCTGATCCTGCTCTGAAGGGCCACCGTACACACGTCTTTATGAATGGATGTCAATGGGATCCGTAAAAATGACTAAAATCGCTGCATTCTGCTGCCAGGCCAACACGAATACGTGACGTCACGGTTTCACAAATGGACGTTTTTGTTGTTTACATGGAGATAACGCCGTCGTTTTCAGGCCAACACTATCGTCGTGTAAATTAACAGCCAAAAAGATCCATTTTGGTTAAACGGTTTCATTACTGAATCAACATGTTTGCCATAAAACACTCGTTTTAGATCGATCTATTTTACGAACCTCTGCTGGACGGTGGCCCTCCAGGATCAGGACCGGACACCGCTCGGTCTCATGGCTTTGGACCGACATTAAGGGTGAGTGCATGACATTTTTGGGTGAACTACTGCTTTAGACCAGGGTTCCTCAAATCTTGTCCTGGAGGGCCAATGCGCTGCAGAGTTTAGCCCAACCCTGATCAAACTCACCTACCTGTGATTTTCTAAAGAACATGAAGACATTGATCAGCATGCTCAGGTGTGTTTGATTAGGATTAGAGCTAAACTCTGCAGGAAAGTGCATCTCCTGGGCCAGATCTGAGGATCCCCGCTTTAGACTCTCTTACTGTAAATCACATATTGTGCATCTTCAAGAGTGCAAATTTAAGGCCTGTGGAACCGTGTCAAGACATTCCTGACGCTAAAGACGCCTACACTCAACGCGAACGGCTGAACGCGTTTATGAGCGCACACTCATAAGAAAAATTCAGTGGTTTTACTGAGCCACAGGTTCAGTAGTCGAGCGTTTCCCTCTTTGAAAGTTCCAGTCCGGAGAATACTTCAGTGACGCAGGCTCTTCTATTATTTACACCATTTACATATTCAATAGAGAACACAGCAGATCCGACCGTGACACGAGCGCTCACGTTTTCTCCTCTACTGAAGGCACCGGCGTTAGCTCCGTCACTCATTGGTGACTGGCCAGCAGCTCGTCTATATCGTCCATCCACTCTTGCGTCGACTGATTCTTCAACAGAGAGTCTACCAGGTCGGTCTCAGCAGGAAACCCGGACAAGCTGCCTCCCGATTGGGCGTTGTAGCTGAACTGGAGCTGCTGATTGGCTGTCCTGTTGAGCTGATAGGCCTGATTGCACAGTCCTGCGGTGCGGTTGGGTCCGGCCTGCGTCTGGCTGAAGGGCCCCAAATCGGGCAGGACCTGTTGGGGTTGAGGTTGCGGCTGCCCCTGCTGGGCCGTCTGCTGGCCGGGAGGGGGCAGCTGTTGGGGCATGTTTGTCCGTTGCTGGTTCATGTTAGGCATCATTTGTCCAGGATTCATGCCTGCCATCGTTCGGCCTGCCGCACTATTTCCCATGCCACCCTGAGGAAACGGGGTGTTGTTGGGAAGTTTGGACAATCTGGACTGCATGTGGAAGGCAGAGTTGGGGAAACCTGCTGGCATGCCTCCATTAGCGGAGCCGGGCTGGAGACCTGGATGCTGCTGGGGCGGCTGCTGCTGCCACGACTGGGCTTGTGTGGGCAAGGCACCCTGGATAGCAGAGCCCATGTTATTCGCCATGGGGTTGGGTATGCTGTTGGGCAGGCGAAGCTGCTGCTGCTTCATCATGGCAGCATTGGGCTGGTTTTTCAAGTGTGCTTGTTGCTGGGCCGCTAGAACGCTCTGTCGGTAAGTGGACATGGCGGACACTGGCGGCCTCTGCTGGTTGGGGTGGGAGGGATGCATGGGCATGTTGCCATAGAGGACTTGCTGCACGTCGAGACCGCCTGCACAGGATGCAAGGCTCATGTCTGCTTGACTGGCAGCCGGAGAGGGACCCGTGGTTGGGCCAGCATTCTGGCCCACCCCCATTCCCATCATGCCTTGCGACTGAGAGAACATCCGCTGCGTTCCGGGGGCGGCACCACTCAGAGAGTTGACGTTTCCTATTGGTTGAGATGCACCTAAAATGGAGTAGATCACAATTAGAACAAGAAAGCAAGATTTAATCTGTTTAAGGGTGCTTTTCCAAAACAGGGCTTTAATTTGATACAAATGTTGCATTTTCTTAGTTCGGTTCACTTTCACAAGGCAACCTTTCAAAGCGTACCAAAATGTGTTTATGCAAGTCACATGCAAGTAAAACAGTCCTCTTATTGGTTAGTTTCCTCTGCGTCATCCATCAAGATGACTGACAAGTTCGCTCCATGAGCTCATTGTGGCTTTATTTGTAACTGTCGAGAAACGAATACGCGATTGCCATGTTCACATATGCCTCAACGAACCGAACCAAGGGAGAAAACACACCAGGTTCTGAAACAAACGCTCAGGTGTGAAAGCACCCTAATTTTCAAAGTTGCAACTGAAGTAGCAACCGATCTTTTCTTCATTATTGTGATGTACATCTAAAGCCGCTTTTCCACCGCCGGGCCGAACGGTTCTCATTGCGTAACCGGTTCTGGTTTCATTTTCCACTGTGGGGCTGATAATGGCCGCTCTTACAAATGTCATACAAAAGAGTCAGTCGTTGCCTTGGTAACACAACGGTTTACTGATGAAATGAGATGTAAAATGACCGCATTGTGGAGGATGATCAGATATTTCTTTTAATTGTATTATTATTTTGTGTTTACGGCACTCAGATAGAGTACTTAGCCAGCTACAGAGAAACTGGTAGCCAGGTAACAGACAAGTGACCAATCCTGAGTGCCGAGAACGGTTTGTAATCTGGCCGTGCCAGGCTCAAGTGGAAACACAACTGGAACCGTTCCTTACCATTCTAAGAACCGTTTGGCCCGACGGTGGAAAAGCGGCTTAAGTGTGCGTTCACACACATCCCGTAAAGACACAGGACAGATGTGATGTGTAATGTCTTGAGTTTGCTTATGATCTGCGATTTCTCTCTGGAGAAACCACGCTTGTGCATTTTTTTCCTGATTCAATCATAAACTAGCTCATCGCATACCGTTCCACTAAGCTGGTGAACGATCTCAGCGTCATCACTACGACACACCCCTTACGGCATTGATCGATCCCGGGATGTGTTTGCATTCACACCAAGCGGCAACCTCCCCCAGTTTCTCTTGAAACCAATACAGAAGTGACTTAAACTGCAATTCATCGACTGGCCACTAGAGACGAGCTCCAGAAGAGTCAATCCCATAGACCCCTCATGTTAAAATGCCCAACTTTACAGCAGAAAAAAACATGTTTACAGCCTGGTGCAAGAAGTGGTTTTGGTCTATACAGCTGATTTTGCCCTTTATGACAACTGTGAGGGGGGTGGATTTTTTTTTATAACTAATTTGTTTAAATTATATTAAGCCTTAAAGTTCTGCACAATTAAGGGCGTGGCCACTTGAGTGACAGGTGGATTGCCGCTGCTGTCACTACTAGCCGTTTGTCTGCTGTCCGTTAACTCCACCCACCTGTTAGCTCCTCTTTGCCTATTTTCTGTTATCCGGGAGTGACGCGCTGCCAAGATGGCAACGGCCACTCTTCAGAAACCTATGGGTGACGTCACGGACACTACGTCCGAATCAGAAGATTCCAGAAAATCACTGGCAGTGTGAATGAACCAAAATCAGACGATCCCAGGACAAATTTTCCAGAATCTCTACATGAAAGAGGCTCTAGTGTAACAGATTACTGAAAAAGAACAAATGTAGGGCTGGATTTGGTTCTTTGCATTGGTTGTTGATTGGATGTTGAGATTGGAGGTGACCGATTGATTGGTTTTGCCGATTAATTGGCACCAATAATCAATTGCTGAAACGATCGGTTATTGGCTAAAATCCATAAAATCCGATAGTTTTTCCGTGTTGCGTCCGTTGCTGGAGCGGCTAGAAAGGGTCTGTTGTCATTATACAGCGCGAGAGCAGCCTCTAGGGGCGAAATAAAAACCATCACTGACGCCTGGTCACTTTTATGCATTCGTTATCCAGCGAAGTTGCATATTTAAAGCTAGTGACGTGAGAAAGCAAACGGTGTCATCATACGGCCGACAAACAAACCATAATTAGAAAGGCATTTGATTTGTTTGTTTTTTAATCACTGTAAACACATTTTGTTATTTAGATAATCAAGTGTCAAGCAAATAAAGTGAGTATATACCATAGACTGTATATCACAATGGCCGTAGTGTCCGTGACGTCACCCGTAGGTTTCTGAAGAGCATTTTTGAAGCCCAAAGTGGGCGGAGCCAGCCCTCGCCATCTTGGCAGTGCATCACTCTCGGATAACCGAAAATGGGCAAAGAGGCGGGACGTGGCGTGGGTGGAGCTGAGGTGACGTGATGACTAACAGACAGCAGACAAACAGCAATCCACCTGTCACTCAAGTGGCCACGCCCTTAATTATGCAGAACTTTAAGGCTTTTTATAATATACACGAATGAGTTCACCCTCTCACAGTTGTCATGAAGGGCAAAGTTAGCCGTATAGACCAAAACCACACAAACATGTTTTTTTTCTGCTGTAAAGTTGGGCATTTTAACATGAGGGGTCTATGGGATTGACTCTCTTTTGGAGCTCGTCTCTAGAGGCCAGTCGATGAATTGCAGTTTAAGTCACTTCCGTGTTGGATTCAACAGAGATTGTAAGGTTGCTGCTTGGTATATACATACGTGTCTAATTTTAATGCTATGGCCTTTGTGTAGCTATTTAAAGATGGCCATCTGTAAGCATGACTGTTTGGATTTTTATGAAAATGTAACACTTTACATTAAGAGTCCATCTGTAACTAACTAAGGTTAATAAAAGTATTTCAACATTTACTTACAACTTTAAAATGTAAAAATCTATATCTCTTAAAGGTGCAGTGTGTAGTGAGGATCTATTGTCAGAAATGCAATATAATATACATAACTATGTTTTCAGTGGTGTTTAAAGACCTTACATAATGAACCGTTATGTTTTTATTACCTTAGAATGAGCCGTTTCTATCTTCACACACTGTGGGTCCCCTTACAGTGAAGCCGCCATGTTTCTACAGTAGCCCTAAAGGGACAAACTTCTCTACAGAGCGCTAGCTACTCTCTGCTGTCTCAGACAATCACATCTTTGTCCTGTGTGGGCCACCGTAGCTTCTCTATGTGCTTCGAAAGGGAGGGGTGAGCGGTGGGGGATGCATTTCACAACCTCACCACTAGATGCTGCTAAAATTCACACACTGCACCTTTAACATTAGTTAATGCACTATGAACTAACATGAATGATCAAGGTATACCGCAATATATTTTATATTTAAAAAGTACAGTACATTTTCATGGTTCAGTAATGTTTTTCTGTAATAAAGTTCTGCACTATTTTATGTGTTATGCTTGTTTTCACTCAGTATCCGGTTGATTAATCTGTTATCGTCCAGCGTAGGCCAACCTAGTTATCGTTATCGGTAAAATCCACTATCGGTCGACGTGGAGGTGATGAAGGGGAGCTGCAGGAGCGGGTTTAAGAGGAATAAATGATTGGAGAAGTCTGACGCTTCACCGGAAGATCCAGTTATGACATTCTGATTAAACATTACAAGGTCAAAAATATAAATACCGTTCACAATAAGATCTATAACATGGATTTGGAAAAGAGAGTGGATTTCATTTCATGCTGATCAATATTACTCGATAATTTCATACCCAACAACCTTCTACACAACATTTCTGCCGAGGGAAGTCATGTATCGCAGGCTTGGCTGCTTTCCAAACTCAGTCACCATGTTTCTATTTTACAAGCTTCATTTTGCAGGAAAAAGACCAAAGGCAGACTCACAGATAAATGAAAAACTGTGGTGAGGTTGTGCTGCCGTTACACAAACCATACTGTGTTTCTGCCATTCAAATGAGTCTATCAATAAACACACTTGCAAATCAGGTGGGCTTGTTTGTTGACTGGTAACAAAAGGCTACTTGTGTTGACCTACAGAGACAGGAAGCTCATGTCATAGTGAACTTTTCTCCCGAGGAGAAAAACAGGTCTAGTTTCCCCCTTTCAAATGTGCAACTCGTGTGGTCTCGAGTCTAGACTGGGTTCAAACTACTTGATCACTCATATTTGGAGGTGTCCCATTTCTAGTTTGTGTCCCGATGCATAAGAGGAAGGTGCATACCGGAGATGGTGTGTTCGGGGAAGCCGGAGGGGTGCTGCTGGGCCAGGCAGGGCGGCACACCGCTGAACTGCGACACCTGCGTCTGCTGCTGGAACGGGTTCTGCTGGGCCTGCGGGTTCTGTTGGTCCTGGTACTGAGGCGGTGGACGGGTCAGATGCCTCTGCAGCTGCTGTTCCTGCTGCTGCCGCTGCTTCTCCTGACACAAACACACTTCATTACCTCAACATGTCTCAGTGTTCCTGTGAGGCTGCTGGCCCCTACAGGCACATCTAAGAATGAGACACTTTGGAAGTGTATTTAAAGGGTCATGAAACCCCAACACACACATCGGAGACAGATACAGTCAAACCAAAATATATTCAGGCACCTTCAACATTTCTCACATTATCAGTTTATTCGCTATAGTTTAGAAAATGCTAATAAAACATGACAAGAACTCAGAGTTAAACTGAACAAACTCATCTTGATAATGTCAGATGACTTTGATAGAAAGGGATGTAATGGATTACAATCAGCTGTTAAATTTAAGAACACAATTAGATAATACCAATTTAGCTCAACCAATGACCAAGCAATGCTTCATTTTGTTCAGTCTGTGGTGTCAAAGGTCACATTAGCAATTAAAGAACAAACACTTCAGCAAAACATGCTCAGCTCAAAGTGTTTGAATCATTTTTGGTTTGACTGTGTACAGACTGCACATCACTGAAAACACAGAAATTGGTTATTTTTTCGTTTTCGGAGCAATTTCGTTCTTCCGGGTTGAAAAGCAAAGTCGACGCAACGTCACGGAGTGTGAGGTAGAAGTGTGTGACTGGATGCGCACATATTTCATATACTCCAGTGCTCTAAACATGCACTGTGTATGCGCACATATTTCATCACGTCTTCTTCAAATGAAATAAACAACAGGACACTGATACAGCTGTACGTCATGAACGTGATGACACGAGGGGTTATTCTGATACACACAAGACAATGATGTAGACCGCCTTTATTCTTTCTGTGTTAAACTGACGTGTGTTTGTTTAGAGACTGTAGTAGGGTTGGGTATCGTTTGGGTTCTTTTAACGATACTGGTGCCTGAACCGATACTTTTAAAATGGTACCGGTGTCTGAACTTAAATTCCTTTAAATTAAACTTTCTAATAAATTGTTCAAAGTATACTTAAATATAAATAGATACAAAACACAATTTACTTAAATTCACAGTAAAACCTAAGCCACCTAACCCAACTACAACAGGCCTAATTTAACACTAAATAAGTTACAGCACTAATAACAGCAGTCGTCGGTATTCTTGGTCTGCTAAACCAGCTTCAAAGTTCAGCAATATTTTGCAGAAATATGACCATATTCTCTGGCTAAATATTTTAGAACGTGTCGCCTTATTGTTTCCATGGCGATAGTGCAATATTGCTGTATTTATTTATTTTTTTCTTTTTTATTCAAAATATTCACAAACTTGTCATGAACTATCTGATATTCTGATATTGTCTTTTTCTTTCTCTCCGTGGTCATACTTTAATATTCATGCGTCTGTATAATGTGTGTGTTGCAGGTCTGTGTTTTATTGGTTGTTGTCTCCCCTCTTTGCCTTACACGCCCATTTTCAGAGACTTTTTGCAACTCTGAGGTGTGAACGACCAGGCTAAAACAAGGGGGTTTCATGACACTTTAACATAGGGGTGTAACGGTACACGTATTCGTACCGAACCGTTTCGGTACAGGGCTTCCGGTACGGTGCATGTGTGTACCGAATGCAATCTTTAACAGTTAGGCTTGTTTTAACACACTTCGATCACACACACGAACATATGAAGTATTCTGTCCATTTTTATCATAAAATTCAAACGATAAATGCCGTTTTGACGCTCTTTAATGTGGCGTGACTGATCACTGTACAGGCGAGTGAACGCGATCGTCATAGTCAAAGAATAAACATGAATGAACATCTGAAGGTGTGTTGAGGATACATTACAACTTATATGTGGTGTAATCGCTCAGTGTTTCAACGGCGTTAAGACGTCAATAAAACAGCTTGAGAGCAATGTCACGCAGCATCACATTTCCCTCAGACGTCACTCAGTGTCCACAGCTGTGAGTTCACTACAGAAATCAACTCTTTCACTGAATATATGACCTATATTAGCCTATATATTCATTATATTCTACTGAACCTGTTACTGATGTCTGGATTATTAATGTGTGTTTAAATAAATCTGTCATGAAAATGACACACACTGTGTATAAATGATTATATTTCAACAACGAATTGGAGTAAAAACAATTTTATAATTAGATTTAGAAGTTAATGCAAAAACTGCCTTATGTGAAGTTTACATGTTTACACAAAATGTGTTATTTGAGTGTTGATTATTATATCTAAACATAAATAGCAACTAAATTTAGGCTAATAGTTTGGGCTCTGTTTAATATTATAGTAATGTGCAAGTAAGGGCTCCCTATAGTTTACACTTTACAGCATTAGCAGAGATCATTTTTATATCTTTAAGAAACGTTCAGTTATAATTGAATTCATTTAAGGACAGACACAATTTGTTAAGTAAACCACCGTTTAAAAAAAAAAAAAGCAATTTTATATTTAGTTCAAGTTAGGTAGGTACCGAACCGTCAGTTTTTGTGTACCGTTACACCCCTACTTGAACAGAAACAGTGGTTTCTTTAATCATGTTACTACGGCTGGCAGTGTTTAAGAGCAAAAGCACCTGCTCGGCCATCATCTGTCTCTGGAGGAACTGTTTCTGCTGCTGGCTCATCATCTGAATCTGCTGCTGCTGCTTCATGTAGGCCGCGTTACTGTGGTTAGCCGGGATGCTGTTGCTGCCGGGCTGCGGCGTCATGGTGTTCCCGGGGCCAGGAACATGCGTGCTGGAGGAGTAGGACCCCGAATCCTACAGAGAGAGAGAGACAGAGAGACAGAGAGAGAGACAGAGAGAGAGAGAGAGAGACAGAGAGAGAGACAGAGAGAGAGAGAGAGAGAGACAGAGAGACAGAGAGAGAGACAGAGAGAGAGACAGAGAGAGAGAGACACAGAGAGAGAGACACAGAGAGAGACAGACAGAGACACAGAGAGAGACAGACAGACAGACAGAGAGACAGAGAGAGAGAGAGAGAGAGACAGAGAGACAGAGAGAGAGAGACAGAGAGAGAGAGAGACAGAGAGACAGAGAGAGAGACAGAGAGAGAGAGAGAGAGACAGAGAGAGAGACAGAGAGAGAGAGAGAGAGAGACAGAGAGACAGAGAGAGAGACAGAGAGAGAGACAGAGAGAGAGAGACACAGAGAGAGAGACACAGAGAGAGACAGACAGAGACACAGAGAGAGACAGACAGACAGACAGAGAGACAGAGAGAGAGAGAGAGAGAGACAGAGAGACAGAGAGAGAGAGACAGAGAGAGAGAGAGACAGAGAGACAGAGAGAGAGAGAGAGAGAGAGAGAGAGAGAGAGAGAGAGACAGAGAGAGAGACAGAGAGAGAGAGAGAGAGACAGAGAGACAGAGAGAGAGAGAGAGACAGAGAGAGAGACAGAGAGAGAGAGAGAGAGAGAGACAGAGAGAGAGACAGAGAGAGAGAGAGAGAGAGACAGAGAGACAGAGAGACAGAGAGAGAGAGACAGAGAGAGAGACAGAGAGAGAGAGAGAGAGAGAGACAGAGAGAGAGACAGAGAGAGAGAGAGAGAGAGACAGAGAGACAGAGAGACAGAGAGAGAGAGAGAGACAGAGAGAGAGAGAGAGAGAGAGAGAGAGAGAGAGAGAGACACACACACTGTTATTCAGCACTGCAACCTACAGAAACGTCAATCTGTGGAGAATGAGAGGATTTATTTCAACATCCACCCGCGGTTTCTTTTTGTATCCAACTGTACACAATGTGTTTCTACTTTCATTTATATGGATATGTCTTACTAAATGTCCTATTGTAGTTTAGGGGTAGTTTAGGTATTATTGACAAATTATATCAATATTTTCTGGGTGTGTGTTATTGTGCTGGTACTTTGGCAGGTTTAGGACTGCCGTGGTCAGCTGACTCCCAAAGTTACTGATATTCTTCATATTCTGTGGTGGTCAGTTCACAGCAGTGACACAAATCATCTTTTACAATACGTTTACATTGATTAAATGGCACAAAAGATGATGCATGCATTTAACGAGGTAAAAATGGCTTTATAAAAAGTAAAAATCAAATTAAATTATAATAAGACACAATAGGGCTGTTACCAATCAAATGAAATCAGTCTCAACTAAATTCATGTTTGCAGGTCAGAGGAAACACAGAAGCTCATCTGAAGTGGATTTAGATCATTTACACAGATGCTTAATGAGCTCAGAGGGACATGAGTGAGTCAGAGTGAGAATGAGCGAGTCACTGAGATTCAACCGATTCATTCAAACGGCTGATTCATTCAGGAACGAAGCATTTGACTCTCTTAATGAGTGAGTCATTGAATCATTCACTCAACCGATTCATTCAAACGGCTGATTCATTGAGGAACGAAGCATTTGACTCTCTTAATGAGTGAGTCATTGAATCATTCACTTCAACCGATTAATTCAAACGGCTGATTCATTGAGGAACGAAGCATTTGACTCTCTTAATGAGTGAGTCATTGAATCATTCACTCAACCGATTAATTCAAACGGCTGATTCATTGAGGAACGAAGCATTTGACTCTCTTAATGAGTGAGTCATTGAATCATTCACTCAAACGATTCGTTCATTCAGTAATGAAACACCGCCATGTGTCGCTCAGAGACTCAAAACAGTCCTGTGTCTTTATTTTACCAATGAAAATCATTCCAAACAGAGCAAAAACAGGCAATATTGTGTCTAAAATGTAAGTCACTTAATATTAACTTGTTTATTGAACTGCTGTATAAAATCAATATCACATTTGTAATCGTGCTGATATCTGGAGAATAAACGTCACTCTTCGTGTGATATTGATTATTTTAAATGATATAAATATAGAGACATACAGAGGTATTTTTCCCCTTGAATATTGAGGGCTTTATAAATGTATTTTAATAGATTAAATCATGCAGTGAAAGTGTGCACACTAAATGCTCAAGTGCACTAGTGTAACCTACTAGACTACATCATGTAGAGTGTGTGAGGGACATACTCCATAATGTCAGATCACACGTCGTTAAAACAACAATCATGATATTATCATAGACGATATAACTACAATAGTGGTGTGTGATATATATGTGTTTCCTCAGACACTGAAGCTGGTAGCGGAAGAGGAGTTTCCACCAGGCACTGGTGTTGACCTACAGAGACAGGAAGCTCAAGTCACACTGAACGTCTCTTGTGAGCAGAGGTCTGGTTCACGCCTGTTAAACATCCGACTCCGATCCGAACTCAAGTGGACACAGATAAACACAGGTCCAGACCGCATGATCACTCAAGCTATATTTGGAGGTGGGCAGGGACGGTTGTGACCACATCCCATCTCTAGAGTAAACTGGGTCCACTTGGGTCCGAAAACCCAAGACCGAGACCAGCATGGGTTTGGGTCCAAGACCTATCAAACACTACTAAAGACAAAACGTGCTGATTTTACAGGAAAAGCTTCTTTTCCTTTTACAATCCAGAGAGAATGAAAGGATAATGGCCACTAGAGGGCACAATAAGAAAATTAATTTGTCAAAAGCATCAACTGAAAAAAAGTTGACAATTCAAATATCCAATAACATGATTCCTAAAAATTGCATGCATGCAAAAAAAAAAGTTCCCAGTGGTAATCTCATTGTTGATGGGTATCGCACTATAGAAATAAGAATGAGAATTTGGGTGGGAAATATTAACAGTCCTAAGTACAATGTCACAGAATCAGTAGGAAGAAATAACTAGGACACATTCTTGGCAGGTTTGGTGAGATTCCCCCTCCTACAGTAATTGATGCAATCCACACCAGCTGAAGGTTTCAAATCTCACCGAATTCACTTCTGAATGCACATCTCCTCTCCGACCCAACCTGTTTGTGAGGCAAACGCTTCCTCAGCGCCGGACTACAGACAGTGGCCAAGGAGGTTTAAAAATAAATGAGCGACGCCAGCGCTGGCAGCCGCCCTTTCACAACAAACACCCGGCACACACACACACCCACCCACACACACACACACACCCACCCACACACACACACACACACTCTCACTCACAGCAGAGGTATTTCGAGGTCAGTGACGACATCAAACAGTGTTATCTGAAAAGTGAGATGCGGACAGATTTTACAGAAGAGAGTTGATAAGTCGCTGAACCGTGATATCTGGAGAGCAAGTAGAAGCCAAACGGGTTAAACGGCTATATTTAAACAAGCGCTTGAGGAGGGGCTGATCTGAAAATACTGCGCAGGACGGCGGCCAGGGGCGGGTGGGCCGCACGCATGAAAGACGGCTTTGTCGTCCCCTCCTCTCTCTGGCTCTGTCTGTCCTTTTCTCTGTTGACTCGTCTCAGCCCCCACCGCAGTGTGTGTGAGTGAGTGAGAATGGCTGTCTGCTCCTTAGCAACCAGCTGCCTGACCCAGACAAACTGATCAACCCCGGGGCGCATGAGGCCCACTGCCAGACACACACACACCCACCCACACCCACACACACGAGCTGGACAATATACTCTATATATATTTTGCTGAGGACTGTGAATATTGCTACGATTCAGTTTCTCCAAGTAACTATAAAAATCACATCGTTTTAAATTCATTTGTCTTATCTTGAATCAGAATAACTTCATCTCTTCTCTGATGACGAGGGCGGGGCAACCTGTCACTCACATGAGATCCACCAATAGCAAACCACAACCATCCAATCAATTCCCCACAGACACAATCAAGCCCCGCCCTACATTTGTTCTTGTTTGTGAAGCGTTTCACTCAGATATACGGCACAATACAGGATTCCCACTTTTTTTCAGCGATCATTTTCCAGGACATTTTACATTGCAGTTCCGACTTTTTACGTCCCGCAATTCCGACTTTACGTCCCGCAATTCCGACTTTACGTCCCGCAATTCCGACTTTACGTCCCGCAATTCCGACTTTACGTCCCGCAATTCCGACTTTACGTCCCGCAATTCCGACTTTACGTCCCGCAATTCCGACTTTACGTCCCGCAATTCCGACTTTACGTCCCGCAATTCCGACTTTACGTCCCGCAATTCCGACTTTACGTCCCGCAATTCCGACTTTACGTCCCGCAATTCCGACTTTACGTCCCGCAATTCCGACTTTACGTCCCGCAATTCCGACTTTACGTCCCGCAATTCCGACTTTACGTCCCGCAATTCCGACTTTACGTCCCGCAATTCCGACTTTACGTCCCGCAATTCCGACTTTACGTCCCGCAATTCCGACTTTACGTCCCGCAATTCCGACTTTACGTCCCGCAATTCCGACTTTACGTCCCGCAATTCCGACTTTACGTCCCGCAATTCCGACTTTACGTCCCGCAATTCCGACTTTAACACATTAGGCTATAATCACAATTATACAATTTTTTGGGAATTGTGAAATAAAAAGTTGCAATTACACTTTTTATTTAGTGGGCTCTTAATCATACATTATGACAAATGTTCTCGTTATCAGTGTCAATATTACAACAAAAAAAATATTAGAACCATTTTAACGTTTTGTTTAACTATTTGAAAATAAAAATATTAGTCAAATACAAAGTCGATGAACAACAAAGAAACCCATAGCACGTAACAGAACACGTGGCAGGAGTGAGCCTCTGAGCTGGTGCGAGTGAGTGGAGGCGGGGATCATTTGCATATTGCGTCAATAGCGCAACTTCCGAACTTCACTTTCAGACAGATGTTTAAACTGTGTTTCTGATTAAACCGTGGGTTCTGTCTCTAATGCCATTTGTGCTCTGATTCAACAGTAAGCGTGCGTTACTCAAATGTTCACAGATGTCTCGTCACTTTGATTTGTGAGCGTGTACATTGTGCACCGCTCAGGTTACATAAAGCATATCCAGATTTGTATTTGCATCTTTAATTTTAACATCCACTTTCAGTTTCTTTTTTCTCTCTGTACAGCAGTTGCATTTCTACTTTCATTTATATGGATATGTCTAACTAAATGTCTTATTGTAGTTGTAACAGGCTAACTCTGTGCCGAGATTTCCTCAGACACTAGCAGAGAAACACTCCCTGCTGCCAACGCTATCTTCAAGGTTAGCGGATGAGGAGTTCTTCGGTTCACAAAAGGGTTGTGTGTGTGTGTGTGTGTGTGTGTGTGTGTGTGTGTGTGTGTAGGTCTCTGACTGCTCTTGAAGTGGACGCTAGATTTATTCCTGTACTATAAAGCGCTGATCACACTCTGCTTGGAAATGTCACAAATTAAGAGAAATAAAATTTGTTTTTCCCCTTGACTTGTCAAGGACATTATTGAACAACTATCTTGTTTCTTCGGAGATGGATAAATCACTTTTACACATTCGAGCAAATGAAAACGGTTTCTGTCCAGAATCAGTTTATACCCTGACAGCGGACTGATAATATCATTGATAATTTCTTCCGGTTGGTCTAACCAGAGCGCCTCATTTCCACTGTGGTTATACAGAGAGATCTTGTCATCACTGTTTGAGTATGACACTTGCTTGATAATTTTATGTATTCAGAGCTCCAGACTGAGACCAAATGGTGGCATTTTGTGACCTTTTTTCCTGCTGGTGCGACTAAATTTTGTTAGAGCTAACCAACTGATAAGAGCGGCCATTTCTGTTACACATGAGAAACATCAAACGGCAAATGAAAGCGGAACAGAACCGAGCTACTCGTTTGATCTGCGAGGACCGTTTATCAGATCGCCGCAATAATAGACAGCGCAGCGCGAGCTCATACACGGGCCGATCTCGATCACATGACACCGTTACTCCACAGTGCTGGAGAGCCAGTGAGAAAGCGTTTGAATTCACCACTGAAATAATACCATCGCTACTGCGAGATCTAGTGGAAGCGTTCGGCACAGAACCCTCTGTTATAAACCACAGATATCAGATCCAACAGAGCTGACGTGGAGACCAGGAGAAACATTGAGCCATGAATGAAGATCAGGGGTTTCAGTCACAAATCACCAACATTCACCATGATTTACTGTATTTCTCCCAAAATGCCATGTGGTGTGAGTGACTACTCAAATGTGTTTTTGAATGTTGTCATTATTCATCTCAATCCTTTTGAGAGTGAAATTCAAGCACTTTTCCAGCACTTCAAAGCTCTAAATATGATCCAATTTTAATGTTATTTTTAATGTGATGATTTGTAAAACTAAAAGTTTAAAGGTGTAGGCCACTTTGTGGCAAACAAGCACTTTTATTTTAAAAAGACAAATGCCCACTATAACCCGTAGATGGCAGCAGAGGAGCACTTATTGGCTTATTAGCCATTTCCACTCATTAATATATGGACAAAAGTAGGAAGTCAAAGTCTCATGAAAAAATAAAACTTTTCTTCAAATTGTGACTGAATTACACAAAAAACAAGTAAAGAGCTCCTTTAATAATCCCTGAAGCTGTCGGTCAGTTCAGTTCAGACTAGAGAAGAACAACGGCACATTTAATAAGAGCAGAATATTTACATTTCCCTATAAAATGAGTACTGTTGTTAATAAGTTAATTTTATCTGTATATCAATCCCAGCTCAGCGCTTCACTGTTAAATTTCAAATAAACAAACGTGATATTATTAGTAACTGCCCTTATTAACAAAACGCAAAACAATAGTAATTTTATGATTAAATTAACTTTATGATAAATTGGCCAAATCTGGTGCCACTGCTCTCAAATGTTAGTCTGGAGCCCGGGTATTGCAATGACATTCAGACATTTTTACGTGTCCAAATGCTTTGGAAGCTAAAACACCAAAAGCAGTCACTCTGAATACTCACAATCATCTACAAACTTTGCATGAATCTATAACACACGGACAGAACAATAGCATTTGACCTGCTCTGCTTGAACACGCGAGTGTCAGTGGTTAGTAACCACTCATTATCACTGATCATGATGAAGCATCTCTACCACACTGACGTTCAGCAAAAGCAGATTAAAAGGCAGAACCAGTTCTGATTTCACATGTGATCGAGCTCTTACACAAAAGGGCCCTTTCTGTGAATGACTGCAGTCATGAAATTCAAGCCACGCACGCTGTATGCCTACCGTAGCATAAGCATACGCATAAAAACTTGTCACATTAACTCTTTCCAGTCATTGACAATTTTCCATCTATCAGTGTTTTCATTGTTATATCTCCTGATCAAAACACAGGAGAAGCAGAAACAAGTGATCGAAGCATTGCTGACGCACGTCAAATATCATGATCATCAAACACTAAACAGCATGCAAATCATGTAGTTATAAATACATATTGAGATTTGTCAGTCGTATTTTAAAATAAGTAAATCTGTGAATTAAATATGATGTTTTTGTTTGTTTAATATTTTTAAAGTTAGGGACAATTATTGGATTGTGTTTATGCCGCCTCTAAATCATTGTGAAAAGTTGTTAAAGTCTCTGTAAGCATTTTTTGAAAGACCGTTTTAAATGTTATCAAAAAGCATTTCATCGTTTGGAAAATGAACTGCATTTTCCCCTGCATTTCTTCCTCAAAAACCAAAAGAACTTTATAAAAAAAACAAAAAAAAAAAACACAACATTCATTGAAACATGCTACCACTATTTAAAGGGTTAGTTCACCCAAAAATTGTCATCATTTACTTTCCCTGATGACATTCTTCGAAACTAACACAAAGATATTTTTAATGAAATCTTTCCAGATAATCAAAACTTTGAAGATCCAAAAAGCTTATAAACTTGTCAAAAAACGAATCTGTGCGAATCAAGGTTTAATCCAAGTCTTTTGTGAAGAGATACGGTTGCTTTATATGTTGAACAGATTTAATTTAGTCATTTATTCACATATAAACATACATAGAGCGCATCACATATGTGACCCTGGAGCTCAAAACCAGTCATAAGTCTCACGGGTATCGATTTTTTTTTAATGCCAAAAATCATTAGGATATTAAAGTAGAGAAGATATTTTGTAAATTTCCTACTGTAAATATATATTTTTTAAAAAGTATTATTAGTAGTAATATGCATTGCTAAGGACTTCATTTGGACAACTTTTTGAGATTTTCTCAATATTTAGATTTTTTTGCACCCTCAGATTCCAGATTTTCAAATAGTTGTATCTCGGCCAAATACGGTCCTATCCTAACATACATCAATGGAAAGCTTATTCAGCTGATGAATAAATCTCAATTTCAGAAAATTTACCCTTATGACTGGTTTTGTGGTCCAGGGTCACATTTGGTAAACATGCAAGCACATTTGAGCATGTGTGATGTGCTCCATGTATGCGTGTTGATCATTGTTTAGATGTAAACAGAAACCTAATGATATCTGTACACCACATCTCTTCAGAAGACTTCGGCTCGAATCACATGGCTTAGGGTTTGGCTATCCCTAACCCATTTCACAACGCCTTTATGACCTTTTTTAAATCTTCTAAGTTTTGGTTACCTGGACTTGAAGGGACAGAAATCTCTCAGGTTATAAATATCTTAATGTGCATTTGGTTTTGGAACTAAATGACAATTTCATTTTTGGGTGAGCCACGGATGTGAGGTCATCAGTCTTACCGGAGCGTGCTGGAGGTGTGTTGGTCTGAAGTTCATGCCGGTCGGCCTCTGCTTCTGCATCTGTTGCTGTCGCATCAGGTTCAGGATGGCCTGGCTCTGTTTGTTCTGGCTCTGTGTGTTTGGAGGGCCCCTGGGTGCACCTGCCGCTCCGGCCTCATAATGGGACAGGGGTTTAGTGTTACTGTAGTCCAACATGGCCGCCTGGGATGCTGGGTTGGGTGGGTGGTTGAGGGGTCCCGTGGGCGCTGCCGGGTGGCTGAGCATGTTGGCGTGCCCACCGGGCTGCATGTACCCGGCTGGAGTGCCCGCTTTGGGAGAACCCTTGTTCGGCATGAGCAGGGTCTTGGGGTTGGGGAAGTCTTGCGGGTATAAAGAAGGGCTGGTGGGCTTCTCGAGCCCAAACGTCCCACCCATTTGACTTTGGCTGGGGGCATTTTGGGGCCAAGATGTAGAGTGGTTGGGCTGCTGGTGGAATTTCGGCGCTTGTGGCTGCGGAGGTTTTGGTTGCGGCGGCTTCTGGACCACGTGCTGCTGGCTTTGTAATATTGCCCTCTGCTGCTCGCGCGCCGCTAACTGCTGCAGCTGCTGTGCGGGGGACAGGTCTTTGGGTGGGACGGGCAGCATGTGATTTGGGAGTTGTCTGCCAGGCTGTTGTGAATGCTGTGGCACAGGTAGGGCGGGCGATGTGGCCGGAGCCGTTACAGGGGAGTTGGTGTGAAGTGGAGGCCCAGATGAGGTGGGTCGCACCTGTGGTGAACCGTTGCAGGAGTCCTGGTCGAAGGCAGAGGAAGCCGTAGCGGGGGAGAATTCAGTCTTCACGCTGGCCAGATCTGGCGGGATCAAGCTCTGAGCTGCACCGGCGGCCGTGAGCTCCGGGTCTTTGCGATCACCAAAACTGACGCTGAAGAGCTCCTGGATGTCCTCGTAGGGTACGGAGCGGTTGAACTCCTCCATGATCTCACTCCAGTCCTGATCGTCGAGGTTGAGGTCAGGGAAGAGGCTGTTGCTTCCCGTCACACCTCCTGAGGGCAGTATGCATGGCAAGATATCGTCCACCGGCTCCTGTTTCATTTCTTTCAGCCGGAAATCAGACTCTGAGCCACGCGACGCACTGCTATCGGTTATACCCCCTTCGTTGTGCTCCGTGCCGACCGCTCTGTGGTTCCCATTGGCCATCACATTATGTTTAGTGTCCATGGGTGAAAGAGGAGGCACTGTGCCATTCGAGACCCCATTACGGCCCCCCAGTGAGTCCTCAACGCAGGCCTTTTTATTGGGAGGGTATCCGTCGGTGAAACCGTTGACCTGGTCACGGCCAATAGGTGAGCCAGCATTCTCCAACTTCCTCTTCACCGTCTCCTGTAACTGCACATAGAAGACAAAATCAAATTATGCATTATATTATGCAATATGATTTTCACAGCATTAAAGGGGTCCTATAATGCCCCATTTTTACAAGATGTAAAATAAGTCTCTGATGTCAGTGTTTGTGAAGTTTTAGCTCAAAATACCCTACAGATCATTTTTAATAACATGTTAAAATTCTCACTTTTTGAGGGTGAGCAAAAACACGCCATTTTTGTGTGTGTCCCTTTAAATGCAAATGAGCTGCTGATCCCGCCCCCTTTCAGAAACAGGGCGGAGCTTCAAGAGCTCATGTTAGCAGCTCCGATTACCTCACGCAGACACACACTGAAAATGTCAGAAACTGTTCAGCCTTTTATGTTCAAACCGGAGTCGGACAATGATGGAGAGACTCAAGAAGAAGAGACAACATGTAGAATGAGACAGGACGTTTCTGAATGGATAGTTGATGAATTTATGAGTTAACTGTCTTCAAGTCATCGATGAGCATATTCTGTCATGATAATCTATAAACCGCTGGTGTGGGAACTGTTGTGAGATGAGCCAGAGAATATCTGCTGCATGAAGAGAGAACAGGGATAGTTTAGTTTAATTACGGTTATAACTTATGTTGTTGTCTTGCTTTATGACATGCTATTGCATTTGTGTTCGTACTGTATCGCAATAAATGTGAAAGACGGACGACAGCTTGAGCTCCCAAATGTGCTCAACTACAACAACTCTTCCTCTTCCTCTTCTCAACATGGCCTTTGTTGCGTCTACTTCATAAATAACATGTCAATGGACAATAAGTTTTGAGCAATGAAGAATTAACTTGATATATCAGTCATGAACAAAGCACGTTACTGCATTAGGAGGATTAGTTCGAGAGACTCTGATGTTCATAATATGGTATGTCATTTAAATGTGAGTGCAGGATTTAAGCAAAGCAATGTCTTGTTTTTAAAGATGTGCAATATTTGCACACATTACTAAAAGGTCAAATGTCATGTGGACCAAGAATGCTGCCGTTCCACGTACATCAATGTTAATTAAGAACTCGTTTTACAACTATTGACTTAAACCAGCAGACTTTTAGGAGTGAATCATGGTCTGAAACACACCGTGTGCTGTATGGCGTTATGGTTGTGTTTACAGTAATTTCTTGATCTTGAACACAAGAACTTCATATTTTTCGAATCGATACCATGGATGTCAATTTACACGAATTCCCATGATCAATTGTCGTTTAAATTAATGATCAATTAATCGACTAATCTTAAGCCTTAACACTGCAACGCGCGTCTACATCAGTGGCTTATAGCCGACAGCATGACAGGGTGTGCAAAAGCTGCTCAAAACGCCATGTTCCTCACCAAATTAATAAGAAGGGGTTTTAGTAAACAAGGCGGGCGAGTTTTAGTAAACTTTGCTAGCGGGTTATTTAGGTCAAAGAAACGCATCCTATATGAGATTAATCAGATATACACAAAATAAACATAATATTACAAATTTTATCTGTACAAAAAGACGCAAATGCACAAGTGAACTTGAACTAAGTGACGTGCGAGTCAGAATGTCTAATGGAAACGTGCTGAAAACGGCAACTAAACCCAAATAATTCACAAAGTTTTATTGCAATATTGTTCTCTTTATAAATGTTATGTAATATGACAGTCCCAATCATAGTCGTCAGTTGTGCGTTGCTGTTTGAGCTGCATGCGCTGAAGATGATCACCGGCGCGCTTCATACCGTGTTAATTCTTAATCAAATGCATCCTATATGAGATAAATCAGATATAGATAGGCCTACACAAAATAAACAACATTACAACTTAGATTTGCACAAAACAAAAGGCTGCAAATGCACACAACAGTCATGAAGGCCTAACTAGTTATAAAATAGTCCCACACGTAACGCCAAATATCCATATTTTAAATAATAAAAATAATGCGCTCTAAATAGATTTCGCTGCTCCCAGCGGCGCTACTTCATGGCTCCTCAAGGTGACGCTCAACACGTGAATGAGGGAAACGTGAACATGAGTTAACTAGCCTGCGGCCGTGAATGAATGCCCGTGCGCATTTTACTTTCGGTTTAGAATTAGCGCCAGTTCGGGGGCGGGTTGCTTGAATGGTGGGTTCATTAGCCTATTATTCTTAATGAAAAACACAACAACAAAACAGTACAATGACAAACTCCCTTAAATAGGCGCTTTTACATTTCGCTTTGAAACCAAATCTTCCGCCATCATCTTGTCAGTCTCTCGTGATGAATGAAATCTGACTCCCGTTCGGCTCACCCTTTATTAAGCAGACACGTTCAGTTTTTATTTGTAGTGTCTGTTCTCTAACTGAACTAAATTATTTTATTACTATTAAAAAAAATAAAAATGAAATCTAAATGATGGTGGGGGCGGTGCCGCGGTGGGCAAGTGATGTAACCGGTGTTGCGCCTGAACACCGGTAACACCGACTATCGCAGCAAGCCTACGGTCAATCTTTACATCAATGCAAAACCAGCATATACAAATGAAGAGAACGATTCAACATGTAAAGGTCATTATGATTAATATTAAAAAAAAAAAGGGTGCGACCAACTGAGAAAGTTAGTCGCACCAGAGCGACCAGTGGGAAGAATGAGTCTAGAGCCCTGTGTACTGTTGTATTAGTATTGTAAAGAATAATGCATGTCTTAATTATTGTGTAATAGTAGTAGATTATTAAAACTTTATTTTTAAAGGAATAAATCACACAATTTTAATTTTAACAGTAAACCTCTGTAGTGCAGCACTTTGTTTTTAATCGAAATTGAAATAAACCCATTTTTTGGCGAACAAATTAATGTTTTATGCCTTCATTTGATTACCAGAAAAAAAAAAAACAATTTCCTGTAAAAAAAAAAAAAAAGGTGTTTATTTCATACATCTCTGTATTCTATTGCATGAAATTTGTTCTTATTTTATTAGTCTTTTTACTTGTTTTATGAAAATAAAATTTTGCATTGCAAAAAAGTAGATTTTCGTTTGTATATGCTGTCAATTATAGTTCTTTGAAAGAAAATTGGAAGGTAACATTTACCAAAAAAAGAATTGCAATCGGTGCATCTCTAGTAATTACACCACACAAAGTAAAAATACAAATGTAAACCACAAACAATTTATGGGTACACAAATGCCAGGTCACTGGAACTAAAGCTCCCCTTGGCTTGTGGTCACAGGAGTTTTGGAGGGCTGGTGCATGATGGGAAGCAACATTATAATAAAGGAGAGTTAATTTAAAAGTGTGCACTGTTTAATAGGAACAGACTGAGGTCTGAAAACATTCAACCCATCCAAACAGACGTGAGCAGTGCTGATCTGGCTGAAGGCCCGTCTGATGTCAGCTCCACCTGCAGAGTTCCTGAACCTGAAAAACTGGTCTCTCGGTGTCGGCTACACTCGCTTTTCTGAGACGACCTCGCTGGGCGGCACACCCACGAAAACGTCCTTTCAAACATGCTAAAACTCTTCCCAAAGCAATTTTCTGCCGACATGCGTCTCTTAATCTCCTGCGCCCTTACTTTCCCTCCATCTTCGCGCCTCCCCCGCTCGGAAGCACCTCCACCGCCAGTCTAATTACCATGTGTATGAACGTGTATCCCACAACAAAAGAGCCAGCGCTCGGCCTGCGGAGGGGTGCGGGAGTGTGCCGAATTCCTGCCCATGCATGGCTCGAGCTCGGCTCCCCTTTGATGCCCTGCCTGCTACAATGGGACAACCCCCGACCGCACGGGAGGGGAGCGGCGGTTTTGGCCCAAGGGCAGAGAGCGCTGCGATCAATACTGGAGCAAAGACTCGGGTCAGTTACTGCAACTACACAAACACGGGGCAAAGTCCAACAAGAGTTTAATGCCCTTCAGAAAAGGTAGTAATTAGTCCTTTAATGGTTGAGAGCAGCCAAAAACCTGCAAGTGCAATTCAAACCAGCTGTTCATTTATTAGTGCGCTTCGCCAAGACAAAGCAGTACTGACTTCACTCAAGTTTTCTTAGCTTCTCCTTTTATTTCGGTGGCATTTCTGCCCTGGTCAGACGCTGTGAACGGCCAGTCGCGGGCCAAGTGCTGAGCGGGGAAGAGTAAGTTATGTTGAGTCACACTGGGCCTCATTTATGAAACGAACACAAGACAGAAAAATGTGCGTACGGTCGTTTCCAATTTATCGATATGGACGTGAGTGGTGGCTAAGATCAAATCTCATGTCAGGTTTCAACTCGTGTACGCAAGTTAAGTTAGTGTGAACTTGTGTGAGCAAATCTGGTGGAGAATTGTAACGAGAGCATTTTGTTCATTTAGATTATTTTCCTGACCGAAAACCGAAGCTCAATCTATCATTAAGCATTAAAGGGATGGTCTAATGCTATTTCATGCATTCTGACTTATTTACACTGTTTAAGAGTTGATTCTCATGCTAAACATGGCCAAAATAAAAAAAAAAATTAAAAAACACTTCTCCCAGATGAGCGCGCACACACACACACACACCACCCAGAGCGAGAGCAAGAGCGCGTCCATCAACGAGCTTCGTTCGGGTTACGGGAGCCGTCGGCGGCGCTGGCGTTGTGTTTTTAGACACGAGATGAACAATGTCACTAAAGAAGTGTGTTTCTGGTGTGAGGGAAAGATCACCTTGTTCAGCTTCACAAATAACCCAGCGTTAAGGGAACAGTGGATGCAGTTTGTGTTTCCGGAGTTCTGCAAGTGTGTGTGTTTGTTCCTGGTCATGAGTGGAAACCGCAGGCGGTGAGTGAAACTGCATCAAATGTGTGTGTTTTGTTGGCAATCGGTGCGTAAGTGCATATAATGTGAACAACATGAATGTATAGAGAATCGAAAGTTATCCAGGGATAATGCCATGGTGGGTGTGTGTGTGTGTGTGTGTGTGTTCATGACTCTTTAGCTCCGCCCACTGCACGCCTCCACGGACTCGGCTGTTTTCAGAAAGAATCGGTACAGTGTATCGGTCTTTTATAAATATGATAAACTAAAGACTCTTGGGAGATATGAAGGATCAACACTACTCTATAGATACTCAAGATTAACATGAGACTGGCAGAAACTGTGTGTGTTATGGACCCTTTAAGATTAGAATGTCAAATTAAAATTAAATTAAATTAAATTGAATAGATGGGTGTCTGTGACCCATTTTTTCCAAGGCTTTATATGAGCGAATAACTGCATAAACAACAGAACATGAGGATTCTCACACATCACGCACCTGCAGCTTCTGTGAACCGAGGAAAACAGAAATAAAGTAGTAAAAGGAATAAAATAAATAGGACTACACAAAATATATTTCACTTAACAGATATAGGCTACGCTCGTTTTTGTGATGCTCTAACGCACTGTAGTTTTCCTCTCCAACTGATCGCGCAGCCGCCTTTTACGCGCGCACAGTGCCGCACACACACCATATTATATATTCTAGCGTTAGCGACATTTCAGCCATTCATCAAACTTCAGTCAACCAAACATAAAAGTTACACTGCTCAAATTAAATGGTCCGCTGTAAAATCAGCGCCCAACCAAACACATTTTTTGCGCATGTGAAGGATTGCGGTTTTACGTGGATATTGGAACAAGAGTGAAGTACAAAGCCTTGTTTACATAATGAATAATAGTTTAGCAACCAAACTTTACAATTACAAATATAGAAACATTTGGATTCTTACCGAATGAGAGAGGGGTTCATTTATAATGAATGCCACTAGCTTCATTTGTGTTTTATTTTATAGTTTAATATTTGATTTATAGCTACTTATTTTTCATTCTTGTACTGTTCTGAATAAATTTAAAGGATTTGTTGTGGAGTGAGGGGAAAAATAGCGTTTATAATGTGAAGGTGGAAGTCATGTTTGTAAAATCATGATGTTGAGTAACATCAATGTTGGGTGAACTATTCCATAGTGGCCCAAATAAACAGCTCATGACCAGGCTGTACGCGTGTTTGACGCGAGGGTCCGGTGTGCTGAAGATGCAGAAAGCGTCAGACACATGCAGCTGTCCACAGGCCTTTGGGAACAATAGTGAGTCAGTGGTGTGGGCGAGCAGGGGGAAGGGTGAGCGTGAGGAGACCTGAGTCATCCTAAACGTCACGTCAGCACGGCCGTCCCAGCGCTACAGCGGCGCCGTCCCACAGACACACGCTGACCTGCTTACTCCAAAACTGCAGCCTTCATGCCAAACCAGTGCCAAACTAGTCTGACTGCTCCACACGCGGAACATTACCTCGCTGGCCAGATCTACACCTGAACTAACATAACTGTCCTGCCACAGCAGAAAACATCTCAGACAAACACTGCTGTTATTATGGTGTAGTTAACATGGTTTTCAACATGAAGACTTTAAATTCATGTGACTATAAGGCATACAAATATAATCCATAAGTGTGCATTTTAAGTGCTTCTATGATTGAATCACCTTTTAGTTCTTTAAAGTTCACTAAAATTTATTCATTTGATAACTTTGACTTCAAGATTTTGAAGCCTAAAAAAGTCTTTTGATGACGATCGACTCGCGTAGGCCGTCTGTCAGAAGCTCGTTAATTTAGTTTATAAAGTTATAAATATGGATAATTTTCTCACACAAATGCATGGCTTCACTTCAGAAGGCTTTTATTAACCCCTAGAGCCATATGGAGCACTTTTATGATGGATGGATGCACTTTTTTGGACTTCAAAATCTCGACCCCCATTCTATGCCATTATAAAGCTTGGAAACATCAGCATATTTTATAATATAACTCCGTGTTTGGCTGAAAGAAGAAAGTCATATACACCTAGGATGGCTTGAGGGCGAGTAAAATTTTCATTTTTGGGTGAACTATCCCTTTGATAATTTAGTCGATTAAGCTTATCGATAAATTTAATCTCAAAAGCGCTCAGTAACCATGCGAGCTGATGGCGCTAGAGCCGTGCGCTGTATGTAATCATATCTGCTACACAAATGCGCGCCCTTGGCTTGCTTGAAAAATGCGGGCTAACATCATGAGTAGGGTTGTGATAGTCAGAGATATCCCTGATCCTTTGATGATAGCAAGACAACAATTGGCTAGTTTACCCATCAATGTATTAAGTACATCTTCCCTTGTAATGCAAAGTGTTCATAAACCTGTTGTCCAACAAAAGACAACTTTAAAAATACGTTTTTACTCCAAACTCACTTCGTAACGTCAGGCGAGTGTTTGAAATAACTTCCTTTTGTGAGCTGATGTGGCTTCTTTTTTTATAGTATTCTATACAGTGATAAAGTCCATGTTGATTAGCATTGCATTATAAATATACTTTATTCTTATGAAAATAACCCAAGGCGGCTTGAAGAACTCAAATACACCATATATTGTCGCAGTCGTGTGTTTATTGTCTTCATGTTTAATGCGTTTCGATCTTCTTTTTATTCAGCTGTTTGAGGGATTTCTCGTTCTGATGTTAGTGAATGTGGAGTATTCTAAATGAGCGGCCGCGTGCACAAGGTTAGTCATTTGCATAAATCTCCATACAAGGGCTCTCCGCCCACCCCATCTCCATACAAGGGCTCTCCGCCCACCCCATCTCCATACAAGGGCTCTCCGCCCACCCCATCTCCATACAAGGGCTCTCCGCCCACCCCATCTCCATACAAGGGCTCTCCGCCCACCCCATCTCCATACTAGGGCTCTCCGCCCACCCCATCTCCATACAAGGGCTCTCCGCCCACCCCATCTCCATACAAGGGCTCTCCGCCCACCCCATCTCCATACAAGGGCTCTCCGCCCACCCCATCTCCATACAAGGGCTCTCCGCCCACCCCATCTCCATACAAGGGCTCTCCGCACACCCCATCTCCATACAAGGGCTCTCCGCACACCCCATCTCCATACAAGGGCTTTCCGCCCACCCCATCTCCATACAAGGGCTCTCCGCACACCCCATCTCCATACAAGGGCTCTCCGCACACCCCATCTCCATACAAGGGCTCTCTGCACACCCCATCTCCATATAGAGGCGCTCTCGCCCGGATCCTCGAGCAATGCCAAGTGTGCCATTCTCACCAGTTCTCACAATAAACAGCTTTTATACAGACCCAGATTACAGACTCGCATTAGCTAGCTGTAGCCTACATACACGCATATCTGCGTTGTTCAGAGAAACCTCGCAGCTGAAGCTATAACGCAGCTTTTCTTACTCTTTAACTGTATATGATCGAATGTATTTAAGATGAAATTAAATTGTATCTAATTTCATTTTATAATTTTATACATTATATAATACAATTAATGCAATATACTTCAATGTAATTATAGTCGTGTTAGGATGAAATATAACTTCTTAACACGATTAAGCCATACAGAGTAAGTTCTTTTTGCGTACGTGTGGTTTCAGTTGTTCCTACAATTTTTTGTAAATTTAGGAAAAAAAAAAAAAAAAAAAATTACGAAATCTTTGGTGAATTGTGATTTGTTCTCAAAATCGTTCGTACGCACTTTTCACGTGCAAATTTGTGCGTACGCATCAAGCACACACATCTGAGCTCGGCTGACCATATCTGATGAGCTCCATGTAGTTTGGAGTAAATGTACAGTTTCATTTGTGGCTAAACTATTCCTTAAATGCTCTTTCACTGCCCTAGAAGACAAAAGGCGTGCCGTCTGATCCCCCATATTTATTTCTCTAGAAAATATAGTTAAATGAAAAACAAGCAAGTTCCACTCTTGAGATTCACAGAACAGTTCCTGTAACCTACATTGTGCTCATATGAGCAAGAAACAGACAAATGAGGTTTGGCAAGATAGCCACAGCCTCTAAATGACTAAATCTTAGCTAATATGAGCATGTCACAACATTCACACAATGAAAACTACCGAGAGTGAATGAATGATTGGTGGACAGAAGTGCGGCACTGCTTGTTATTAAATGAGGTCAGATGTTTAACTACCATTAAAAAGTGTTCATTTCATTGGCTCATTCTTAGTTTATACTGACCCGAATCAAATGAATGGTTAATAAAATGAATGCTCAACTCTCAGCAGCCAAACACTGGTGAACTCCTGCCAAGATTTGAAAGCCTGTCTTGTAAGACTCAAAACCAGAATACAAACCCTTCTACTAACAGCCATGTAAACTATTTAACACGTTTGTTATTGTGTTAAAAAATGTGAACACATTGCATTCTCAACACTGCCACTGGGGTGCTTTAAAGTCATCTTTTCTTTCCTATTGTGATGTCGATCTGTGAAGCGGCTTCTCAAAAGGGAGAAAAAGACAGGTCTTGATTTTGTCCATTGAGAATTGGATTGTATGATTAAAGTTGTGTGCTAATCGCTGGACTGAAACTCGTCTGGCCATTTGGCACCTGTATTGCCCATCAGAGAAGAAATATAGCGAGCGGAAGGGACACGTTAATGTTTAAAGGTTATGAGGTAGAGCTGCACAATTCTGGATTAAAATAAAAAAAAAACTATTTAATTTTTTTAAATTGGTTTGAATAAATGAGTGAATGATTCAATGACTCACTCATGAAGACTGCACTTGTTTCATTACTGGATGAATCTGTTTTTGAACGAAGCTCTTGAGTGAATGATTCAATGACTCACTCATAAAGACTTCACTTGTTTCATTACTGGATGAATCTGTTTTTGAACGAATCTCTTGGATGAATGATTCAATGACTCATTCATAAAGACTTCACTTGTTTCATAACTGGATGAATCTGTTTTTGAACGAATCTCTTGAGTGAATGATTCAATGACTCACTCATAAAGACTTCACTTGTTTCATTACTGGATGAATCAGCGTTTTTGAACAAATCTCTTGAGTGAATGATTCAATGACTCACTCAAAGACTTCACTTGTTTCATTACTGGATGAATCTGTTTTTGAACGAAGCTCTTGAGTGAATGATTCAATGACTCACTCATAAAGACTTCACTTGTTTCATTACTGGATGAATCAGTGTTTTTGAACGAATCTCTTGGATGAATGATTCAATGACTCACTCATAAAGACTGCACTTGTTTCATTACTGGATGAATCAGCGTAAAAATGCAACAATATGTATCGTTGATGTAAACGATATGATTGGCGATAGAGTTGTTTTATCCAAGGCTCAGCTCACTGTATTTATAAGGTATAATTCACCCAAAAATGTAAACTCTGTCATCATGTACTCACCCTCATGTCGCTTCAAACCTATACGATTTTCATTTAACTTCAAAACACAAATGAAGATATTTTTCAAGAAACTAGAGAAAGATTTCTGTCCCTCCATTTAAAGTGCTCTCAAACTCATAAAGTCATAAAGGCATCGTAAAAATAATCAATCGAGTGTCTAATCCAAATCCAAGTCTTCTGAAGAGACACGACGGCTTTATATGATGAACAGATTTACGACGACGCACATACTCTACTAAACATGGACGTTCAAATGTGACATGACGCGTGGAAACAACATGAGAGCGTGTAAATCCAGAACTAACCGTTTACAGTTTGGGAATAGTCATGTTGACACGCTTTCTTGCGATTAGAACGGTGACGGATTACATTGATCGTCTAATCACGCGCTGCCGGAATGACACTCCTCTCAAAGTGGAAGCGCAAACATCATTTAAAATCACATTTAGTTTTAGTAGTTTATTATTCAAAGCGTTTCAGATGGTTTATTCTTACATGTATAGTGCATTAATAGCAGGAGAGGCGGAACGTAGCGAGCACGAGTGTGTGTGCAAAAAAATGTCACGTTTACGGAGTGTCAGTGACATTATATATAGTAGTTTAATATAGTAATGTAATGGGGCAATATTTGTGTGAGTCTTACTGTCAGCAAGATCAGCTAGCGAAGCGTCTAAAGCTGGGCTCAGACGACAGGAGTTTTAGGCTGATTTATCCCAGATTTTCCCCTCCCAAGAACCGGAGAAAAAAAAAATCATCTCAATCATGTTGAGGACCTTGATCGGTTCCGATGTTCGGCGCAGATTATCTGGTGATGTGAGGCGTTCACAGACCGAATCTTGCAGCTCCCGATCTGCTCTCACACAAATCGGGGCCGCCCCGATCATATCAACCATGTTTGATATTTAGGATTTTAAATCGGGATGATTACGTCAGTTCTTTTACAATAGCCAATGAGAGAAGTGATTGAGAGCACTTTTGAAATCGCGACGCGAAACAAGCGGCGATGGCGGAACAGTGGAGTGTTTACAACACGTATATTTGTATAATGTGTCCCCAAAAACATGACAACTGTACGGAAAAAGAAGAGCTGAGGAGAAATCGCCTTGGTTTTGAACATACCTGGACCCTCATTTATCAACGGTGTGTACGCACAGATGTGCGCGTAATGAGTGAACAGTTTCACGCAAAGTGTGGGATCTACCAACTTGTACTTATATATAGAAATGTGTAAATATAAGCACATCTCTGAGCACGCAGAGAATCTAGTGGTAGAATAGCGACTTTAGGCATTTGTTTCCTTTAATTTTAAAACACTCAATTTATCATTTTTGTCATTTTAAACATGATGTGTAATTGGTGTCAAACCCTATAAAAGACAGCTGTGACAAATGTTGGATGCAATTATTTCCCTGGCCCCAACCTACACCCAGTTCCCTTACCGAAATCCTCAAGCCGAAATAAAATGTGGCTTTCATCCTATCGCCAGATTCCCAAACATAATTGGAGCCATAGACTGCACCCACATCGCCATAAAAGCACCATCAACCAACGAATTTAATGATGTTAATCGAAAAGGGTTTCTTTGTTAACGTGCAAATCATTTGTGATGCAAATTTGTTGTTGTTAAACGTCGTTGCGCGACTTATTCTGTGTTTGTGACATTATTGCGGTGAGGAAAAAACACAAATCACATGATTGTGTGGCACCATATATGGTTTATTGGAGGCGTTTCCGAATGCTAATGACCGTGAACGAGCACGAGCATGGTACTTACGCACATGTGCGATTTATCAACAATGATTGCTTACTCATGTGCGTAAGAGCTGTGCGCGCATGTTTGATAAATACCGATTTTCTTGTACTTTCATTCGTACAAAATTTCATTCGTAGGACAAAATATAGAACCTTTTCTACGCACTGTTGATAAATGAGGGCCCGGGTTAGTGTAGAAAGCTGCTAGCAAACGTAAACATTACATTATCTGCTACGCACATGTTTACATCTGCTTCCCCATGAGATCATGTGATGTCCTGGCATGAGTCTTAATGATATCTTGTAGTGTGTGATGCACAAAAATGTTAAAATCTTGTAGTGTGGCCATGTTTGAGATTTGAGAGAAGAACAAAAAAAAAAAATCAGTGAAGATTCTCCTTATGTGAGTGATGCCACCACATTTTATAATCGGTTAGGATTTAAAAAAAAAAAAAAAAACTCCTCTAGTCTGAGCCCAGCTTTACTAAAACTTATGAAAAGAAAAGAGATAACCCTGAAAACTGAAGTCAGCTGACATTAGAAATGCACCAGCACTGAGCCGAACTGAAGACACAGACGTGCATCAACTGCGTCCGTTCTCAGGCTTCACTGCCTGAATAAACCTGCTCTCAGATGTTATAGATAGATTCATTCACAAAGCTGCTCTTATCAGCTCCGTTTGCTGGTTTCTAGCAGACAGTGCAGGTTTGATCAAACTGTGGTATATGACAGTCTCCACTCATGCAGTGTTTTTCATGGCCCAAGGTCCACAGTGTGTTAGTACTGCTAAACTACACGCATTACACGCTATCATTGTCAGAAGTTACTGTAAAACTAGCCAAGCTTTCATCACTGTACACGGCTCTGAGCCACCGCTTCAATCAATCGCAATATCTTTACAACGTGGGAAAGGATCCCTGCTTTTAAAGTCACCATGAAATCAAAACGTTTTTAAATGGAATATTTCAGTGTTTATTTATCAGTGCACATCATTATTGTGTTAATAATCTTGAATCAGAATAACATTTCTTCGGTTCTCTGATGACGAGGGCGGGGCAACCTGTCACTCACATGAGATCCACCAATAGCAAACCACAACCATCCAATCAATTCCCCACATACACAATCAAGCCCCGCCCTACATTTGTTCTTGTTTGTGAAGCGTTTCACTCAGATATACGGCACAATAGAGAAGACCCGCGTAACTTCCCTTTCATGCTGACTTTAATTTCAGAACTGCATTAGATAGAAAATATCAATGCAAGCGTCATTTGCACACAGAACATTAAGTGTAAATACTCAATTTTCAAGTCTTTTTGTGAAATCTTGTGCTCTATTTCTTGGTCATATAAATTTATCTAAAGTAACTGACATTCACACTTGACTGAAGTATAAAAGTGAATTTGCACAAAAGTCTTAAAGGGATAGTTCACCCAAAAACGTCATGCGTCGGGTCAGAGGTCACTTCCACCGGAACTAGACTCGCGTACGGACGTCTGCCGGAAGCTAGTTATTTTAGTTTATGAAGTTATAAATATGGATATTTTTCTTCAGAATTATAAAGCTTGGAAGAGCCAGGATATTTTATAATATAACTTCGGCTGTGTTTTGTCTGAAAGAAGAAAGTCATATACACCTTGGATGACTTGAGGGGGAGTAAATCATGGGGTAATTTTCATTTTTTGGGTGAACTATTCCTTTAAGAAACTTGAAACAGGGATGCTTTGAAAGAGGGTTGGCAAAGTGTCTCCAGTCGAAAACACAAACACAGCCATGAGGTGATCACTCACTGATCTCCCCTCTCAAAACATCTGTGGCAAACAGCAAACAGCGCGAGCATGTGCTGGGCGCGTGCTCGTTTCACGGTCACATGACCTCAGCGCTGCTGATGCTGCCAACACACCTGCCGATGCTCAGCGCGTGCACTCAAGAGCAGAAGTTTGATTAACACTTCACATCTAGGATATGCAAAGTACACACTCAAATCAACACATATGAGGTTTGAACCCCTTTCTCATAGACTCACCGCGATCAGCGTGTTGTTTCTGCTCTGCTCCCCGGGCGTTCCGCTCCCTCCGTCCGCCAACTCCGCGCCGCCTCCGCTCCCTCTCTGCCCGGCCGGGTCCGCACTCGCCGCTGCGGGAGGCTGCCGGTGCTTGTTCGAGCGCTTGGCCTTGGTCTGCAGGCATCGCTGGTGCAGGGCTAACGAGTGCTGCCTCTCCATCTCGTGCCGCTCCACCGCCGTGCTATCATAGCGGCTCTCACAGCCGGTGTGATGCCGCCGAAAGAGCTCGATCCGCCGCCGCAGCCGCTCCATCACCGCGTTGTGCCGCGGCACCACATAATCCGCCATCATCCGCGTCTATAAAGTCTCTGGGTACGAGCAGCTCGACTCACTCACTGATCGTGCAGTTTGTGTTTGCGACCGTTTCCTTACAAAACACACTCAACCGACTCCATTTTCATCACTATCTGCCTCCTTACACAACAAAAGAAACGGCACATCATTCAGACGCGAGCGATTCAGAACAAATCCGTTCCCTTTTAACTAAACGACCCACAAAAATCACTATATTCACACCCGGAGTCCCGACACAAGCCAAAATGAAGTTAAAACGACGGTTTTATGAATGAAAGAGTCGACGGACACTGATAAACTATTCATCTCAGGAGTTACATTTGTTTAGAATATAATTTAGAGGAAAGTTTCAAAACTTTTACTTGAGGAATCTCTATTTGACCCTTTTAAATAATATTTACCTCACGTTTAGTCCGATTCACAACACGTCGTTAAATCGACTTTTTTTAATCAGTCTTATCGCGAAAACTAGCAACAACTTACTTTAAAAAAAAATAAACGTTTTTTTTGTTCGTCTCACAGTTGAAGTTTGACAAAAGACGCACTTGAGATACAAACCCATCGACGAAAGGTTAGAAAGTGATGGGAGAAACCGTACACATTCGCACTAAAACATTAACTTAGAGAGTTACGAGTGCGTTTTAGTAGTAAAAGTAACTTTTAAAGTAGCAGCGCGGCTAACAGCTGATCCTCACAGTTACATTACAGCTACGGATGTAGCTTAGCCTGAATGCTAACTAGCCCTCAAACAAAGCATTACAAACTCACTCTCTTCCAAAAGCGCTTTAAAAGTCTTGAAGTACACACAACCGACTCCCGTCCCCCGGTTTAGCTCGACACGAACACGAGAAAGCGAACGGTGAAGGAATAAACTCTGCCCTGCTGCGCTGTCTCTATTGTTTTCCAGTGTTCGGGCAGTTGTTGGTCGCCATCTTGAAACTATGTATTTTTTCTTTTTTCCTCTGTTTTTTATCCGCGCGCCCTGAGTGACAGATCACTCGGGCAATCACAAACTCACAACACTCAAACATTCCTCAGCAGATGCGATGTGCCTTATTGTTCTCACACCTTATTAAAACACTCTGTCTTTTAAATTGTGGGAAAGAATGTACACTTTTTGAAAGATAAAAATAGATACAATTGTGGTAGCTATGTGGTTTTAGCCATCATTATGATTTTACAGCAGCAACAACTATCAACTAATGCGTTTTGGCAGAAAATATGGTTATTTAATCAAATATCTATTTATTTATAAATCATATGACTTTTTAGCTGATTTATCGCCTATGATATCCCAGTACAGCACCTCTCTGTCGACTATATATTGTAATTTTGATTTTGTTCATATTTTTTCTGTACAAAGACAAATATAAACAGTGATGAAAGGCCAAATATGAAATGTCACAGATGTATATTGACTGAGTAATCACTGTTTTGTAGAGGAGTGTCAAAATGACAATTTTCACCTGAGATTTGGAGCCAAATTACAGGGGTGTAAAAATGACTTTAGAAAGATGGCAGCATCATTATTTTATTTTCACACAGAGATTGGTAGATCTATTAGTGAAATCTGTTGACTTTATCAATCTTTGTCTCATTATATGCCAACGGTGACCGTTCAAAAATGGGGGAAAAGCACTTCTTGTGTGTTTTTGCCCCAAGTTTGCATGCCTGTAACTCCAGAAGTATTAAAGATATCTTAATATCCGTTTAGATTCTGCTTCTTAACAAACATTTCTTTTGGTATCTCCATTTTAAAGGCCCTCGATTGTTCAATCCCAGAGATATGGAGATCTTAATGCGGCTCTGTGAGTAAATTGGTCAATTGTATACATTTTCAGTGGTCAAAAATCAAATGTGGGTCACTTTGCACACAGCTCATACTTTTTTCTTTTAAAGAGGAATATCTGAAGAACAAATAATGTTGAAACTAGAAATGTATCATTTTTTTCTATCAGCTCATTTGCATAGAGTACCATAAATATTATTTTTCTGAAGTTGTCATGCCTGTAACTCTAAAAGTATTCAAGATATCTTAATATCCTTCTAGATTCTCATTCTTAATAAACGTTTCTTTTGAAATCTTCATGTTCAAGGTCCTATATAGTTCAGTTCCATAGATATGGGATTCCCAAAGCAGCTCCATTTTCAAATTTTAAAATATCAATGGTCAAGAACCAATGTAGGCCATTTTTAAACAGCTGATAGTTATTGTGTTTGAAGAAGAATGTCTGAAGAATAAATAACACTGAAAGTAGAAATGTATCTCGTTTCACTCTATCAAAACAATTGTATACAACACACCTCTCTGAGTGGCAAAAACAAACATTTTTATGAAGTTTACACGTCTTTAATTCAAGAAGTGTTAAAGATATCTTAATATCATTTTAGATTCTTGTTCTTATGAAACTTTTCTTTTGGAATCTTAATTTTTAAGGCACTATATGGTTAAATCTCATAGATATAGGGATGTCAATGTGGTAACGTGTAGTTATAGGACACTATACTACTATACTGTTGCTAGCTTCAGAAACTGTTAAAATGAACAAAATCCCATCTTATATATCCCTGAAACTGATTCAAATATAGATTCTTATAAATACACTTTTGAGAGCAAGTTAATGTGCCTCAACTTGACCATTTCAGTGGATTTTGGCACTCAGACAGGTATGTTGGATGCAATTATTTTGATAGAGGGAAACAAGATACATTTCTGGTTGCAACATTATTTATTCTTCAGACATTCACCATTAAATGCAGTAAGTATCAGCTGTGTGCAAAGTGAACCATATTTGGTTTTCGATCACTGAAAATGGGTAAAATTCAATAAATTGAACATGGAGCCGGATTGAGATCTCCATATCTCTGGGATTGAACCATCGAGGGCCTTGAAAATTAAGAAACCAAACGGAAAGTTTGTTAAGAAGCAGAATCTAAAAGTGTATTAAGATGTCTTTAATACTTCTGGAGTTACAAGCACGCAAACTTGGGACAAAAACACACAAGAAGTGCTTTTTCCCCATTTTTGAACGGTCACCGTTGGCATATAATGAGACAAAGATTGATAAAGTCAACAGATTTCACTAATAGATCTACCAATCTCTGTGTGAAAATAAAATAATGATGCTGCCATCTTTCTAAAGTCATTTTTACACCCCTGTAATTTGGCTCCAAATCTCAGGTGAAAATTGTCATTTTGACCCTCCTCTACAAAACAGTGATTACTCAGTCAATATACAACATACACATTTAATATTTTGCCTTTCATCACTGTTTATGTTTGTCTTTGTACAGAAAAAAATATTAACAACATCAAAAATTTGAGCTGGGGAAGTTTCTGAAATTTGGTTGATTTGACATGGAATGACCCAATGGTGTGTGAAGGGTTTATTATAATAAATAAACAGTTTCATGTTTTCCAGACTTCATGTGATTGTATGGTTTTCACTCAGTCTGGGGTATATTTCCCTTTCATAATGCATCAGTGTTGACTTTTGGGAGATGAAAACATTGATGATTTGAAAGAAACAGGAAGCTTTGCAGAACTTCTCTGCGTTCAGTGGGTGAAGACCCAGTGCTGCTCTGATTGTGTAAAACTGAATTATGCAACTCATACTGCTATCACTTCCAAAAATAGCTCTTCCTTTAAATCTCATAACTGCCGAGATCAGCGCTTTGCATCTCAAAGAGCTATTTTTAAAAGAATCCAGTACATTTTTGGACACGATACTCCAGTGTGCAGCAAGTTTCCACAGATAACGCTCAGAAAGAGAGAGTTTGACCTGATTTAGGGGGTTTCCATTGCTTTTAATAAACTACAAACCTGATTCCAAAAAAGTTGGGACACTGTACAAATTGTGAATAAAAAAGGAATGCAATAATTTACAAATCTCATAAACTTATATTTTATTCACAATAGAATATAGATAACATATCAAATGTTGAAAGTGAGACATTTTGAAATGTCATGCCAAATATTGGCTCATTTTGGATTTCATGAGAGCTACACATTCCAAAAAAGTTGGGACAGGTAGCAATAAGAGGCCGGAAAAGTTAAATGTACATATAAGGAACAGCTGGAGGACCAATTTGCAACTTATTAGGTCAATTGGCAACATGATTGGGTATAAAAAGAGCCTCTCAGAGTGGCAGTGTCTCTCAGAAGTCAAGATGGGCAGAGGATCACCAATTCCCCCAATGCTGCGGCGAAAAATAGTGGAGCAATATCAGAAAGGAGTTTCTCAGAGAAAAATTGCAAAGAGTTTGAAGTTATCATCATCTACAGTGCATAATATCATCCAAAGATTCAGAGAATCTGGAACAATCTCTGTACGTAAGGGTCAAGGCCGGAAAACCATACTGGATGCCCGTGATCTTCGGGCCCTTAGACGGCACTGCATCACATACAGGAATGCTACTGTAATGGAAATCACAACATGGGCTCAGGAATACTTCCAGAAAACATTGTCGGTGAACACAATCCACCATGCCATTCGCCGTTGCCGGCTAAAACTCTATAGGTCAAAAAAGAAGCCATATCTAAACATGATCCAGAAGCGCAGGCGTTTTCTCTGGGCCAAGGCTCATTTAAAATGGACTGTGGCAAAGTGGAAAACTGTTCTGTGGTCAGACGAATCAAAATTTGAAGTTCTTTTTGGAAAACTGGGACGCCATGTCATCCGGACTAAAGAGGACAAGGACAACCCAAGTTGTCATGAGCGCTCAGTTCAGAAGCCTGCATCTCTGATGGTATGGGGTTGCATGAGTGTGTGTGGCATGGGCAGCTTACACATCTGGAAAGGCACCATCAATGCTGAAAGGTATATCCAAGTTCTAGAACAACATATGCTCCCATCCAGACGTCGTCTCTTTCAGGGAAGACCTTGCATTTTCCAACATGACAATGCCAGACCATAAACTGCATCAATTACAGCATCATGGCTGCGTAGAAGAAGGATCCGGGTACTGAAATGGCCAGCCTGCAGTCCAGATCTTTCACCCATAGAAAACATTTGGCGCATCATAAAGATGAATATGCGACAAAGAAGACCTAAGACAGTTGAGCAACTAGAAGCCTGTATTAGACAAGAATGGGACAACATTCCTATTCCTAAACTTGAGCAACTTGTCTCCTCAGTCCCCAGACGTTTGCAGACTGTTATAAAAAGAAGAGGGGATGCCACACAGTGGTAAACATGGCCTTGTCCCAACTTTTTTGAGATGTGTTGATGCCATGAAATTTAAAATCAACTTATTTTTCCCTTAAAATGATACATTTTCTCAGTTTAAACATTTGATATGTCATCTATGTTGTATTCTGAATAAAATATTGACATTTGAAACTTCCACATCATTGCATTCTGTTTTTATTCACAATTTGTACAGTGTCCCAACTTTTTTGGAATCGGGTTTGCACATTGAGTGTGTGGCCTACAAAACTGAACACTTAAGACAATGTATAAACCTCAAAATATCTTTCAAACAAATGTATTTTTTTTTTTTTTTTTTTCTCTCTCTCTCAGCACTAACTTCACATTTCATTTCTGAATAGTGGATGTATGATTTGAACAGTTTTTTTTATTATTTCACGCGTAACAAACGTCTTAAGTGTCCTAATATCTCTGGTCCCTCGGCTGCTCATCCTTTGGGTTATTTCCCAACGCCTTTGGTCACAATTCATGCGCATCTGATCGGGGAAGCACCTCTATAAAGAGTTTGGGGCTTTAAGAAACTGCAATGAGAGAGCAGTTATTATTAGAACACTTCAACATCACATCTTTATGACATTTCCTTTCATTTGTCACATGACGTTAATGTCAGATCCTTCAGACGTTTCTCACATCTACAGATGAAGTTCTCAATGAGACGGACGGTCAGACTGTGAATCATTGACCAGTGTGAGAGTGTGAGTGAGTGAGTGAGAGAGACAGTGAGTGTGTGTGAGAGAGAGGAGTGAGTGTGTGTGTGTGTGTGAGAGAGAGGAGAGAGTGAGTGTGTGTGTGTGTGTGAGAGAGAGAGAGGAGAGAGTGAGTGTGTGTGTGTGTGTGAGAGAGGAGAGAGTGAGTGTGTGTGTGTGTGTGAGAGAGAGAGAGGAGAGAGTGAGTGTGTGAGTGAGAGAGAGCGAGAGAGAGAGAGTGTGTGTGTGTGTGTGTGTGTGAGAGAGAGAGGAGAGTGAGTGTGTGTGTGAGAGCGAGCGAGAGAGAGAGAGAGAGAGAGAGAGAGAGAGAGAGAGAGAGAGAGAGAGAGTGTGAGAGTGTGTGTGTGTGTGTGTGTGTGTGTGTGTGTGGCATGAACCCTGTGACGCCGATGGCCTCATAAATCATGGATGAAACACTTTCTCCTACACTTGTTCTGGCGGTTCTGTGGAAGTCTGGACTGATTTAATGTACATCACAGCACTAATGTCTTACACAGATTTTATAATAACTCATAAAAGGTGAAATTCAGTCCAAAAAAAGTCCAGGTCATGTGTCATTGCAAAATTAAAAGAAATAAAACATTAAATTAGGGATAAAGAGAATGAAACTTTGGAAACACTTTATTCTAGTGTCCTACATGTAGGTACTATAGTAAAAACTATAAATTATGCATAATTATATAAACCAAACCCTACAGTAAGTACAGTAGTGGGCAAAAGTGATGATGTCTGGAGGGGATATTCGTTTTTAATGACCTAAAAGTTTGATTAGATTATAAAATGATATAAAAATATTTTAAATATGAGGGGACATTATTTGGCAAAAAAAGGCAAACTACAGCTACAGGTTTTATTTTACGGTGCAATAAAAAGCATTGACTACAGTATTATCAGCTATTAATATTTTGCATTTCAGAATTTCAATGCTCACATGTTGATAGTTTCGCACATCCCGCTCCTGTAATCCACATTTTCCTTTGCGTGACCCGGACATGTTCTTTAATGAGATTCATGTTGACAATCCCTAATCACACAGTAACACACACACGTCTCTCGTTCATCAAATCAGTTTATTTTAGTTTGTGAGTAACATGATGGATTTTTCCCAAACCATCCCAGCAAGACCAGAATCATCATCCAGACTCGTCAATGCCAGTAAATCACACACTCCTTCTATCCATCCACACTATCATCACCTACATCTGTGAAACAATGGTAATCCAAAAGACAAAGAAAGAAAGAAAGAAAAGCCCAAGCACAGGTGTACAGACAGGACGTTTATGGGTTGGAGATGAGGAGCAGCAGTGCAGCGGGCCTGTGTGATGTGTGTGTGTGTGTGTGTTTCTCAGTTACCTTTGAAAGTGCCGACTCTTCTTTAGTCTCGGGGTAGAGCTCACGCTATGGCATCTCACATGACCGTTACGACGGGACAGGAACAGTTTGCCATATTGAGAGTATAAACAAGTAACTTTAAGAATACTTCAGAGCAGGGTTAGCCCCTAACAGTGCCTTTCTCGTGTCTTTGGGGTCGAGTATTTAGTCACGGTGAAACGGTTGAGGAAATGATTCAACGGCTCGCTTTACACCCAGGACGGCGTTTCTTCATGATTTCTCTTCATCAGAAAAGCCTATAAAGCACATTCTTGTTACTGTAATGTGGAAAAAATATGTAAATGCTAAAGCATTTCGCATGCTATTTGTCGCACTGCCAACGCGCTTGTCATGGAAATGTCAAATGCAAATCTTCCCTGTCCTAAAACAGAACATCAGTGTTTGCCTTCAGGCTGAAATGTGACATTTCCATGAGATTCACCCTCAAACGTTTGAATTGGAAATATCTGGGATTAAACGCTCACTTAGTCCTCGTTCTCGTGTGTGAACGTGATTGGTTCGATGCAAAGGGAAGCTGCTGCTGCTGGACAGGATATGACATCACAGTTATGACCTGTGATTGGGCTGGACAGGTTAGAATCAGTTTGAGAGCAGAAAACACATCTGTACAGCAACGCATGATTTAGTAAAAAGTCCATTCGAATAGCAAAAACAATTGAAAAAAAAACAAACGTATTAGACAAAACTCACAGTACATTCACAGAAAAAAATATTAGCGAATCTTGTGTCCTACAAGTAAGGCAGTACAACCTACGAATCTATCAGACGAGCCCCTCGCCGAGCTCGCCATGACACGATGGGATAGAAAACATCTGTTTTATATGTTAAACTCTAGCGGTGTGTGTAAGCAGCCAGTGTTACAGTTTATGATGAATGTCGCCTGTCGTCTCGTCCTTCTATGGCTTCAGAGATTCTAGAACAAAGGAGTAAAGCTGCTGGCCTTACAATACCCAGTGTGCCATAGTGTTGTCATGTGTTAGGGTTCAGGAACACTGTCTGGAAGTGTGTGTGTGTGTGTGTGTGTGTGACAGCCGGGATCTTTACACGAGCGTCAGATGATCAGTTCAGGAATGGTAATAAAGATTGCATTTCCTTTTTTTTTTAGTTACGGAGAAAGTTTCTATGCTATTCAATGGTCATGTGACCGTGAGAGCCGTCCTCAAGAGCGCTCGAGGAGGCCTTCATTTGGCCGGCTTCTCTCGGACCATCGGAGGAGCGGGGGAGGAGGGGAGATGGAGAGAGGGATGTTGGCGTATGCTTGAGGAACTGGATTCAGGAAGTCCATCAGTCCTTTCTCGCTTTCCTGTTTCTGGGAGACCTTCTGAGAATGTCGTCCTCTGATTTCTACACAACACACAATCATGACAATCAAAACCTTTTCTAGATAGTAATGTTTCCAGACGAACACTCACTGGAACAAAGCTACTTTAAAAATCATGTTCAAACGTGAGCATCAGGCTGAGGTTTATTTGTTCATCTCGCAATCAGACCACGTTTACATGCCTCATAATGCGGTTATAATGAGATTTAGGCAGTGATGACAAGTCAAATGATGCGATTAGCTCATAATCAGTAAAATATGCAGCGTATGCTGATGTTAATCCCAATAAACATGCATGTAAAGACTTTAATGCCATCAGAGTGTGCTTGTGTTCGTAAATATAGCGCAAATCAGTCACATTTCTGAGGTGCTAAACATGTGCGACATGAATATAATGCAGTATTAATGGTCAAAAACATTAAAATTAAGACCAATCCAATACACAGATCAGGCATAACATTACGAGCACTGACAGGTGAAGTGAATAACACTGATTATCTCTTCATCACGGCTCCTGTTAGTGGGTGGGATATATTAGGCAGCAAGTGAACATTTTGTCCTCAAAGTTGATGTGTTAGAAGCAGGAAAAATGGGCAAGCGTAAGGATTTGAGCGAGTTTGACAAGGGCCAAATTGTGATGGCTAGACGACTGGGTCAGAGCATCTCCAAAACTGCAGCTCTTGTGGGGTGTTCCCGGTCTGCAGTGGTCAGTATCTATCAAAAGTGCTCCAAGGAAGGAACAGTGGTGAACCGGCGACAGGGTCATGGGTGGCCAAGGCTCAGTGATGCACGTGGGGAGCGAAGGCTGGCCCGTGTGGTCCGATCAAACAGACGAGCTACTGGAGCTCAAATTGCTCAAGAAGTTAATGCTGGTTCTGATAGAAAGGTGTCAGAACACACAGTGCATCACAGTTTGTTGCGTATGGGGCTGCATAGCCGCAGACCAGTCAGGGTGCCCATGCTGA
>CM077173.1:39758401-39795901 GCA_039654105.1 Coreius guichenoti
ACAGCGATCGACTGTTTCTGTTCTATTTCAGCAGCGAAATAGTTTCAAACAAACACAGCAGAACCACAGCGCATCCGATGGGACTGGCATAAAGTCGGCTTGACGCTGGACGTTCGATATTCGCTCATTCTCTAAAGTTACACACAACACTGGTACACGTTTCAAACTTCAATCGCATTTGAAGAGAATGACTTACAGTCATAAAACCAACTCTATGTGTCAGGTATGATGCACACCTTTTAGACTTTTGATATTTAATCAAATAAACTGTCAAATCACATGAAAATATGGATATGTATTTCACTAGGCTACTGTATGGGCTCATATATAAATTATATTTACAACAAAAAGTTAGTCTCGATTAATGAGCTTTACACACAACCGTATCAGAGATAAACAGGCCTATCTGATGAGCTGTCATGTAGACTTGATTTGGGTGTGTACAGTGTCATTTACATGACCAACAACACATTTACCAACAACACAATTGTGTCCAGTGAAAATGCTGAGTGGCTAGTAACTCTGGAAAACCACTGGAGAGCATTAAAGTTCATGTCAAGGAAATATCACTCTTCCATGTTGTAACTGAACACACAATCTCTGTTGTGCAGCAATATTAAATATATTAAAAAAAACTGTTAAAAGATTAATTAAGTTGTTAATGTTGTTTGTCTTTATTTATTTGATTAACATTGTTTTGATAATACATTTGAGTTAAATAATAAATCCAGAAAAAATGGATTTAATTAGGAACAAAAAATGAATTAGGCCCTATTATTGTAAAAAAAAAAAAAATGTATTCAATTGATTAGAAATGCTTTTTGATTTTTACCATTTAAATTAATACGATTAAAGTGGCATCAAGAAAAATTAAAACGGAAAACAAATTGTGGGAACAAATAAAATAGGTTTCGTAGAGCCATAAAGTGTTTTTTGTTAAATGCTTAAATGTTTGTTAAAAGTTTCATGATTTCAAATCATACATGTATTACTGAAATTTAATTTAACCATAAAAATTGAAAAACGCAGAAAAGTTTAAACTGAACAAACCGAACTTAAAAAAATAAGCGCGATTTCACGGCGCCACACTCGTGAGTGTGAGTATAGGATCACTTCTGGCTCCGGACCGGATTGGGCCGTTCTGGGAAGATGTGGATGGCATGATGACAGTGTAGAGGTTGAGAGGAGAGACTGGGCTGTGTGAAGAGGAACACGAGCTGCGGTTCACAGTGTGTGTGAGACGACGGATCTCTCTGTGTGTGTGTGAGAGACGACGGCTCACGCCCTGTGGAGGAACTGCCTGTGCCGTGTCATGTGGGAAAGTGTCAGGAGTGAGTGAAAACAGATCCTTAGAGCCCAACACACGCACACACACACACACACACGAGAGGGAGGAGGAAACGGCGCCACACTTCTTACGACTGGCATAAAGCCACAGAGCTCAATGACAAATCAGAGCGAACAGGACAAACATCTTTAAAATATGTGCCATGTTCTCAGAAACGTGTTGGCTTCACTGTATAATTCACTGACTCCAAAACAGGGCATATACATTTCTGCCAATACGATAACTCTTTATATTTGGAAGCCCATAACCGATATATTGGCTGATAAATCTAAATCCAAACTTTTATATCATTTTTGAGAGCCTGATTACAAAAACAAAAGGCTTAGAAAAAACTATTCCCTCACAAATAAATAAAAGTCATTGGACTTGCATATAAAGAATCAAAATGCATATGCCATGGATAAAATAAAATAATCCATTGTTTATCGGCTTTAAGACATCAGACAAATTCTTATCCGATCGATAACATTAAAAATTATGTATAATGGTGGCGATATATTAAGTTAAAAGTAATAAGATAATTTCCTTACACCTTGAATACATTTATATGTGCACATCTAACCATTTTACACACAATTATCATGAATTACACTACAGGGCTGTTGAATGCTTGAATCTGATTGGCTGACGAGCGTTCTAAGGTGTGCAGTTAGGCTAAAGTAGTTCCAGCAGGTCTTGACCGCATTACAGTTCCATATCACTCCGCCAGATGACTTCAGTTATTTAAGGTCCTTACAGCCGACAGCAGCAAAACAACCAAAACACACAACCACACTGAACAAGAGAATAAATATAGCAAACAATAGGATAAAAAAAACTAATTATTTCCATGTTTTTTTCCACAAAATTAAGTTTAATTATGTACGAAACGCACTTACTCTCTATCTCCCGCTCTCTCCCACTCAAACACACACACACACACACACAGAAACGTGTTGTCAGCGCTGCTCTGGTGATTTTATCAGTAAAATAGTTTAGCAACTTAAAAGCTACATTTCTCACTAGCGAGATAATCGCTAAGAAATTAGTCCAACACATAAGAGCGGTAAAAGTCGCTTCGCGCCGTGACCGCATTACCACCACGGGTGTGCATTATTTTTCTAATAATTCAACGGCCTGTCGTCAATTATTCCTTACTTATCAATTCCTAAATATAATTTTTTAGGAAGTCGCACCATATGACATTTTACAACCTCGTCATAAAAAGGTCAAATTATCTGATATTTCAGGAGACTGACAGAGCGCATTTCTCTTTCCGCACAAGGTACTTTAAGTATTTTTCAAATATTTATAAGCAGTGAAATTGCTACATTTTTCTATGTAAATAACTCAGTAAAGTCTCATGAAACCCTAAACTAGATTTTAACAGAGTTACGTGTGTTGAACATCACAGAAGATTAGCATCTGTTAGTTTTGAGTGCAGGAGGTTTTTTTAAAGGTTTTTTGCTCTATTTTCATCTTCCGGGTTTAAACTAGTAGTGGATCTATGACTCATCGCTGTCTCATAATTATTCATGAGACTGCGTGTCCTTATCCAATGAAAAGACGCCTCTCTTAATTATTCATGAGACTGCGTGTCCTTAACCAATGAGAAGACGCCTCTCTTAATTATTCATGAGACTGCGTGTCCTTATCCAATGAGAAGACGCCTCTCAATTATTCATGAGACTGCGTGTCCTTATCCAATGAGAAGCCGTCTCTCTTAATTATTCACGACTGCACACCTTGATTTCCTCTGACAGGCGCTTAATGGATCAAAAATGAGTGTTTGTTCCGCTTTATAAGAGTTTCTGTGTTGCACAAGTTCTCTTCAACAGATCCCGAGTCTGACACAAACACGATTCATTAACAGTGAGAGTAACCGATCAAACGGCTTATGAAAAAATAAGCCTCAAAAGTTATTAAAGATGTTCATATACACTGCCAGTCAAAAGTGTGGACACACTTGCCCATTCTCTTTGACACTGAGCATCTACAGCACCCGTAACCCTGGAGGAGGACGTGTCCATTCTAACTCTTGACCCGATTCTGCTTCTGTTTGTGATCCGGCCATTTTAAGCCGTTAAACTCTGGGAACGTTCTCAAAGACGGCCAGGCTGATCACATCACACATATCAGAGAGAATAGAGACTCACATCACGTATTTAGTGAATTATTCATTCCAGTGTGAGCTCTGTCGTATTCTGCGATTGTTTCTGAAGAGCGGTGGTGACGTGCAGGAGTCGTACAGGAAGCGCGTGAGAGTCTGTTATTAATACACAAACAACAAACCGTGTGTGTGCGCGCTCTCGATCACTGATCGCTCGCTGCATTCATGTACAGACACATTTCATACATTCGCGTTTCCACACACACTCAAGATGTTTGATTTGTCGTGTGTGTTGTTGTGATTAGTAATGGTAGGTTTATGCAGTCAAAGCGGTTGATTTAGGAGTTTTGGCGTCTCCGTGTGGTCCTGTTCGGTATCACAGCTCGACTCGGCTAAAATGAAAACAGTCTCCTTGTTGTCGCTCTGTACACACACTATACACTGTGAATTTGGTAACTTTTTTTCTGTAATGTTTTTTTTCATGGGTGCTTAGGTGTGTATACATTTACACCAAATGCAAATAGCGCGCCTTGTTGGCAAGTGCTATTCGCACCAGCTCCGCCTAACAATGCACATATTTTAACTGCGCATGTTTTAGCGTCTTCAGTGGCGCAGTCAGTAGAGCGTACGGTTTAAGGATCTGGGCTTTGACGCGATCGACCCGGGTTCGAATCCGCCGTTTGCAGAGCTCGCTCTTCTCCCTTTTCCCATCACATCGCAAAGGCATTTACTTTCAATAAAAATGAAGAAAATGTTCTAAAAGTGGAAATAAACGAAATGTTTAATAATAATGAAAGCATTTATTGGGTGGGGTTAGGGGTAGGGTCCCATTAATCCATTTAATCATTTTAATAAATATAATGTTATTAGTGCATCCTGTTAATGTACAATACTGAGGTGCAAATAGTGTGTATCTGTCAAAATAAAGTGTAAATTGCATGTAATTACTATTTACACATATTGCAAAGAACTGCTACTTTTACATGGTGTAAACAGAATATATCACTATTTCACTTAGTGTGTTATTTCACTTAGTGTGTTATTTCACTTAGTGTGTTATTTCACTTAGTGTGTTATTTCACAGTGCAAATAGCCGCTGCCATAAATGTATTATATAATAATACTGTCCTTTTGCAGAAAATACAGTTTTCTGATTGTTTATTTTGCTGGATATAGCAAATGATGACAAAATGAATGTGTTGAATGAGATAAATGGTGTATGCTTAACTTCACAATAAGTGTGCGATTAATTTTAATCTGTTGACATCCCTAATATATATATATTTGCAGAGTACGAATGTAAACGGCAGTGCATTAACGGTCACAGGATGTGTGTGTGTGTGTGTGTGTGTGTGTGTAATCTACGGTGAGCTTACAAAACCACGTGCACTGCATGTTGGTTTTGTAGTGTGTGACGGGGAACTGCAGTGTGAATCTGAGGGAAGCTCTGATGCTTTGAGCTCAACGAGAGAGGAATAAAAGCGTCTGAATCAGAGCCGCTGCTGTGGTGTGTTTTCTTCTTAGGAATATCACTCTTTTAATCTTCATTATGTTATCATGACAGTTTTGATGTTATGCCTCCAAAAACATCAAGTGAATTTTAAGCAAGTACATCTGAGCTGCACTTTTATTGTATTTTTGTTCACATTAATGGACAGGCTTCACAAACTCGTGCAAATCGATCTTGGCGGATCTAGAGGCGGATTCTTCCTCATGAGTGCTTGAGACTTGGACTCCCTGCGTCTAAAACTGTGTTTACAGTATTCATAAAGCACCCAAACGAGCTACTACTTCCTGTGAGATTACGATGGACACATGAGAGAGGGGTAGAGACGTCTCATACCTCGGCGGCTCCCTCGGCGGCTTTCTTCAGCCCCCAGCCGTCAGTCGCCCACCGCTCGGCCACGCTGCGGTCCGAGGTGATGAAGAAGTTGTCGAAGAAGATGTCGGAGGACATGGACCAGAGCTCCAGACCCACGGCGCTGAAGGGAGTCATGCGGAACGGGTGCAAGTCCTCAAAGAAGTCTGGGTTCGGGATCTTCCTGGGCTTCCACACGCCCTGACAGAGCAACAGACAGTCAGAAACACCCTTCAGTTAACACTCCTCGACCGGAGCAATGGGAGTGATGCCCGCATAAGAGCTTATAGTCACCTGATAATTAGGGTTGTCAATCATGGGCGGCTTCCACTTGCCCTTGTAGTTGGGGTTGTCGATCACGGGTCTCTCCCATGGGCCGCAGCCGGGCGCCGTCTCACACACGGGATTGGGGATCTGAGGAGCTTCCCACTCGCCGTCCATATCCTCATCCCTGAGACAGGAGAGAGAGACTCTTAACCGAGAGAGCAAACGCTATAATTATAACCATTCAATCCAGATCACCCCCCAGGAGTCCCAATCTAATAATAATAAATTAATACGCTCAGGCTTTCACGAGATGATACACACTCATTATAACACACCTGCACACTCTACCCACACAGCGCTTTCATCGCTTCAGAAAATCATGTTCATAATGTCTGCATTTAGCAGATTACAGCCGTACGATTATATAGTTACATTTTGTCACACAGGCGAGATTTAGCAAGAAACTAAATATTGTATAATAATTTGCTTAGTATTGGTTTACGTGAGTGTACTGGTAAAGCAGGATGTGCTACATACACAATGGATTTAATAGTTTTATATATTTACAACACTTAACTTCTGTAACTTTATACATTGCAAAAGTGGGCTTTTTAATAATAATAATAATAATAATTATAATTTTAATAAAAATATTCATGTTTTTTCCAGAGGTGGAAAACGGTATATTTTGATAAGACTTAACAAATTTTGTGTAATTTTTAGTAATCATGCATATTATTTATTGATATGAAATGAGTGTTTTTCTCTAGTGATGTAGTGAATGCATTACCAGTCCTCTGGCTTGAGGGCGTCGGGGTCGCTGATGTACTCCGGCTCATCGTCCAACCAGCCGTCAGGCTTCACAGCCTCGTCATCAGGGATCTTAGCAGGAGCGTCTTCATCCCTGAGTTACACACAACACACAATGAGGGAGAGCACAACCAGTGATGATCTTGATCCACAGTACAACACACACACAAAGACACACACACACACACACACACTCTCACACACACACACATACACACACACTCTCACACACACACACTCTCACACACACACACTCTCACACACACACACACACACACACACTCTCTCACACACACACACTCACTCTCTCTCACACACACACTCACTCTCTCTCTCACACACACACTCTCTCTCTCACACACACACTCACTCTCTCTCACACACACACTCACTCTCTCTCACACACACACTCACTCTCTCTCACACACACACTCACTCTCTCTCACACACACACTCACTCTCTCTCACACACACACACACTCACTCTCTCTCACACACACACTCACTCTCTCTCACACACACACTCACTCTCTCTCACACACACACACTCACTCTCTCTCACACACACACACACACACACACACTCACTCTCTCTCACACACACACGCGCACGCGCGCACGCACGCACACTCTCTCTCACACACACACACACACACACGCACGCACACACACACACACACACACACACGCACACACACACGCACACACACACGCACACACACACACACTCGCACACACGCACACACACACACACACACACACTCACCAGTCCTCAGGTTTGACGGCGTCTGGGTCCTGGATCTTGGGTCTCTCGTCCCAGTCCTCTGGTTTGTGGTCGTCGGGGTCCTCGATCTCGGCCGGGGGGTTGACGGGGGGAGTGACATCATTCAACAGATTCCCGCTGTTCACCAGCGTCTGGTCGATCAGGATCTCGAAACTGTTATCAGGGTTCAGCACTGCAGGAGAACACATGGACACGCATGACATGGCCTGAATCTCACAGCTTGGCCAGTTCTCTCTGCAGTGCGATGGTGTGTGTGTGTGTGTTACCCAGTGTGTAGAGGTGGGTCTTCTTGTCGGTGTAGTACGTGCGGAGGTCTGCGTCAGGCTTCTTGGCGTGCTTCTCCTCAAACTCGCCGGTTTTGGGGTTCTTGTGTCTGAAGATGAAGTGCAGTTTGTAATCCTCACCACACTTATCAGGCCCAAACATGATGGTGTACGGCGTCTTATCCACGAACTCCGCCTGCGAGGACACACAGGGAGCAGTGAGGACACGTATAACTGCATCTTATGACTCAAATGATCGATCACAAGTGGTCAGAACTAAACACAGCCGTAACGTTTTGCGATCAGATCGCTGAAACAGGTATGGCGATAGGCAGAAACGCATCATGTGACCTCCATTTGTAGTGCAAACACTCATCAGTCCTGAATGTGGTTGTGACTCAAACTGCGCTGAAAACACACAGATTACAGGTGTGCGATACAGAGTGTTACGAAACAAGAGGGGAGTGTCTCAATGAAATCCAAACACACAAGCAGCACGATTACAAATGTGAGATTGATTTTATACAACAGTTCAATAAACAAGAAGTTAATATTAAGTGACTTACATTTTAGACACAATATTGCCTGTTTTTGCTCTATTTCAATGAAAATCGTTCCAATCAAAGACACAGGACTGTTTTGAGTCTCTGAGCGACACACGGCGGTGTTTCATTACTGAATGAATGAATCGGTTGAGTGAATAATTCAATGACTCACTCATTAAGAGAGTCAAATGCCTCGTTCCTCAATGAATCAGCCGTTTGAACAAATCGGTTGAGTGAATGATTCAATGACTCACTCATTAAGAGAGTCAAATGCTTCGTTCCTGAATGAATCAGCCGTTTGAACGAATCGGTTGAGTGAATGATTCAATGACTCACTCATTAAGAGAGTCAAATGCTTTGTTCCTGAATGAATCAGCCGTTTGAACGAATCGGTTGAGTGAATGATTCAATGACTCACTCATTAAGAGAGTCAAATGCTTCGTTCCTAAATGAATCAGCCGTTTGAATGCATCGGTTGAGTGAATAATTCAATGACTCACTCATTAAGAGTCAAATGCTTTGATCCTGAATGAATCAGGCGTTTGAACAAATCGATTGAGTGAATGATTCAATGACTCAATCATTAAGAGATTCAAATGCTTTAATCCTGAATGAATCAGCCGTTTGAATGAATCAGTTGAGTGAATGATTCAATGATTCACTCATTAAGAGAGTCAAATGCTTCGTTCCTGAATGAATCAATTCATCAGCAGTAGCTTATAAGCAATAACTTGGCATAAATGTGTTATTGCCATTCCTGTTTTCTGTCCCCAAATGAAGATTAAGACTTTTCTTCTACCACTTTTATGGCCTTAAATTTGATACAGTGAGAGTCTGGGTTAGTTTCAGCGAGCTACTGTGGTTTATAACAGCACACTGAACATAGAGGTCATCTCACCAGGTCCAGGTCAGGGGTCTGAGAGAGCAGTTTAACATACGCGCCGCCGCAGTCAATGCCGGTCTGGAAGTTCACCTCATACCTGAGGAAACATGACAGATCTTTACTATCATGATCACATGGCTTCAGTCCTGAGTGTTGATATAACAAAGTTGAGCTTCATAAGCAACACGTCACTCTCAGGCAATGTCAGTGTACATTAATACTGGACACATGGACACACACAAAAGCTTTGATTTGGGGTTGCTGACAATTTATTCTTATTCCACCTGGACAGCTCATACATGAATACTCACTGGATGATGAGTGGTTTGGTGTCGAAGGTGAAAGGTCGCAGCAGGAGACCAGAGATGGCGTGATGCTTGGCTCTGGATTTCAACACCAGCCCTTTATCACCGGGGAGTTTAGTGTTCTGCATCTCCTCAACCTCCCATTTACCTGCACACAAAACCATACGCCATCACCTTACCATCATCTCACACACACACACACAACGCTCAGGTCCTGCACACAAAACCACACGCCATCACCTCACCATCATCTCTCACACACACACACTCTCACACACACACACACACACACACACACACACACACACAAAAACCACACGCCATCACCTCACCATCATCACACACACACACACAACGCTCAGGTCCTGCACACAAAACCACACGCCATCACCTCACCATCATCACACACACACACAACGCTCAGGTCCTGCACACAAAACCACACGCCATCACCTCACCATCATCACACACACACACACACACACAACGCTCAGGTCCTGCACACAAAACCACACGCCATCACCTCACACACACACAATGCTCAGGTCCTGCACACAAAACCACACGCCATCACCTCACCATCATCACACACACACACACACACACACACACACAACGCTCAGGTCCTGCACACAAAACCACACACCATCACCTCACACACACACACAAAAAACCACACGCCATCACCTCACCATCATCACACACACACACACACACACACACACACACAACGCTCAGGTCCTGCACACAAAACCACACGCCATCACCTCACCACCATCACACACACACACACACACACACACACACACACACACACACAACGCTCAGGTCCTGCACACAAAACCACACGCCATCACCTCACCATCATCTCACACACACACACACACAAAAACCACACGCCATCACCTCACCATCATCACACACACACACACAACGCTCAGGTCCTGCACACAAAACCACACACCATCACCTCTCACACACACACACACACACACACAAAACCACACGCCATCACCTCACCATCATCACACACACACACAAGGCTCAGGTCCTGCACACAAAACCACACGCCATCACCTCACCATCATCACACACACACACAACGCTCAGGTCCTGCACACAAAACCACACGCCATCACCTCACCACCATCTCACACACACACACACACACACACACACAAAACCACACACCATCACCTCACCATCACCTCACCATCACCTCACCATCACCTCACCATCACCTCACCATCACCTCACACACACTCACAGGTCCTGCACACCACTTTACAGTAAACGTCTTAGAGTTTGTTTTTTTTCAGGTAAATGCATACGAAGTTCAAACTAGAACGTAACTAAAGTGTAAAAGTCATTGCTCCGTGATGTTCTTTTACTATTCAAAGGTTAAGTTTAATTTAAGGTAGGGCTGCAACAACTAATCGATAATGAAAATCATCGACAGCGGTTCTCATTATCGATTAGTCGGGTCTGCCCTCTGTGCACGGAAAACTTCCACCAGTCGCTCAAATTACAGCTCTGAATAACACACTTCTGTGGACAAAATGTGCATCTAGATATAGTGGAGTGGAAACAGAGCGATCTGATGCGTGATCCAAGCGCCCAAACATGAGGATTCTTTATTTTAAGCTTGTTCATTTTACAGGTTATATCCTCATCTGTAAATGTCACTAATTCACGCCAGTATTTCTATTTTGCATGAAAGCACGTCCAGACAGTCTGTGTTAGCTTCAAACTTCACTTCAGACCGCAGTCGAGAGGGAGGCGATTAATATTCAGCGCAAACACACTCATTTAGCTGAAATATCTGCTGTTGGACGGTACATTTAAGTTTAAAAGTCAACATTTAAGTATGTTATGAGAGTAGTAACTGTAAAGGGATAACAGTGTGTAACTGAGTATAAATGCAAGACGTTTCTACAGGATAAAGAAATGACAGTAACAGGTACTGTGTCCATAGTGAATGTGTGTGTGTGTGTGTTCCTGCAGAACATTCCTCTTATCTGGTAACACTGAGTTTCTGTGTTTGTTTTATATTAAACATGGTTTTATTATAGTGACCATGTTTTTTGGCGCATTGATGACCATTTGTATAACCACACAAATACCAGTTAAACTATGGATTTGAAACAAAACTACGGTTCATTTGTGGACCGTACTACAATAACCCTGTTTTATTTAGTTATTTCTTTTGTTTGGTTTTATTTGTTGTAAAACCATGGTTAATTCTGTAAGGCATATTCACTGTGTGTGTGTTCATAGCACTCAGCGGACACGTGTGTTTGAAGGACAGCACTGGGCAGGATGGGGAGTACGTGTTTTGTTAATTAAACAAAATGGGCCTTTTATCAGAGTAATCGAAAAATAATCGGCCAACTAATCGATTATCAAAATAATCACTAGTGGCAGCCCTAATTTAAGGTATCCTCACTTTTTGTATCTATTACAAAAAAATTTATATTTGATAATTTACTCACCATCATACTTTGCAATTTCCTCATCAATGCCTTCCTTCTTGGCCTCAGATAAAACCCACCTGGGAAGAAAAACATTCAACAATTTAGGGAAAATTAGGCTCTTTTTGCTCACATTTATGACAAATATTTTCAAATTATATAAATTACCGTTCAAAGGTTCAGATTTTTATTCTCAAAGAAATTAATACTTTTATTCAGTACGGATGCATTATAAATGTTTTTACTGTCATGTTTAATCGGTTTAATGTTATAAAAAAAAGTATCAGTTTCCACAAAAATAATAATCATAAATGTTTGTTGAGCATCAAATCCTCATATGAGAATGATTTGTGAAGGGTCATGTGACACTGAAGACTGGAGTAATGATGATAAATTCAGCTTTGATCCCAGGAATAAATTACACTTTACTATATATTCACATAGAGAACAGATGATTTACACTGGAGGAATATTTCACTGTATATTTATGATAAATATACTCTATAAATGTTGTGCGGATGATGGACACCTTACCCCTGAAGTGTTCCTTTATCAAATGACTCGGCAAAGTAGTGCTCTCCCATCGGCTCCGGCGCTTTATACGTCACCTAAAATAAAGACGTTTGGGGAAGAGGTTAACCTAGATGCTCCGGTTTATATTTAACAGCGTTTAATGAAGAGCTGTGTGAAATAAAGTCATGCGGCTGTGCAGTGACATCAGGGAGAGTAAATCTGGACTGAATGTTTATGTGAACTGGCCCTTTAAGTGACTTGATCACTGATTGGCAGATCAAACACCTCAACCAATCACAGGCTAGCTCAATTATATCTGTCCATCAAACATCACGTCCCATTGTCATTGTGAAGGAAGTCCATCTGTTGAGCGTAACGTACAGCGCAGGAGGTAAGCGAGAGCTTCAGCTAACCGGTTTAGTCCTGGTGTTGCTGGTCTAATGCTCTTACCGTGGGAACCGGCGGTGGAGTCGGCGCGGTCGATTCCTCTTCCTCTACATCTTCCTCCTGCATGTCATCGATGGCATCTTCCACGTCCATCTCCATGTCGTCGGCCTCCTCCTGCGCCCTCACATGAGCCCCGAGGAGTAGGCACACACTCAGCGCCACACACAACCGCATCTTCAGCTCCATAGTCTACACACAAGAGTCAAAAATCAGACATGCCAATCAAATCAAGAGTTAGTCAATCGAATCAATCCGAGCTCTACAAATCACACAACACATCATCATCATCATCAGGACAGATGAAGGGAAGCAGCAGAACTCCTCCTGCAGACACAGTTCAGCGTCACACACACTGCTCTGGCTCATGTAAACGCGGCCTGTAGTTGCAGACTGAGGTGTGTGTGTGTGTGTGCGCAGTGGACATTATGCCATCCCAGGGTCCCCATGACTGCAGCATCAGCCCTTTCTCTTTAATCAGATTTACCCCAATGAGATTACACACACGCAACCTGTGCGCGCACACGTACACACGCAACCTGTGCGCGCACACGTACACACGCAACCTGTGCGCGCACACGTACACACGCAACCTGTGCGCGCACACGTACACACGCAACCTGTGCGCGCACACGTACACACGCAACCTGTGCGCGCACACGTACACACGCAACCTGTGCGCGCACACGTACACACGCAACCTGTGCGCGCACACGTACACACGCAACCTGTGCGCGCACACACACAAAACCTGTGCGCACACACACACACAAAACCTGTGCGCACACACACACACAAAACCTGTGCACACACACACACACAAAACCTGTGCGCACACACACACGCAACCTGTGCGCGCACACACACAAAACCTGTGCGCACACACACACACAAAACCTGTGCACACACACACACACAAAACCTGTGCGCACACACACACACACACACACACACACACACACACACACACACACACACACACACCTGTATACATACACACACACCTCTGTAACTAACTGGGACTTTTAGCAGGAAATGTGTGTGTTGTGAACATTTTTCTTTCACGCACTCACACAGTGCACGCACACACACAGTGCACGCACACACACAGTGCACGCACACACACAGTGCACGCACACACACACAAAACCTGTGCACACACACACACACACACACACACACACACACACAAAACCTGTGCGCACACACACACACACACACACACAAAACCTGTGCACACACACACAAAACCTGTACACACACACACACACAAAACCTGTACACACACACACACACACAAAACCTGTACACACACACACACACAAAACCTGTACACACACACACACACAAAACCTGTACACACACACACACACAAAACCTGTACACACACACACACACAAAACCTGTACACACACACACACACAAAACCTGTACACACACACACACACAAAACCTGTACACACACACACACACACAAAACCTGTACACACACACACACACAAAACCTGTACACACACACACACAAAACCTGTACACACACACACACACACACACACACACACACACAAAACCTGTGCGCGCGCACACACACACACACACAAAACCTGTGCGCGCGCACACACACACACACACAAAACCTGTGCGCGCGCACACACACACACACAAAACCTGTGCGCGCGCACACACACACAAAACCTGTGCGCGCACACACACACACACACAAAACCTGTGCGCGCACACACACACACACACAAAACCTGTGCGCGCACACACACACACACACAAAACCTGTGCGCGCACACACACACACACACATAACCTGTGCGCGCACACACACACACACACAAAACCTGTGCGCGCACACACACACACACACACACACAAAACCTGTGCGCGCACACACACACACACAAAACCTGTGCGCGCACACACACACAAAACCTGTGCGCGCACACACACACAAAACCTGTGCGCGCACACACACACAAAACCTGTGCGCACACACACACACACACACACAAAACCTGTGCGCACACACACACACACACACACAAAACCTGTGCGCACACACACACACACACACAAAACCTGTGCGCACACACACACACACACACAAAACCTGTGCGCACACACACACACACACACAAAACCTGTGCACACACACACACACAAAACCTGTGCACACACACACACACAAAACCTGTGCACACACACACACAAAACCTGTGCACACACACACACAAAACCTGTGCACACACACACACAAAACCTGTGCACACACACACACAAAACCTGTGCACACACACACACACAAAACCTGTGCACACACACACACACAAAACCTGTGCACACACACACACACAAAACCTGTGCACACACACACACACAAAACCTGTGCACACACACACACACAAAACCTGTGCACACACACACACACAAAACCTGTGCACACACACACACGCACGCACGCACAAACACCTGTATACATACACACACACCTCTGTAACTAACTGGGACTTTTAGCAGGAAATGTGTGTGTTGTGCACAGCAATCGTTTCCCTCTGCGTTCACTATCAGCATCATCTCAGCTCAAGTATCCTATGGTGTGAGTGAACAGAAGATGATATAAATACTCACGATCATATTATCAGTTTCACTCCATTAGAAGACTCACAACCCCCTGCTCTCTGTCTCTGTCTCTAGTGTGTGTGTGATTGCTGTCACCGGTCAGATTGTTCCTCAGGTGTATCCCTAACCCTTCAGCAGGCTGGTGTTTCAACACCCCACAGGCGCCGTGTTAATGAGCTTAACACACTCAGGATTAGAGTGACTGAACCAGTGGTGCCAACAGCGTCTGATAGCAACTTGTCACCACGGCAGCCAAAACACAACAAAACGCTCCTGACCCACGACTCTCAGAGAAAACAGAGAAAACACAGACATCCTCCTCCAGCCTCACAAACAACACTTTTGGGTTTATCTTGACTAATTAACCAGCCCATATTTGCATCTCACAGCCCCCTGAACAAGAGTGTGTGCTAAAAAAAAGGGTCTAACGTTTACTCTTCACTTCCGAAATAAAAACAATGTTTATTACCATAACAATCTATATTGATGCATCCAAAAATTCCCTATTACTCCATCTGTGTTTTGATCATTTTTCTGAATTAGGTTTGAATGAATGATTCAATGACTCACTCACAAAGACTGCACTTGTTTCATTACTGGATGAATCAGCGTTTCTGAATGAATCTCTTGAATAAATGATTCAATGACTCACTCATTAAGACTTCACTTGTTTCATTACTGGATGAATCAGCGTTTCTGAATGAATCTCTTGAGTAAATGATTCAATGACTCACTCATTAAGACTTCACTTGTTTCATTACTGGTTGAATCAGCGTTTCTGAACGATTCTCTTGAATGAATGATTCAATGACTCACTCATAAAGACTGCACTTGTTTCATTACTGGATGAATCAGCGTTTCTGAACGATTCTCTTGAATGAATGATTCAATGACTCACTCACAAAGACTGCACTTGTTTCATTACTGGATGAATCAGCGTTTCTGAATGAATCTCTTGAGTAAATGATTCAATGACTCACTCATTAAGACTTCACTTGTTTCATTACTGGTTGAATCAGCGTTTCTGAACGATTCTCTTGAATGAATGATTCAATGACTCACTCATAAAGACTTCACTTGTTTCATTACTGGATGAATCAGCGTTTCTGAACGATTCTCTTGAATGAATGATTCAATGACTCACTCATAAAGACTTCACTTGTTTCATTACTGGATGAATCAGCGTTTTTGAACGAATCTCTTGAGTGAATGATTCAATGACAAACACATGTTTTAAAAGTCACTTGTCTCCATCTACTGGTGTAACGATGTAATTGATACAATCTTTATTTGAAGCCTCATGTTTACTTTCAAAAGGTGATTTACTCTATTCTGATCGGTACTGTAGACATCAGTGTTTATATCCGAACTTTTATTCCAGTACTTCTGTGATAATATGAATGATTGTAAGACAGAAATAATGATACGGTGTGGTTAAAATGACTGTGACGGGGAACAAAACACTGGCGGGGTTAAACCTCACTGAGCTGAACAGAGACATTGGCTTGAGGCTGATGTTGAATAACAGGACACTTGAGTTGAGGATCCCTGGGGCTTCACAGGGAGGAGTGTGAGTGTGTGTGTGCGTGTGTGTGTGTAGTGCGGTGGGGGTCACAGGATCCAGTCCTGACCCATCTGTTGCTCATCTGTGGGGGTAGAGCGATTACACACACACCATCAGCACTAAAGCTAATCTGAACTGAACAGAAGCATCTGAGCTGAACCAACGCAAGATGTCAGCAAAACTAGCAGAGACACACACACACTCGAGCAGCTGAACACCTGCGGAATGAAGACTGGGAGGGAGCACACGGATTATTCGTGTGAAGGAAACTGTTGTGGAAGGGAAGATTGTCTTATCAATACTGATAGTAAAACTGAACGTTTCCCCTTCCAGAAAGACTGAAACAGTGTTTTAGCAACATGAACAGACATCAGTGAGATTTAAGACAATATGCACACAGCTTGCTTTCCAAGAAAACATTCTTCTATATGATTTAGGAATGCACTGATATGAAAACTGACCGATAACTCTTTATATTTGAAAGCCGATAACCGCTATATTGGCCGATAAATCTAAATCAAATTTTTATATAATTATATAAACGTTCTCATTATCATTTTATGTAGTCGATATGACAGACTTGAACTGTATTTTCCTTTTTTAAGTGATTTCAATCATATTTCAAGCGAATCAAACCCATCATAGTGAACTGCGCATCTGAAGTGTCTCAGCTGGAGGAAATAATACATTATTGATCGGCTTTGATATATCGGACAAATTTCCTTATCGATAACATTAAAAGTTAACATATATCGTAGGGCTGGGCGATATGGCTGAAAACTCTATCACGATATAAGTGTTTCATATCGGTCGATATCGATAATTATTGATTTTTTTATGACCTATTTAAAATAAGGACCAGGAGAAAAATATATTACATTTAAACATTTTTATTTTAAACTTAACCTTCCTCTGATTATAATCCGCTCAGTTATAAAGGCAGAAATGTCAACACAACCATGGAAAACACTCAAATAATTAAAATGTAAACATAAGTCTAAAATCACAATGAACACGTAACAATTATCTCTTAACATTAAGGTGCAGTGCCTCCATTATTTCTTTCTACCGTTTAGAGATGCTTTGTCATAAGGCACTGATGCTGAGTACCTCTCCATGTCGTTTCAAAGAATAGCACAACGGCGAGCGCGTCGAGTATAAACACCTCCCCAAACGCTGCGCGCAGTCAGCGGAGCCAGACGAAAGTATAAACAAGGCTTAAGGTGGTAAAACAAGTCTGTGGTATTACCAGTCTTGGTGGGGACGACGGTCTTGCATAATTTGCAGACGACATTGGTCTGACTACGGTCAGACTTATAAAATCCAAAAAACTGCCATACTGGCGAGCTGACTTGTTTTCCTGTTTTACCAACAATTTCCTTGCTCGCTGCGGCACTCATTTTCCTCTTATCACTCCACGCCGGTTCTGACTGTTACTGAAGAATCCAACACGAGATAACGATATGGCGCAACCAAACTTGATACTGTTACATGATTGGCTGTTAGCGTGTCATTCCCTACGTTGCTAGGTTACCAGAGAGTGAGTGCCTTTGTTCATGCAACCAAACTTGCTTCGCAACCTCTTGTTTCTTCTTGATGAAAAAACATCGAACGAATTTTTTTGTTGATATCGATTACGTGTCTATCGCGATACATATCATTATCGTTTTATCGCCCAGCCCTAATATATCTGCCGATACCGATATGGTGGCGATATATCGTGCATCCCTAACATGATTAATGCTCTAGAAATAAAAGCAACAACATTCAATATTTTTAATTCATTTTCAGGGATGCACCGAAATTTTTTCGGCAGAAATGGGTAATTTTGGTTTCGGGGAAAGACGTCATTAAAACTCATGTTTTAGGTGTGTTACACAACCTCAAGAAAGCAGTTCAATGTCCAGAAATAACTCTAGAGAAGAGCATTTTGCTAAATAAATACACTGAATTACATATTCATCATATTTTTACTTAACCTGATGTTAGTGATGTCTTTATTATTTAATGCATGTTTGAATAAATCAGTCATGAAAACAAGTTATTACAGTTTATTGTCGTTTAAATGTTCATTAAAACTACATAAAAATTAAAAAGTTCATATAAAAATTTGTGCTGGGCATCCAAAATAAAAGTTTGTTTACACATAATATTTGTGTGTGTACTGTGTATAATTGTTATGTATATATAAATACACTCATTCATTTATATATTTAAGAAATATTTGCATGTATACATTTATATAATTTATCATATATAAATATAAATATTTTATATATAGATGTAACATTTTTCTTAAATATATACATGAATGTGTGTGTAAACTTTTATTTTGGATGCGATTAATCGATTGCCCAGCACTAGTCTTATGTACAATTTAAATGTTTGTACAACTCAGTTATATTACATAAGTTTGAATAAATCATTGATTATTTATTTATTATTTATATTCGGTTACGGTTTTCATCCTGAATTTTCAGTTTTGGCCCAGAATTTTCATTTCAGTGCATACATAATTTTCTTTTTTTTTATATTCTAAAAAATTATTTTAAAACCCTCAGATTTTGACGTTTGTCTCAATTAAATGAACACTAATTTCACATTCATTCAGGGAGGAATATGCAGAAACGGACATGGCTCCAGCAGATTCACACAAGTGGCATTAACACTTCTGTTAATCGTCTAATATCAGCCGATTAATTATCCGGAGACAGCAGGAAGGCCGCAGTCATTATGAGCGGTTCCTCAGGCTCTGGACCGACTCCATCCTGCCCCGATAAAACAAACATCTGCGACTGAAGGAGGAAGACATTCAGCATGGCAGTGCTAACTGACAGCGAGCGGCTTCAAATCCAGTTTGCTCTGCTGATTGAACACGCCTGCTCCATTAGAGCCGGCAGAACCCCACGGATCCGGCGTATCAACCCTGCCATCGGCCAGGCCTCTCTGGTCACTGCATGCTGTGGTCAAACAGGTTTGCATAACGACTGACAGACCGCATAACACTCTTCCCTATAGAGCTGTGCTAGGCTCATATCACAGTAGGGCCGGGCGATATGCCAACAATATCATATCACGATCTTATCATGATTCTCTCTCATGTTGGCTTTTAAGACTCATTTGCAACTCACTGAGCAGCACAGCCGAATGGCCGTGATGGGCGATTTCAAATTGCTGCTTCATGAAGCTTCGAAACATTTATGAATCTTTTGTTTTGAATCAGTGTTTCGGAGCGCGTATCAAACATGCCAAAGTCACGTGATTTCAGTAAACGAGGCTTCGTTAAGACTGTTTCGAAACGTTTCAAGATCTCAATGCTGTGGGCGATGATCTCTGTGAAGCCATGAATCAAGTGTCTGTGGGTTTGACCTGATCTCCGATCAGTTTTATACATGTGTAGACGTTTTAATGAGACATTAGTATAATTAAAATGAATAATAGTCCTGTTTAGCAATAAACAAGCCCTGAAAATTGATAAAAGAACACATATACAGACACTTGATTATTAGATGATTAGTGTCTGATCTATTGAATGAGTCATTTCTATCTACATACACTGTGGGTCCCCTTACAGTGTGCCACCATGTTTCTACAGTAGCCCTAAAGGGACAAACTTCTCTACAGAGCGCTAGCTACTCTCTGCTGTCTCAGACGACGACATCTTTGTCCTGTGTCGGCCACCGTAGCTTCTCTATGTGCTTCGAAAGGGAGGGGGGAGCAGTGGGGGGTTTCGCAACCTCACCACTAGATGCTGCTAAAAATTTACACACTGCACCTTTAAGGCTAATACAAGACTTGATCAGCATATTTTCATTTATTCTGCGATACTAACTGGTCGGTTGTACATTATATTGGTTGTTTAAAACCAAAGCGATTGCCTGGAGGATCTGGCGGTCCAAACGGGGGTTCGTTCACCTCGGCACCCAACAGTGAACACACACACACACACACACACACACACTCTTCCAGACACAGGGTTAAGCCTCTTTACACTCGACTGGGCTTGAGTCGATGGGGGAAGGTACCACAGACCTTCTACACACAACCTTCCCAGAAAGCACCAGTGACTCAATGCCTCGGAGCAGGATACAGGCCGTAAAAAGTGAATAGATAAAGCCCTGTAGATAATTCGCATGAACTAGTTCAGAGAGGAACACTGTTAAACTGGAGAATGGCATCTTTTTGGTTAAACATAAAGGTCAAATGTGTGCCAGAATCTGAGAACATGTTAACAAGGGGTCAGGAGAATCATTTTCTTGCTGGGATGAATTGCATCTTTTAAACACAAGGAAATAAGAAGTTGTGTTTTTAATCTCCATGTAAATGCCAGAGTCTCTCTCTCGTGACCTTTACCTTTTCTCTTAAAGGCCGGAAATGACGGTTTAACTGACATGTGCAGCTCTAGCTCAGCCGGTTTGACTTTTCCGCGTTTTATTCCAGAAACATCCATTTATAACCTCAAACTGAAAGCAAAAGACTGTGTCGAGTGACATTTGAGCCCTGTGTGCGATGTGAACTGGCTATTTATTTACACATATTCACAAGTGGATGATTTCCATGTAAAGCTGAATTAAACCTCACATATGATGATTTAAAGCACATAAATCTGACTAGCTTTAACTCAGTAACATTACGCGTTGTTTGCCTAACTTCATTCAGTTTCTGTGAGATCCGAGCACACAACCCAGCTCTAATGACAATAACATCACATGAAGCGATGAGTTTTGAACATACTCCGCTTTTATTGACATGACACCTGTATCGGTTAGCTTAGCTCAAGCGGCTAGCCTATAGGTCAACGTACATATTCTCCTTTTTACACTGTATATATCCGCGCTTTCCTGCAGTAACCCATCGTTAGGACACACAGCAGATGAGCAGAAAGGCACACAGGTGTAGTAAAGCTATATTTAAGGTGTAGTGTACTCACCCGTGCTCACTGATGCAGCTCTCCGCCTGCGACTACTGCGCGTCACGTGTGGCTATGCACGATGAAGCCCCGCACACAGGCCCCGCCTCCCGCATGATCCGATTGGATACTGCATGAAGCGTCGCCACGCCTCTTAGACAGTGCGCGATGGTGATTGTTCAGATTCGCTGTCTGTCACAGACTGTGGTCTCCGCCTCCGACCTGCACCTCGTGGACACCGCTGATTGGCCGTGGCGTACACGGAAACACACGCTTATTGGATGCATCACAGCAGAAGTGAAACATGACGGATTTAATTTAAGAATCACATCATGCCTAGCTTATGTTTTATTATTTTTTCCACGCATGCCTTATCATAAGGAATGTTATTTAATCAATCTATCTGCTACGTCTTTTATCTAAATTTAGCACATAAATGTACATATGTAAATAATAAGCATTTGTCATTAATAAGCATTATATTATATTTTTTTAAACTGTAAAGTGTTTTTGTTTGTAGTTTGTTTTGCTATCTATTGTACCCTTTAGTATGGAAGCTTTTTTTCTGCCACAGAATAAAAAAATAAAAAAGGTAATTGCGACTTTTTATCTCACAATTCTGACTTTTTTCTCAGAATTGCAAGTTATACAATCAGAATTGCGAGATGTAAATTCACAATTTTGACATAAAAAGTCACCAAAAATAAAAAATAAATTATTCTGTGGCAGAAAGAAGCTTTCATACTTTTGGCTGTATTTGTAAATATTTAAAAACAATACATTAAAAATAAAAAGATGTCTCAAAATTAGTTTGTCATGAAGGCTTCTGCCTAAATGTTTGAATTTGATAAAATTAGATTTGTAGCAAATATAATGCTTTCTGTTCTTTTCTGAGGATGATTATGTGTATAATACTTAGCGAGCACCTTAATTTTTAGCACAAAATCACCATGAAATCTTTTGACGAACTAACTGTGTGAATAGAGTCATTATGAATTAACAGTATGTCATATAATCATAATGCATTGAGATTATGACAGATATGATCTTATAGCATCACAACTGAGGAGACTTTAACTTCACCAGCAAAAACAGTCAAACAAATAGTTTTAGTGACCACTGACTCCCATTGTATGGATATAAATAATATTAATAATAATAAAAACCACCAAGACATTTCTCAAAATATCTTCTATGATTCACAGAATAAAGTAAGTTACAGTAAACGATATAGAATCTTCATCCCTTAAAGGGACAGTTCACCCCAAAATGAAAATCCTGTCAACATTTACTCACCCTCAAGTTGTTCCAAATCCGTATGAATTTCTTTCTTCTGCAGAACACAAAAGAATATGGAACCTGGGTGTGCTCTTTGATACCAATCTTTCATTTGAAAGCGACGTTTCTAGCATTTGTAAAACTGCATTCTTCCATCTTAAAAATATTATGACATATGCTCTCAATGCAAAATGCTGAACAGTTAGTTCATGCGTTCATGACCTCAAGGCTAGATTATTGTAATGCTCTACTGGGTGGTTGCCCTGCTCGCTTAATAAACAAACTCCAGCTGGTCCATACATTTTAAAATCTTGCTAATTACTTACAAAGCACTAAATGGTTTAGCTCCCCAGTACTTGAGCGAGCTCTTAACGCATTATACTCCATCACGTCTATTGCGGTCTTAAAATTCTGGCCAGTTGATAATACCTAGAATATCAAAATCAACTGCAGGCAGTCGGTCCTTTTCCTATTTAGCACCTAAACTCTGGAACAGTCTTCCTAACATTGGTCGGGAAGCAGACACACTCTGTCAGTTTAAAACTAAAAACACATCTCTTTACTATGGCATACACATAAAACATTATCGATTTATATTATGAAGTGTCAGCAGAGACCGTGTCAGCTAGACTCTCCCCTGTGACGGCCTCCTTCACTTCACTTTCCTTCTGTACAGATGAAAACGTTATCGAAATTATCGGAAACGACTATAAATAAGTAATTTGGCGGTCATTTTGTAAAGAAAAACTACACGCCTGTGCACATACGTATTCAGACGTGCTTGCCTATAGACTAAACACGTAATGCTTACGTCCATGCCGTCACCGTTCTCACAGATTCACATTTTTTGGGAGTTTACACAAAGATGATAACGGTATCGTTTCAAAACGATTTCCAAACCTGTTTTGGGGTTTGCGTTCTCTAGCGCCGGCGCTGTTGCCGTGCAGATGAGCGGCCAGAACGCATCGAGAGTTTTCTATTTTAGTTGAAAATGGTGTTGTGTAAGTGGCCCCAAAGTAAATAACTTTTACTACAACGGAAATTAATCAATCATAAACTTACTTTAGCTGGACAATAACTTTCTTTCTAGAGCTGCCGTACAGCCAAAACAATCTCTCTTCCATTCATTTACTATTACCACTGTAAAGCTGCTTCGAAACAATCTGTATTGTGAAAAGCGTTGTATAAATGAAGGTGACTTGACGAGACTTGAATATGGGAAACCAAACAGGTGATGTTAATTTTGGGGTGAACTGTCCCTTTAAGAGTCCTCGTGTGGGAGCACTCGTATATTTGCATCAAGCTGATTGTTTAGATTGTTTATTGTCATGCGAGTGAAACTGAACTCCAGTGTTTACGACACACCTGTTGTTTTTCAGGTGGGCATCATCATCATCATCTCATTTCCATCAGCGGTGAGACCGGTTGAGCGAGACGAGTTAACCCGTTTACTCTAAACACATCCTTCTGTTGGGGGTTAATCTGAGACAAACTGGGTTTGAAGAGTCAAAGGCTCAGTGTGGATACAGAGGCATTCACAGCTACAAGATTTGACTTCAATAATATATATATGTACAGTTTGTGAACCCCCTGCAGAATCTGTGAAAATGTGAATAATTGTAACAAAATAAGAGGGATCACACAAAATGCATGTTATGTTTTATTTAGTACTGTCCTGAAGAAGATATTTTACATAAAAGATGTTTACATATAGTCCACAAGACAAAAAAAAAAGCTGAATTTATAAAAAATGACCCCGTGCAAAAGTTTACACACCCTTGATTCTTAATAGTGTGTCGTTCCCTGATGATCCATGGCTGTGTGTGTGTGAGTGTGTGTCGTTCCCTGATGATCCACGGCTGTGTGTGTGTTTTGTGATGGTTGTTCTTGAGTCTCTTGTTTGTCCTGAGCAGTTAAACTGACCAACGGTCTTCAGAAAAATAAAAAAGGTTCACACATTCACTGATGCTCCAGAAGGAAACACGACGCATTAAGAGCCGGGGGTGAAAACTTTTGGACGTTAAATTGAACTTAATTTGTCTTCCGGGAAACGTGTAAGTCTCTTCTGATGCTTCTGAAGGGCAGTACTAAAAGAAATTAAATTGATATTTAACAAAATAAGAAAATTTGAACAACTTCATCCTGTGCAAAAGTTTTCACCCCCGGCTCTTAATGCGTCGTGTTTCCTTCTGGAGCATCAGTGAATGTGTGAACCTTTTTTAATAGTTGTGTTTGAGTCCCTCAATCGTCCTCAGATCTCAGAATCATACAGTTACTGCTGGAAAGGGCTCAAATATGCAGAAGATGCTGGAAAACTGAAGAATTTTTCTGAAGAACGTTGGTCAGTTTAACTGCTCAGGACAAACAAGAGACTCAAGAACAACCATCACAAAACACACACACAGCCGTGGATCATCAGGGAACGACACACACTCACACACACACAGCCGTGGATCATCAGGGAACGACACACACACAGCCATGGATCATCAGGGAACGACACACAGTATTAAGAATCAAGGGTGTGTAAACTTTTGCAAAGGGTCATTTTTATAAATTCAGCATTTTTTTGTCTTGTGGACTATATGTAAACATCTTTTATGTAATATATCTTATTCAGGACAGTACTAAATAAAACATAACATGCATTTTGTATGATCTCTCTTATTTTGTTACAATTATTCACAGATTCTGCAGGGGGTTCACAAACTTTCAAGTACAACTGTATATTAGGATTTATCATTTATATGTCGATTTATAGTTCTTGCTCAAACAGTACTTTGCATCCCTGTCCACATAACAGCATATAAACACTAAAGTCAAGCTTGGACTTTGACTTTATTCAAATCAGCCAAGCATGACATTTTCATCTGAGTTCATGGATCAAATAAAACCGATGAAGGGACAGTGAAGTGGGGAGGCGAGTCATGTGACCCTCCTGCCATACCTCAGTGATTTACCAGCGTCGCTGATGGTGTTATCTTATTGCACACACTTTCTCTTTCTCCTCTGAAGAGACTCGAGATCTTGTATAACCGCACCGATCGTCAGGTTTACCTTTAACCATCAGCGAATCATTTTAAGGCATGAATAAATATCAGAACCCTTGACAAATGTGTGTAGCATCTGATGAATATTAATCATTTCTATTATCAGAGAGCAATCTGAGTGTCTGAATACCCGTGCACTGATTCACATTGAGTGGAACAGATGTTTCTGGCAGGATACGTTTGGCTAATGTTCCCATTACGTTACGGAAGCGTTCTCCGTACATTCAAAACATTTTTGATTATGTGAACGTTAAGGGAACATTCGATTTCATCATATTATGAGAGCTTTACTTATGAATGTTCTCTAAACGTTCTCTAGGAGTCGCCAAACATTTAGAAAACGTTAGATGAATGTCTAAATGAAACGCTTCAGAAGTAATAATAATAATAATGTTTTTGTACTAATGTTTTGGGAACATGATTAAAGACCAGATAAGACTGAGCAAACATTCTATTAATGTTACTGGAAGAACGTTTGCTCATAAACTTGAGAGAACGTTCTGAGAACGTTTCCTGTCCGTCTGTAGATCTGTGTCTGCTCACATCAGCACTCGACTGCGTCACATTAAGGCAAGAAGATGGAAAAACACATCGCAAGAAAAAACATTCCTGTCTGGAAAGTATTTTAAGGTGACGTAGTTACATGTTACTACATGTACTTACTATAGTAATAACACACTCTCACACACTTGGGTTCTTTTTTTCTACACAAACACTGGGTTGTGCCTTTTGGGTCATTTTTTAGGTTATTATTTTAGTGTTTGGGTAATTTTTGTGTTACCCAGATCCTGGGTCAGACGTAACAACCCAGTGTTTGGGTAGTTTTTGTGTTACTCAGATCCTGGGTCAGACGTAACAACCCAGTGTTTGGGTAGTTTTTGTGTTACTCAGATCCTGGGTCAGACGTAACAACCCAGTGTTTGGGTAGTTTTTGTGTTACCCAGATCCTGGGTCAGACGTAACAACCCAGTGTTTGGGTAGTTTTTGTGTTACTCAGATCCTGGGTCAGACGAAACAACCCAGTGTTTGGGTAGTTTTTGTGTTACCCAGATCCTGGGTCAGACAAGACAACCCAGTGTTTGGGTAGTTTTTGTGTTACTCAGATCCTGGGTCAGACGTAACAACCCAGTGTTTGGGTAGTTTTTGTGTTACCCAGATCCTGGGTCAGACAAGACAACCCAGTGTTTGGGTAGTTTTTGTGTTACCCAGATCCTGGGTCAGGCGTGACAACCCAGTGTTTGGGTAGTTTTTGTGTTACCCAGATCCTGGGTCAGGCGTGACAACCCAGTGTTTGGGTAGTTTTTGTGTTACTCAGATCCTGGGTCAGACGTAACAACCCAGTGTTTGGGTAGTTTTTGTGTTACCCAGATCCTGGGTCAGACAAGACAACCCAGTGTTTGGGTAGTTTTTGTGTTACCCAGATCCTGGGTCAGACGTGACAACCCAGTGTTTGGGTAGTTTTTGTGTTACCCAGATCCTGGGTCAGGCGTGACAACCCAGTGTTTGGGTAGTTTTTGTGTTACTCAGATCCTGGGTCAGACGTAATAACCCAGTGTTTGGGTAGTTTTTGTGTTACTCAGATCCTGGGTCAGACGTAACAACCCAGTGTTTGGGTAGTTTTTGTGTTACTCAGATCCTGGGTCAGACGTGACAACCCAGTGTTTGGGTAGTTTTTGTGTTACCCAGATCCTGGGTCAGACGTAACAACCCAGTGTTTGGGTAGTTTTTGTGTTACTCAGATCCTGGGTCAGACGTGACAACCCAGTGTTTGGGTAGTTTTTGTGTTACCCAGATCCTGGGTCAGGCGTGACAACCCAGTGTTTGGGTAGGTTTTGTGTTACTCAGATCCTGGGTCAGACGTAACAACCCAGTGTTTGGGTAGTTTTTGTGTTACCCAGATCCTGGGTCAGACGTAACAACCCAGTGTTTGGGTAGTTTTTGTGTTACTCAGATCCTGGGTCAGACGTGACAACCCAGTGTTTGGGTAGTTTTTGTGTTACCCAGATCCTGGGTCAGGCGTGACAACCCAGTGTTTGGGTAGTTTTTGTGTTACCCAGATCCTGGGTCAGACGTAATAACCCAGTGTTTGGGTAGTTTTTGTGTTACCCAGATCCTGGGTCAGACGTAATAACCCAGTGTTTGGGTAGTTTTTGTGTTACTCAGATCCTGGGTCAGACGTAATAACCCAGTGTTTGGGTAGTTTTTGTGTTACCCAGATCCTGGGTCAGGCGTGACAACCCAGTGTTTGGGTAGTTTTTGTGTTACTCAGATCCTGGGTCAGACGTAATAACCCAGTGTTTGGGTAGTTTTTGTGTTACTCAGATCCTGGGTCAGACGTAATAACCCAGTGTTTGGGTAGTTTTTGTGTTACTCAGATCCTGGGTCAGACGTAATAACCCAGTGTTTGGGTAGTTTTTGTGTTACTCAGATCCTGGGTCAGAAGTAATAACCCAGTGTTTGGGTAGTTTTTGTGTTACTCAGATCCTGGGTCAGACGTAATAACCCAGTGTTTGGGTAGTTTTTGTGTTACTCAGATCCTGGGTCAGAAGTAATAACCCAGTGTTTGGGTAGTTTTTGTGTTACCCAGATCCTGGGTCAGACGTAACAACCCAGTGTTTGGGTAGTTTTTGTGTTACCCAGATCCTGGGTCAGACGTAATAACCCAGTGTTTGGGTAGTTTTTGTGTTACCCAGATCCTGGGTCAGACGTAATAACCCAGTGTTTGGGTAGTTTTTGTGTTACTCAGATCCTGGGTCAGACGTAATAACCCAGTGTTTGGGTAGTTTTTGTGTTACCCAGATCCTGGGTCAGACGTGACAACCCAGTGTTTGGGTAGTTTTTGTGTTACTCAGATCCTGGGTCAGACGTGACAACCCAGTGTTTGGGTAGTTTTTGTGTTACTCAGATCCTGGGTCAGACGTGACAACCCAGTGTTTGGGTAGTTTTTGTGTTACCCAGATCCTGGGTCAGACGTGACAACCCAGTGTTTGGGTAGTTTTTGTGTTACTCAGATCCTGGGTCAGACGTGACAACCCAGTGTTTGGGTAGTTTTTGTGTTACCCAGATCCTGGGTCAGACGTAACAACCCAGTGTTTGGGTAGTTTTTGTGTTACTCAGATCCTGGGTCAGACGTGACAACCCAGTGTTTGGGTAGTTTTTGTGTTACCCAGATCCTGGGTCAGGCGTGACAACCCAGTGTTTGGGTAGTTTTTGTGTTACCCAGATCCTGGGTCAGACGTAATAACCCAGTGTTTGGGTAGTTTTTGTGTTACCCAGATCCTGGGTCAGACGTAATAACCCAGTGTTTGGGTAGTTTTTGTGTTACTCAGATCCTGGGTCAGACGTAATAACCCAGTGTTTGGGTAGTTTTTGTGTTACCCAGATCCTGGGTCAGGCGTGACAACCCAGTGTTTGGGTAGTTTTTGTGTTACTCAGATCCTGGGTCAGACGTAATAACCCAGTGTTTGGGTAGTTTTTGTGTTACTCAGATCCTGGGTCAGACGTAATAACCCAGTGTTTGGGTAGTTTTTGTGTTACTCAGATCCTGGGTCAGACGTAATAACCCAGTGTTTGGGTAGTTTTTGTGTTACTCAGATCCTGGGTCAGAAGTAATAACCCAGTGTTTGGGTAGTTTTTGTGTTACTCAGATCCTGGGTCAGACGTAATAACCCAGTGTTTGGGTAGTTTTTGTGTTACTCAGATCCTGGGTCAGAAGTAATAACCCAGTGTTTGGGTAGTTTTTGTGTTACCCAGATCCTGGGTCAGACGTAACAACCCAGTGTTTGGGTAGTTTTTGTGTTACCCAGATCCTGGGTCAGACGTAATAACCCAGTGTTTGGGTAGTTTTTGTGTTACCCAGATCCTGGGTCAGACGTAATAACCCAGTGTTTGGGTAGTTTTTGTGTTACTCAGATCCTGGGTCAGACGTAATAACCCAGTGTTTGGGTAGTTTTTGTGTTACCCAGATCCTGGGTCAGGCGTGACAACCCAGTGTTTGGGTAGTTTTTGTGTTACTCAGATCCTGGGTCAGTCGTAATAACCCAGTGTTTGGGTAGTTTTTGTGTTACTCAGATCCTGGGTCAGACGTGACAACCCAGTGTTTGGGTAGTTTTTGTGTTACTCAGATCCTGGGTCAGACGTGACAACCCAGTGTTTGGGTAGTTTTTGTGTTACCCAGATCCTGGGTCAGACGTGACAACCCAGTGTTTGGGTAGTTTTTGTGTTACTCAGATCCTGGGTCAGACGTGACAACCCAGTGTTTGGGTAGTTTTTGTGTTACCCAGATCCTGGGTCAGGCGTGACAACCCAGTGTTTGGGTAGTTTTTGTGTTACTCAGATCCTGGGTCAGACGTAATAACCCAGTGTTTGGGTAGTTTTTGTGTTACTCAGATCCTGGGTCAGACGTAACAACCCAGTGTTTGGGTAGTTTTTGTGTTACTCAGATCCTGGGTCAGACGTAATAACCCAGTGTTTGGGTAGTTTTTGTGTTACTCAGATCCTGGGTCAGACGTAATAACCCAGTGTTTGGGTAGTTTTTGTGTTACTCAGATCCTGGGTCAGACGTAATAACCCAGTGTTTGGGTAGTTTTTGTGTTACTCAGATCCTGGGTCAGACGTAATAACCCAGTGTTTGGGTAGTTTTTGTGTTACCTAGATCCTGGGTCAGGCGTGACAACCCAGTGTTTGGGTAGTTTTTGTGTTACTCAGATCCTGGGTCAGACGTAATAACCCAGTGTTTGGGTAGTTTTTGTGTTACTCAGATCCTGGGTCAGACGTAATAACCCAGTGTTTGGGTAGTTTTTGTGTTACTCAGATCCTGGGTCAGACGTAATAACCCAGTGTTTGGGTAGTTTTTGTGTTACTCAGATCCTGGGTCAGAAGTAATAACCCAGTGTTTGGGTAGTTTTTGTGTTACTCAGATCCTGGGTCAGACGTAACAACCCAGTGTTTGGGTAGTTTTTGTGTTACCCAGATCCTGGGTCAGACGTAACAACCCAGTGTTTGGGTAGTTTTTGTGTTACCCAGATCCTGGGTCAGACGTAACAACCCAGTGTTTGGGTAGTTTTTGTGTTACTCAGATCCTGGGTCAGACGTAATAACCCAGTGTTTGGGTAGTTTTTGTGTTACTCAGATCCTGGGTCAGAAGTAATAACCCAGTGTTTGGGTAGTTTTTGTGTTACCCAGATCCTGGGTCAGACGTAATAACCCAGTGTTTGGGTAGTTTTTGTGTTACTCAGATCCTGGGTCAGACGTAATAACCCAGTGTTTGGGTAGTTTTTGTGTTACTCAGATCCTGGGTCAGACGTGACAACCCAGTGTTTGGGTAGTTTTTGTGTTACTCAGATCCTGGGTCAGACGTGACAACCCAGGGGTTGAGTTATTTATCGCGGGGAGAGCAGTGCCGCTCCATAAAATTGGTGCATGTCTTCGGTAAAACACAGGTTTTATTTTATCTATAAATTAGTGCTGTCGAAACAATTAATCGCATCCAAAATAAAAGTTTGTGTTTACATAATGTGTGTACTGTGTATAATTATTATGTATGTTTGAATACACACACATACATGTATATATTTAGGAAATATTTGCATGTATATACAGTATATATATTTATATCATATAAAAATATAAAAAAAATAAAGGAATCATCATGCAAGCCAGTGGTTGTGTGGAGTATTTTAAAAATGTTTAGAGGATTTAAGTTCATCCGTAGACATTAATTGATGTATGAAGTAAAAAAAATAATAATCTAGTATTACAGTAAAAATTTATCAACTATGCTGAGTTAAATAACCAATTTGCTGGGTAAAATTAACCCAACATGTGTTCTGTCTTATATTTACACAGCCCTTGGGTTGTTTTTGATCCAGTGTTTTTTAAAGTGCAGTAAATTATACATAATTACAAGTAACTAACCCTAACTGTAACTCTATAGTAAGTACACGTAGATAATTAATATCACTCAATACTTATATGAATTAGTACAATGTAACTACATCACCTTAAAATAAAGTGTAACCAAAAATGATAATAATAATAAATATGCATAAATAAAATGTTCTGAAGGCTTCCCTCTTGATTTGATTTTAATTATAAGAAGAAGAGATCTGCAGCATACTCTAGTTACAATAAACGTTCCTCTTTCATCATTTGGAAACACACGCTAGGCCTGTGCACGAACTAACACATATCTAGCACGTGTGTGTACTCTGAATGTATCGTAATAAATACAATAAATACACACCATTTGGAGTAGCCTAAACAGAAGCATTTGTCAACTAATGAACAACACAAATTGAACTTTGAAAAATCAATTCTCGAGTAAGAAATTAAGAAGAGTCCTCCATTCCAAAAGCAGCATTAGTTGAATGTCAAAGTTCATCGTGAAGCGGGCGAGACCGTCCAGGAAGCCCTTGACAACAGACCAGTGTAATTACAGAAACTCAACATGGGCATATATACATATAAATACAGTTTACAAAAGACAGCGCCATCGGTCGTCGTCATCAGCTCGAGCTGTGTGTCTGTGTGTGACCGTCCATGCCAGGCGGTGGCTGATCCTCTGCCCTGCTGTAGCAGCTTGTGGCCAGCGGCTGGCGCTGTTGGACCGAGCTAAAGAAACGGGTGTGAAGAGCTCATGTGGAGGAGCTGAGCCGAGCCGTCCTGCACCAGAGCCGCTCCACACATGAGGAGGTATTGCTGAACATCAGTCACTCGGCTTTCTTGATGAAAATCTGTCCAGAGAAAGGGCGGAAAACTGCAGTGATCTGTTTCCAAATGACATAATATGAAAAAATACTAGGCTATATGTATAACAGAAAAAAAAAATTATATATATACACAAATGATCAAATATATAATATATAAATAAAATGATATACGTTGTAGCATAAATTAATATAAAACACAATAGTATTTATTCAGGGATGCACTTAATTGAACAAAAGTGACAGTAAAGACATTTATAATGTCAAATAAATGCTGGTCTTTTGAAATGTCTAATAATTCTAATAATCATAAATGTTTGTTGATCATCAAATCCTCATATGAGAATGATTTGTGAAGGATCATGTGACACTGAAGACTGGAGTAATGATGATAAATTCAGCTTTGATCACAGGAATAAATTACATTTTACTGTATATTCACATAGAAAACAGCTGCTTTACACTGGAGTAATATTTCACTGTTTTACTGTATTTATGATCAGATAAACACAGCCTTGGTGAGCAGAAGACACTTTAAAAAATGAATGGCAGGGAATATAATGCATTACATTTAAATTACATTAAATTCTAACAAATTAATATAAGCTAAAATGCAGTGCCTTGAATGTTATCTTATTTTTATATAATATTTTGTTTCTCTTTTTACTGATTTACTATCTGTAAAACTCAAACTCAAAACATATCTAATTTCTCTGGTTTTTAATCATAGCTGATGTGTGTACTTTCTGTCAATCTATTATATTGTATATGGTTTTAATTTTGATGTTTGATGGCCTTTTGATATATTGTAAAGCATCTTGGTGCTATAACATTTTTAAATATATATATATTAGTGCTGTCAATCAATAGAAAAAAATAACTAATTAATTGCAATTTTTTTCTGTAATTAATCGCAATTAAATTTTAATATAGTTTAGTAATATTTAATAATAGTTTTTAATATTTTTATATTGTTATAATTTCACAGTTACTCTAGTAATGGCATCTTTTTATGAATGAAGGCCAGTATCACTGATACTAACACTGATGTCTCTATGAAACATTAATGATAGACATTCAGTATAATTGAAAGCTGTCAATTTCAACATTTTATTAGGCTTTAAAAAAATAACTTTTAATTTAAGTTAACTTAAAACAATCTTCACATAAACCCATTATAATAAATGTCATATTTACCTGTGGCCAAATATAGAGAAATGGAATAAAGTTATCAAACAATCTGCACTGCATAAATAATAAATTAAATGTAAATTAATCCTTATTAAAGCTACAATGACAGGAAAAACGGATGCTGCGTTAACTGTGTTAAATATTTTTAATGTGTTAAACTGAAAAAATTAATCGCAAGCGTTAGCACGCTAATTTTGACAGCACTAATACACACACACACACACACACACACACACACACACACACACACACACACACACAAATAAATACAACAGTTCTTTCTGGTTCTCGTATCTGACTGCGATATTCCCCAGTATCAGCACTGGAACCGTTTCACCGTTTGTGTCACTCCGCTTGCGGCGACTGTCATGGCGGTGAGTTTTAAAAATACTACTGTTATTGTGTCACGAAATGCGTTTTTAAGAGTTTTTTTAGGCGAGAAGTAGTTATTTAGACCTCAAATATGTGACTCATATACAAACATAGCGCCTGTTTTATGATTTGTTCAGACTCTTTCTCAGATGTGAGCTCCAGGCCGTCAGCGGCCGTTCAGCGCTCGTGTACCCGCAGAGAGTCGCTTAATCTCGGACAGTCCTTCGGGGATTTGAGCTGGCTCTTACTGATAGTGGTTAAACATGAGGTATATTTCATTTGGGGAATATCAAACGGGCAATCTTTGGTCTTATTAATCTATTACATGTTCCAGAGCAAATCAATTTTGGTTAAGGGGAAAATTAAGTTTTATAACTTTATAGGCTATATTTAACTTAATCCTGTACTAGAGCGCAGCGTTTGTATGTTTGACTGAATTGTTTGTTTGCTTGTGTTTATTTCCTGTTGTCTTTTATAATGGCTATTGTTGTTAATTTAAATATTGTTGTTCAATAACTATTATTTTATATAAATAATATACCATATTTGGTATTGAGAAAGGGTCCGTCAGTGATTGTGATATGGACTTCAGTGACAGTTACATTATTACACCACTAGATGGCGGCAAAGACTGTCTTTATGAGTGACTGGTTGTAAAAGGAAGTTGTTTTAGTGCTGTCAATCTTTGAAAAGGACAAAGACAAAGACAAAGATATGGCTTTCCTCAGCGGACATTCAAACTGATTTTTTATGGATATAATATTATGGACATGGACCTGAAGAATGAATGCTATATCAGATGCTGACAAGACTGTCTTTATGAGTGACTGGTTGTAAAAGGAAGTGTAAAAGGCGTTTATACAACAGTTTGACAGCACGAGTGAGTAAATAAATCAGAAGTATGTAGAGTATTATTATGAGAGAGAGCGATTGACTAAACGAGTGTATTACCTGCATCTGATATAGCATTCATAGTTATAAAACTTAATTTTCCCCTTAACCAAAATCGATTTGCTCTGGAACATGTAATAGATTAATAAGACCAAAGATTGCCCGTTTGATATTCCCCAAATTAAATATACCTCATGTTTAACCACTATCAGTAAGAGCCAGCTCAAATCCCCGAAGGACTGTCCGAGATGAAGCTGTTCTCTGCGGGTACACGAGCGCTGAACGGCCGCTGACGGCTGGAGCTCACATCTGAGAAAGAGTCTGAACAAATCATAAAACAGGCGCTATGTTTGTATATGAGTCACATATTTGAGGTCTAAATAACTACTTCTCGCCTTCTCTACTTTTGTGACACAATAACAGTAGTATTTTTAAAACTCATGGTGGATTTGCTCGACCGCCATGACAGCCGCCGCAAGCGGAGTGATACACACGGTGAAACGGTTTGTGTGCTGATACTGGGGGAATATCGCACGGCTGGAAAACGCTCTCAGCCAATCAGATTCCAGAAAGAACTGTTGTATAAACAGTCATATCGCACCGCTGCTTGTGTGATATTGCTCATATATATAAACATTCCCCTTTAGATGAATAGTGTTGGTGAGTAGGTTAGTTGGTGTTTGTGAGAGAGATGAGCAGATGGCGAGCCGTACCTCGCTGAGAATGACCCACACAGGAGAGTCGGTCAGCACTGAGAGCCGCAGAGCCTCCAGCGGGCCGAAGGAAGCCTCCACCTCGCCCTCCGCCATCCCGTTCTCAAACTTCCCTGAGGGACGACAGCATCAACACACTCACTGACAAGCTCTTCATAAACATTTGCATAACAAGTCTTCTGAGATCATGTGAGGAATAGCAGGCTGAGGCAGATGGGGCCAAATCTTTATACTTTAATTGATTCGGTCGAAAAACAAACCGCTGATGCAAACTGTACCGTACATGATTTCCTGTGAAATGTCTACACGCAAAACACACCAAATAAACCAACATACAGGAGAGCAGGATAAAATGTCATTTGACTTCGGATGCCGAATATTTTGAATGTTTTTTTATGCATTTTTCACTTGTTCCCGCAGTGCTCCAAACCGTCTGTTTGGATTATATTCAGCGCATTAATGACTGAAGGGGAAATCTAACGCTCTGTCATGAGGGACGGACCTCAATAAACCCTGAGGCACAGTAATCAGACACACATCCATACATAATCATGAGTGTGAGAGAGAGAGGGAAACACATCAAAAAGAGTTCAGACATCTCAAAATTTTCCTCCATGGATTTGGAGTGTGAGTTCAAGAAAGCAAGAGAAAGACAGAAAGCAAGGCTTGAGCAGCGAACGATTCACACTGACACAAAGAATCACTATTGGTCCATCAAAAAGAGAATCGATTGCAATCAAGAAATCGCTATGGTCAACCCAGTCCCAATTCACACAAACATCTTCTCCATGAGCTGAATTCTGCTGGTGTATTTTCTCATGTGGCGCTTCAGAAGTGGGCGGCACTGGCGCTCTCTCAGGAGAATGTCACAGTGGAGGCTGTTTTAACAGCGCCATATGATATTGCATCAATTCTGCATCATTTATATGAGAAAACAGGTTCAAGATGGTGAAACAAGACAGGTGTTTAACTAAACCATCAGAAAAGATATCTAAAGCAACACAACAACAAACTGACATCAGTCATTCATAACCAGAATCACTGTTTCTTTCAGAAAGTTTATTTTATTAGGCTGACATGTGCATCATATGAGCATGAATGTTCTTTATGGGCTGAATCATGCTGCTATATTTAGTGTGTGCTTCACAGCAGGTGCGGCTCACCTATTCTGATGAAGCCGTCTTCTGTGCGCTGGTACTTTGGCGTCTTCTCTCTCCCCTCCTTCAGTGCTTCTTTCTCCGACTGAATATTCTGATCAAGAGAGACAGAAGTGTTGGAGTTTTTCAGCACATAAACCTCTCCACTCACTCACTCACTCACTCACTCACTCACTCACTCACACACTCACTCACTCACACACTCACTCACTCACACACTCACTCACTCACTCACTCACTCACTCACACACTCACACACTCACACACTCACACACTCACACATTCACTCACTCACACACTCACTCACTCACTCACACACTCACACACCCTCACACACTCACTCACACTCACTCTCACTCACCCTCACACCCTCACACACTCGCTCACTCACTCACTCACTCACTCACTCACTCTCACACACTCACACATTCACTCACTCTCACACACTCACACATTCACT
>CM077173.1:39798401-39835901 GCA_039654105.1 Coreius guichenoti
TCAGTGCTGGGACCGCTTCTCTTCTCCATCTACATGTCATCACTAGATCTGTCATTCAGAAACATGGCTTCTCCTATCACTGCTATGCTGATGCCTCGACGGGTCAGGGCTGTTTTGGCAGCAAAAGGGGGACCAACACAATATTAGGAATTAGGTCATAATGTTATGCTTGTTTCTGCATCCCTGGCAACTGTAACTTCTGAAATTAGGCTTCTTCTTGGAGCGAAACTCTGTGATGTGACCCAAGAGAAGACAAAAAATGTTCAAAACCCCCAGCAGAGCAACGCTCTAATTTCCCAAACTGCACTAACAGCATAAAACAGACCACAAATACTCTTTTCCCCAGGGCATTCCCTGCTAATTTCCTATATCCGGCTGAATTCCATAAACGTCCCTAAAGGGAGCTTTACAAAGAGGGAAATTAGGAGAAAAAAGAGATATAACAACCCGGCTGGGAGGAGAAGCAAAAACCAGCGAGAAGATGAGAGATATTAAAGGGCGACAGGCTCTCTCTCTCTCTTAGAAAATCCCGCGGTTAATCTTGCAGTGAACGTCCGTTTCCGGCTGTAATCTTAAATCACAGTGCCGCCCCTCGTCTGCTCTCCCTCAGGAGAAAATATTTCCTCCGCGCCGACCGCACACACAGCAGGTCACATTTTATTACCGCGTGTCAGTACAGTTCCATTAGCTCATAAAACAGAAGTATATCTTTATCTGCACTGCTCTGCTTTCTCCTACTTTCCCCGAGCTCCCGCTGTCTGCGTAGAGCAGTGATGGAGTGACACGGTCAGTTCTGACTTTCTCATGATACTCTTCTTTTAACAAAAGACTTTAGTCTCGTTACTCATGTTCATATCATTTTGTGACATTTAAAAGGATAGTTCTCCATAAAATGAAAGTTAAGTCATCATTTACACACCCTGGTGTTGTTCTAATGCCATACATTTTTATAAAGTCCCGCTCGTCCATATAATGGCAGTGAATAGCGACCAGCATCAAAAGATGCAAAAGTATCACAGAATGATCCGATGCGACACATGTCGTGTATTCCAAGTGGAGGGGTTATGATAGGGTTTGGTGAAAAACAAACTGAAATTGAATGTATTATTGAATGAAAATCCTGCTGTTGCCTGGTGACCTTCTGTGCTCGACTGCGCTCATGAGACTCTATTAGTGCCGCAGTTCACTCCGACTTGCCCAGAAAAATTATATAATATAGTAGTTTTAAAGCTTTTTAACAGTTATTGAGGTTGAGACAAAAACCTAGGACTAGTTCGCAAAAGTAGGTTTTTGAAATAATCTCCAATATTTACCAAACGACTCGATTGACAGTGGCGGTCCTAGAGGCAAAGTTGCTCAGAATGAGGAGTTCTACCATATAGTATGAATGTCATGGGCATGTACGAAAAATCTTGTGATACACAATCCTTTTAAATTTCTCACAGGCCTCTATAGGGCTGTGAGTCAAACAGATCCAGCGAGTTTTCCAATCAGCCTCTGTTAACCTCGGCTAACAGCCGCTGGAACTTCATTGGGTGATGGCGGGTGTGTTTTTTGAGATACGCGAATGTCCTCGTAGACAATTACGGCACCTTGGACAAAGACACCGCATGCAAGTTTTCAAGTCAATCGGACTGACTGTTGCATAACTATAGCCGTTTCTGTATTTTTTTCATTTTATAGCGCCACCTGTGGCCAGTCGCTGTGTCCTTTTTCATGCGAACACAGGCTGAGCCCATACACAGGTGGACCAAGTTTAGTGAAATTATCTCATTCTGTTCAAGAGGGATAGCCGTTTTAGTAAAAGTAGCCACGCCCACTTCAAATGTTTTGGCGTCCCGTTGCGGACATCAATCAAAATTTTGACTTTTTTGATGATAATTGACAGTCAGACTCTTTCTGCACTGGCTTGGTTCCAATTGGGTGAAAAACCTAGGACTAGTTAGCAAAAGTAGGTTATTCGAAAAATCCAAAATACCCCAAAATTTTGCCAGACGATTGTGTGTTTTGTTGAGCCAAGTTGTATGTGTGCGGCACAAGACCCACCCACTTTTTAAGATCAATGATATTGGACCCACTCACTTTTACCGTCTATAATTCAGCACGTCTGTTCACCGACTCCTAACCGATAAACACTTTATTATTAAACACATGGTAGGTGCTTTATGTCTTCATTAATAGGTAGATTATTTTCTTCATTTTAATTGAAAATAAATGCCTTTCCGATCTGATATTTGATGGGAAAAGGGAGTAGAGCGAGTTTGGCAAAAGGCGTATTCGAACCTCGTGTTTTTCCCCTACACTATTGCCACTGTAAATAATTTAGTGTCTTCTGTAATTTTGTCTGGCCCAACCAGACATTTAGTAAACAAGACGGGCGATTCACTTAATGTAAATGGCATCTACTCCAGTAAATTGACCCACCCACATTTGTTTTGCTTCCGACGCCCATAATTCCAAAGATATCAGACACTGAGCCATTACATACGTTTGACCGCTGTAGCGCCCCCGTCAGGGCGATTGGGGCGAGATTTGGTGACATTGTAGACGGTGTGAGTACTACCATCTCTCAAAGTTTCAAGTCTCTATGACTTACGGTTTGGTCTGCCCAATCATTTTTAGGGGAGAATGCTGATCCTTGGAAACTCTAACAATTCCAGTAGGGTTTTAGAGATACGCTCTTGAACCCCTAATAAAAACGTGACATGAAATACAATCCACGTCCTTTGTTCTCTGAGGTGAATATATCCATTGTGTTCTTCAGTGAAGAAAGTACACTGATACTTTTTTGGGATTTCTAGGCGTTCATGTCATGTTTATTAATCTTGATCTTTTGCTCTCGGTGGCTGCAAGGATGTTGTCCAGGTATCAGACGTGCAAATAATGAGGCACAAGTTACATGGCACATTTAATACTTCAGGTTAGGGATTTAAACAAGTCCTTAACCCTACGTATGGGCAATAATAATAGTGGTTGCACATTTAAACAGGTTCTTAGCCAACTATGATACATTCAGCTCTTGACATCTGCTCAAACAGGAAGCATGCCAAAGAGTTTTTGCGACTGCGTTGTGTTTTCAACACTGACTGAAGCATTGAGCTGGTTGAGACAGTGTTTCAGCTCAGATCTGTGGGGTGTTTATAGAGGCTGCCCAGAGGAAACACACAGTCACACAGCAAACACACACTGCTAGTGTTCATCTGCACACAATGACAGGGACTCACGTCGAAAGGAAGAACCTCCACTGTAGTGTTGAAGAGCTTGTCTCCAGGGTGCTCGATGTTTCCACTGCGGAAAAAATACCTGTAAACACACACACACACACACACACACACACACACACACACACACACGCACAAGCACGCACACACACACACACACACACATAAATTCCAGAAGCATCTTATATCATCTTATCATGCATTTATTTATAGACCCTGCAGTACAGCGGCCCCAAAAAGTATTTAGACATTTACAGTACTGTTCAAAAGTATGGCGTGTTTTTGAAAGAAGTCTCTCATGTTCACCAGGGCTGTACTTGATCGAAAATACAAAATACATGAAATATTACTCCAGTGTAAATCAGCTGTTCTCTATGTGAATATATAGTAAAGTGTAATTTATTCCTGTGATCAAAGCTGAATTTATCATCATTACTCCAGTCTTCAGTGTCACATGATCCTTCACTCTAATATGCGAACCGTGATACATTTTTCTTTGATTCTTTGATGAATTGAAAGTTCAAAAGAACAGCGTTTATTTGAAATGGAAACACTGTAACAATGTAAGTGTCAATTCTGATCAATGCGTCACGTCTCTTACTGACCCCAAACTACTGACCGGGAGTGTGAGACACACAAACCAAGTGATTAGGAAATATATACAAACTGATAAAACATATCTACAGAGAAATGAGTTTTGAGAAAAGCTGCAGTAGCTTTATAACACGCTGTCTAATGCAATGACAAACATATTTAAGAGTCCAAAAACACGGTCCAATCGTCATCCTCCTCTCCAGATCACAGAAACATGAGCAGTCACACACACACACTATAATTACACATGTAGAAACGGACACCTGCGCTTGTTAAACCGTGACTTGTGTAGCATGAAGGAAGCCAGCGAGTGATGGTCAAACGCTCGCATTCAGACCGAGCACGATTAGCTCTCAATTAAGCCTGAAATATGCATGAACTTTCCATTAGGGTTAAAAATGTATGGATGACTGTGGCTCATGATGATTGATGCATTATCCAGCTTGTCTGAGTCAGCGTGATGGGAAAGACTGAGCGGGACGAGCTCTATTACAAAACGGACAACGCGCTTTCGGCTTCATTCATAGGAAGCGAGGAAAGGAAATGAAACCTTGAATGAAACAAACAGCACTCATGTGTGGCTCTGAGCCAGAGTTGTGCTTTAGAAGATGGTCGCTGATTTGTAGATTCCCAAACTTTCTTGTCAGCCGAAGCCCTTTGACGTAAAATATGTTTACTTAAAGTCCCCCTTGACATTTCAAGTTAATATTTCAATAATTGATATATATATACACCGATCAGGCATAACATTACGAGCACTGACAGGTGAAGTGAACAACACTGATTATCTCTTCATCACGGCACCTGTTAGTGGGTGGGATATATTAGACAGCAAGTGAACATTTTGTCCTTGATGTTGATGTGTTAGAAGCAGGAAAAATGGGCAAGTGTAAGGATTTGAGCGAGTTTGACAAGGGCCAAATTGTGATGGCTAGACGACTGGGTCAGAGCATCTCCAAAACTGCAGCTCTTGTGGGGTGTTCCCGGTCTGCAGTGGTCAGTATCTATCAAAAGTGCTCCAAGGAAGGAACAGTGGTGAACCGGCGATGGGCGGCCAAGGCTCATTGATGCACGTTGGGAGCGAAGGCTGGCCCGTGTGGTCCGATCAAACAGACGAGCTACTGGAGCTCAAATTGCTCAAGAAGTTAATGCTGGTTCTGATAGAAAGGTGTCAGAATACACAGTGCATCACAGCTTGAGGAGCACAACAACGAGTTTGAGGTATTGACTTGGCCTCCAAATTCCCCAGATCTCAATCCAATCGAGCATCTGTGGGATGTGCTGAACAAACAAGTCCGATCCATGGAGGCCCCACCTCGCAACTTACAGGACTTAAAGGATCTGCTGCTAACATCTTGGTGCCAGATACCACAGCACACCTTCAGGGGTCTAGTGGAGTCCATGCCTCGACGGGTCAGCAAAAGGGGGACAAACACAATATTAGGTCATAATGTTATGCCTGATCAGTGTATATAAACCATATATTTTAAATTAATTGCAAAATATGCATATTGTAATATTTAAATATTTTGAGCGTAGGGAGATCGACTCGATTACGTCATTCGCAGTGTTTAATGGGAGTGGGCGGAGCTAAAGAGCTCTTTTGGTGCATTTTGCTCGTTTCGACTCTCCGATTGGTGGAATTTTCCATACAGCATTATGGGTAATGTAGTTTTTCACTACGAATTCTACTGTTAAACACAATTATTAAAAATAAGTTGAAATAATGCAGACTGACGGCTTCAACAGAAGCAAATACCATTGATTAGCAACCTCGTAGCTCACAGTTGGCCTGTCTTTAAAGGTGTATAAGTTATTGTTAAAAATCATTTTCCCTATGGAGAACATGAATGGAGATTTTACTTCTGGAACCCAACTATAGGCAGACACAAATATTGGGTAAGATTTTCTGATTAAATTATTAGCATTATTACTATTATTGATGCTTTTTGATAAGATGATACACATTGAATGAATTGGATAATTGGATAAATCTTTCCAGTGAGAACATCGCATGGCATTCTGGGATTGCCTTCTCTGCAAAGACATGCAATGCTGCCTTTTGTTCGTCAGCACATTGGTGTTTGTAGCAGAGCATGTTGGCATTCATGCGTGTGTAACAGAGAGTGTGTGTACCTCTCGACACGGACAGGAGTGAAGAAGCGGATGCGTATGAAGTCTCCAGCCACAGGTGTGAACGCCCAGAAGAAATCCTCGCCCAGATACGCCTTCTCCAGCGTGAAGTGCTGGTACGTCTTCAGACTGGTGGTGACCTCCGCTAGCGGGTTAGCGTGACCTTTGTGCAACGTCTGCTTCCCGAAGTCCTTATCCTGAGCAAAAACAGAGAAGGACGACATAAACAATGTTTGGGTCTTCAAATACTGGCACTTTATGTCAAACTACAAGATTTAAGCTTTTTCTATTGTTGATAGTAACATTTAAAGTGTCTTGATATCTTTTTTATGCCTTCTCATTACCTTTCAAATGCCTTTTATGGTTTCATCCTTGACCTCAGACTTTCAGACAACATCCACATTAAACTAGTAGTTTCCAAAATTATTATGCATGTGTAAAATATCATAAAAGCTCACTGAGATGATACTGAGACACCCTCACATTCACACATTCTCCTGGCATAATCATTTTATTAGCAAAATAACCCAAAACATCCTTTGCTGCTTCGTCTAAAAAAAATTACATGTGTGTAAGTGAAAACATGTCAACAGTTGATATGAAAAACATAAATAAAGCAAGTTGTCTTAAAAATGAATGACCAGTGACAGAGAATAGCAGCAGTGATCGAGGCAGGAGTTATGATGAATGTACGGGAGAATACAGTGAGCAGGAAACAGAGCGTCAGACACAGGAGGAAATCAATACGACAGAGAACCGGCGGGTCGGACGAGCACTCATCGCCATGGCGATTCCTTGTGCTCTTCATTCGGAGGGAATAAAGACAGAGCAGGGACACATGATGATTTATTAGGATATGAGCCGTTATCAGCGGCCTTCTGGGGTTATGATTCATAATCTGAATGAAAAGTCCTGAGGCAGACTACTGTACTGGAGGTGATCACACACACACACACACTCACACACAGACTCACACACACTCACACAAACACACTGACACACACACACACGCTCACACAGACACACTGACACACACACACACTCTCACACTCACTCACTCAGTCAGTCACTCACACTCTCACACACACTCACACAGACACACAGACACACACACTCACTCACTCACTCAGTCAGTCACTCACACACTCACACACACACACACTCACACACACACACACACACACACACACACACTCACACAGACACACACACACACATACTCTCACACTCACACACTCACACACACACTCTCACACACAGACTTGCACACACACACACATACACTCACACACAAACAGACTCGCACACACACTCACACAGACACAGAGACACACTCACTCACTCACTCACTCACTCACTCACTCACACACTCACTCACACACTCACTCACACACACAGTCACTCACACACTCACTCACTCACACACTCACTCTCACACACACACACACACACACACACACACACACACACACACAAACAGACTCACACACACACACACACACACACACACACACACACACACACACACACACACATACACTCACACACAAACAGACTCGCACACACACTCACACAGACACAGAGACACACTCACTCACTCACTCACTCACTCACTCACACACTCACTCACACACTCACTCACTCACACACTCTCTCACACACTCACTCACTCACACACTCACTCTCACACACACACACACACACACACACACACACACACACACACACAAACAGACTCACACACACACACACACACACACACACACACACACACACACACACACACACACACACACAAACAAACACTCTCTCACACACACACACACACACACACACACACTCACACAGACACACACACTCACTCACTCACTCACTCCCACACACAGTCACTCACACACACACACACACACACACACACAGACTCGCACACACACTCACACAGACACACACACACACTCACTCACTCCCACACACTCACACACACACACACACACACTATAAATAAATGAATAAAAAAGATCACCTTGAGCTTCTGGATCTTTCCAGCGAGGGAAGAGTGTGTTCCGACGTGCTGGAAGAGAGACGGTTTGAAGCGGATGCGCAGGTTTGCCTTCTGCCTGTCACAATGTTTCTGTGGGTCACCGAGAACATTCGTTTATATTACACAACAACACACAGTCTGAACAAACGTCTCAGACCAGACACTGATCATCCAATGGTCAAGAAATATTACAAAGCAGAGATGCATTAACATTATTAGACCGTAGTCGACTGTGTTTTTTGTGATTTTAAACCTGATAGTTTCAGCGTTTGAGTTACACTCACACACACACTCCTTCACACTCAGCTCTGTTGTGAAATAGAGTTTCTCTCCTTTTCGAGACGAGTAATGTCACTGCATTAAAGTCACAGTTCACCCAAAACTCAACATTATCCCATCATTCCCTCACATTTGTGTCGTTCCAGAGCCATGAGAGTTTCAAGAGTGATTTCATTCATATACTGAATGAGCAAACCCTGGTTATAATGAGAAAACAGAGATGTATAATCCTTACCGCGTCTTTTTCTGGGTTGCACACCTTCACCCACATGATGTGGTCCAACAGCCAATCAATGGGCTTGTCTTTGTAGAACATTAGCATGAACTCCACGATCAGCGGCAAGTCCAACGACTTGAACATTTTCCCTGAAATAAGCAAAGCAGAATCATGAACATCACACACACACGAGACTGGACTGAGTCGAGTGACACATCAAAACTCACACACATTTACACGTTCAACAGCAGCTCGAGGGAGGAAAGATGTAGAGCAGGAAAACATGACACCATCAAAGGGAACGGCCGCTCTGAGAGTCATTACATCGTCACATTAACTTCTCAAGGCTCTTCTACTGAGGTGGAGCAGCAAATAACTGTATATGTTCTACATAAATGAAGACATTTCTCTGAAAACATGACGAGATCAGATTCAGCGTTTTTATTGGCTCTAATTAAGTTTTCCTAAACTGATCTGATGTGGCTCAGGCTGGACATTCAGCCACTGAATCAGATGGTGTTTGGTCATCTATAGGTCTCCAAACTAACATCTGAGAGCATTTTTCATAAAATTAATTTAATCATCAAATTACTATTGTTTTGTGTTGTTTTGTTAATAAGTGCAGTTACTAATAATATTACATGTTTGTTTATTGTAACTTTAACAGTGAAGCGCTGAGCTGGAATTGATATGCAGATAAATTAACTTTTATTAACGACAGTAAATGTGCAAAAACCTCATTTTATAGGGAAATGTAAATATTCTGCTCTTATTAAATGTGCCGTTGTTCTTCTCTAGTCTCACACTGAACTGACCGACAGCTTCAGGGATTATTAAAGGAGCTCTTTACTTGTTTTTTGTGTAATTCAGTCACAATTTGAAGAAAAGATTTTGTTTTTCATGAGACTTTATGACTTCCTACTTTTGACCGTATATTAATGAGTGGAAATGGCTAATAAGCCAATAAGTGCTCCTCTGCTGCCATCTACGGGTTATAGTGGGCATTTCATGTGTTTTTAAAATAAAAGTGCTTGTTTGCCACAAAGTGGCCTACACCTTTAAACTTTTAGGTTTACAAATCATCACATTAAAAATAACATTAAAATTGGATCATATTTAGAGCTTTGAAGTGCTGGAAAAAGTGCTTGAATTTCACTCTCAAAAGGTTTGAGATGAATAATGACAACATTCAAAAAAACATTTGACTATTTCTCCCACAATGCCATGTGGCGTTACTACAGTAAATCATGAGGCGTGACTACAGTAAATCATGAGGCGTCGCTACAGTAAATCATGTGGTGTCACTACAGTAAATCATGTGGTGTTACTACAGTAAATCATGTGGTGTCGCTACAGTAAATCATGTGGTGTTACTACAGTAAATCATGTGGCGTCACTACAGTAAATCATGTGGCGTCACTACAGTAAATCATGTGGCGTCACTACAGTAAATCATGTGGTGTTACTACAGTAAATCATGTGGCGTCACTACAGTAAATCATGTGGCGTCACTACAGTAAATCATGTGGTGTCACTACAGTAAATCATGTGGCGTCACTACAGTAAATCACGTGGCGTCACTACAGTAAATCATGTGGCGTCACTACAGTAAATCATGTGGCGTTACTACAGTAAATCATGAGGCGTGACTACAGTAAATCATGAGGCGTCGCTACAGTAAATCATGTGGTGTCACTACAGTAAATCATGTGGTGTTACTACAGTAAATCATGTGGTGTCGCTACAGTAAATCATGTGGCGTCACTACAGTAAATCATGTGGTGTTACTACAGTAAATCATGTGGCGTCACTACAGTAAATCATGTGGCGTCACTACAGTAAATCATGTGGCGTTACTACAGTAAATCATGAGGCGTGACTACAGTAAATCATGAGGCGTCGCTACAGTAAATCATGTGGTGTCACTACAGTAAATCATGTGGTGTTACTACAGTAAATCATGTGGTGTCGCTACAGTAAATCATGTGGTGTTACTACAGTAAATCATGTGGCGTCACTACAGTAAATCATGTGGCGTCACTACAGTAAATCATGTGGTGTCACTACAGTAAATCATGTGGTGTTACTACAGTAAATCATGTGGCGTCACTACAGTAAATCATGTGGCGTCACTACAGTAAATCATGTGGTGTTACTACAGTAAATCATGTGGCGTCACTACAGTAAATCATGTGGCGTCACTACAGTAAATCATGTGGCGTTACTACAGTAAATCATGAGGCGTGACTACAGTAAATCATGAGGCGTCGCTACAGTAAATCATGTGGTGTCACTACAGTAAATCATGTGGTGTTACTACAGTAAATCATGTGGCGTCACTACAGTAAATCATGTGGTGTCGCTACAGTAAATCATGTGGTGTTACTACAGTAAATCATGTGGCGTCACTACAGTAAATCATGTGGCGTCACTACAGTAAATCATGTGGCGTCACTACAGTAAATCATGTGGCGTCACTACAGTAAATCATGTGGTGTTACTACAGTAAATCATGTGGCGTCACTACAGTAAATCATGTGGCGTCACTACAGTAAATCATGTGGTGTCACTACAGTAAATCATGAGGTGTGACTACAGTAAATCATGTGGTGTCACTACAGTAAATCATGTGGCGTCACTACAGTAAATCATGTGGCGTCACTACAGTAAATCATGTGGTGTTACTACAGTAAATCATGTGGCGTCACTACAGTAAATCATGTGGTGTCACTACAGTAAATCATGTGGTGTCACTACAGTAAATCATGAGGTGTGACTACAGTAAATCATGTGGTGTTACTACAGTAAATCATGTGGTGTCACTACAGTAAATCATGTGGTGTTACTACAGTAAATCATGTGGCGTCACTACAGTAAATCATGTGGCGTCACTACAGTAAATCATGTGGTGTCACTACAGTAAATCATGTGGCGTGACTACAGTAAATCATGTGGCGTCACTACAGTAAATCATGTGGTGTCACTACAGTAAATCATGTGGCGTGACTACAGTAAATCATGAGGCGTCACTACAGTAAATCATGTGGTGTCTCTGCAGTAAATCATGTGGCGTGACTACAGTAAATCATGAGGCGTCACTACAGTAAATCATGTGGTGTCACTACAGTAAATCATGTGGCGTCACTACAGTAAATCATGTGGCGTCACTACAGTAAATCATGTGGCGTCACTACAGTAAATCATGTGGTGTCACTACAGTAAATCATGTGGCGTCACTACAGTAAATCATGTGGCGTCACTACAGTAAATCATGTGGCGTCACTACAGTAAATCATGTGGCGTCACTACAGTAAATCATGTGGCGTCACTACAGTAAATCATGTGGTGTCACTACAGTAAATCATGTGGCGTGACTACAGTAAATCATGAGGCGTGACTACAGTAAATCATGTGGTGTCTCTGCAGTAAATCATGAGGTGTCACTACAGTAAATCATGGTGAATGTTGGTTATTGTTCATGGCTCAGTGGTTAAGCACATGTGTGTGTTTGGGGTGACAGGGAAGGTAGAGAGGTTTGGTTTGGTTTAGTGTGATGTTATAAAGACTAGTTTAGTATCATCAGTGCATGGCTCGCCCACAGGCTAACATTGACCATTAGTGCTGAAGTATTGATCTGAGTACACACACACACACACACACTGAATGAACACTGAACACGTCAAACAGAATGCTATCCAGACACAATTATTTAAGATCAATAATTAATTACAATAAATATTTCAGCATGAATAAATGTATAAAACAAAGAGCACTAAACTCTTCATAGATCTTTCAGGGCACAGAGAGATTAATCAGCCTCACGAGCGCTTTTGCTTTTAGATGTTATAATATCTTCAGCTCTCCATTTGTGAAAAACTCTGGCAGATATTCAAGGCTGTGTGTGTAATAAATGCTCTCTGAATCGAGAGCATGTGCTGCTTCACCTTCACATCGTCCCTGACACACACACACATTCACTCACAAACCCATTCACTCATACACACACGTTTCTTTCGGGAAAGAAAATGTCAATATTCCTCATTATAATAATTCAAACGCAGAATAAAGGGGCGGGGCCTGGTTGAGTTAGTTAGTAGTGTGTTGAAACTGCCGGTTATGGTAAGGGGCGGGGCATTTCCCAAACACCAATCACAACACACACTGCTCCAGCTGACCAATCAGAGCACAGTGTGCTTTTCAGAAGGAGGGGCTTCATAGAGACAGGAACTAAACAGAGCGTTACTGACAGACTGGGAAGAGAGGAGCCGCAACAATGGAGAATATGAGGAAATAATCAACATTCAAGCAGGAAAACCTGCTCTAGTAGAGACCAAACACAAGATATGGCCTCTTTAATAAATGTTTCACATATTTCAATTTCATAAAACAGTCAGAATTTCAATGATGCACATGTATTGTGATTTATATGAAATAGCCCATTTGTTTTTGAACATTAAATTGACCTAAGAAAGTATATTTTATAAGAAGAGTAACTGTAACAGAATCTAAATAAAGAGTAATTTATGGGAAACAATAATGAGAGTAAGATGTTGCTGTGTTCAGAGAACTGAATGTGTGTGTGTTCCTGCAAAACATTAAGACCTGTTAACACTGCATTTGATTTGGTTTTTCTTTATCTATTTTAATTTTATTTTATTTATTTCAAAAAGGGACAGTGTACATTAATCAACATTCATGAATGTAAATGTAGCCCAAAGGCTAGTTTTCATTGGTAGTCCCTTTGCCAGATGTTATTAGGCCTAAAACTAGAGAAAAGAAATAAGAGAGAACAACAATAACAACAGTAGAAAAACCAGAACTGGTAAACAACTCTGGAAAAATACAATTAAACAATAAACAAAAGGCAATATATATACATTTATATAAAAAATATTTAATAGTTAAATAATATTAACAATAATACAATTATTAATAGTACACTGTAAAAAATGTTATGTGCTATTTACTTAAAAAAAATTATGGTAACAATATTACACATAATATTTTTGAGTAGTTTTTAAGGCTTGATTTCTTTAATGCAATCTACCTGAATAAATCATGTAAAATGTCCTAAATTATTTAGTTTATGAAACAATTAATTTAATATTTTTAGTGAAATGTGCTATTAGTTGACTCTAAAAAAGGGTGTGGATTAGAGTGAATGGAAATGACCTTATTTTTGACTTTGAGTCATGATGTACAGTTAATAGACCGTCTGCAGCACAGCACAAGTAGAAACACACTTGTTCCTGCACATTAGCAAACTTATTGCTCATTGAACAAAGCAACATGCATCATATTATCAATATACATGCAGTTATCTAACCATAAGCTGTACTCTTCTGCACAATGGTAACGGTCAAAACTTCAACATAACAGAAACTCTTTCAAAAGTCAAACAGAACTGATCATTAAACATGAACAGATGTTTCCCTTCACTCAAAAACACATAAAATAACACTTAATTTCAATATTAATGCTCCATTTCCAGACATATGCAAAGCATGCTGGGAACTAACAATGGTGTCTCTAAATAAAACTGCACAATTGAGCTAATTCTCTTAAAATAAATAGGTAGCCTTTTTCCCCTTAATTTTATCATCTTAATCGGTTCCTCAATTCAAGCCTCAAAATTGCTTAAGTTTCCTTTAAAAAATGTGGAAAATGTATCTCTTGGTTTTAATAGTGAAATGCTCTCAATATTTTTTATACAACACTGAACCACAGTTTTCTTAAGAAAATATACATACTATTTTTAATTATCACCTTAATTTTTTTGTGTGAAAATTACAAGACCCATAATTCGTTTTTTACAGTGTAATAATAGAGGAAGCAACATTAATGTTCACATTGTTGATTATGAAGAAGCCATTTCTTAAAATTATACTTAAATGAGTTAAACAATGTGCATTCTCTAATTGTTTGTGGTACGGTACTCCACTGATGTGATGCTCTGGATGAAGACACAGCTACTCTAGTTACTCCGTTTTCAACAGATTTCAAATGAATAAAATCAGCCAGAGGAAGAGGAGCTAAACCTGTTATGATCCCAGCCTGTGTCTCGTGAGGACTTTTGTTATTTCCTGTCTTGTGCCATGTTTTGTAGTTCTTTGTAGTTTTTCATGTTGATTAGTCTCCCCAGGTGTGTCTTGTTAATTGGTTAAGCTTGCTTGCCCCTGTGTATTTAAACCTCCGTGCTTCAGTTGTTGGGTGTCGGCCGTTGTTTTTGCATGTGTGTTCCTGTCGGTGGTTCTGTCTGCCTTCTGTGGATACGCTCTCCTGGATTATCTCTGTTTAATAAATGTTTGTGCTGCATTTGGATTCTCACTCTGCTTCATCCCTGCTCACACGTAACAGAACGACTCGCCAGAAGATGGATCTGGCAACAAGACACACCTGGGGAGACTAATCAACATGAAAAATGATCTAAAATTTTAAGTGCTTGTTTGTATAATAATTCTAATGGTTTTAAAACTATGGAATGTGTATTAGACCAGCTTGTACAACAATATGTGAAACAATCATAGAGTGAAAATATGCAGCCTCATTTGAATTTCTAATAAATCTAAAATTAACCAGGTTAAATTTAACCTTTTTTATGTGGGTTTTAAAACCAAGATGAGTCCAGATGTACCCCGAGGTATTTATATTCTGAAACAACTTCTAATCTCTCGTCCGAAATAAATATATCCGGCTTCACATCAGCACTGTGTCCTTTAGAAAAGAACATACAGACTGTTTTTTGACACATTTAATTTCAGATAACTCTGATGGAGCCAGGATGTAACTTTTGCCATGTCAGGGTTGGGGTGAAGGGATGAGGTCCTCAATGACACAGATAGACAGGCTTTTATGATAATAAACAAGAACAAAAACTACCCCAAGGGAGAAAACAAGACAGACTTGACCTTGACTTGGCTTCAGGAACACAACAGGAAACATTAAGCAACGATCTGGCACAGGACTGGAAACACAAGGAGAATAAACAGGGAACAAACAAGGCAGGTAACGAAGGAGGACAGGTGGGGCAAATGAACCAATAATCAGGTAACAAGAGGGGCGGGGTCAAGACATGAGCGCACATGGCACAAGGAAACACACGACAAGCCATACATGAACACGCAGCCAATGAGAACTTATACGCTGCGTGTTCACACAAAACATAACATGAAAGCACGATGTAAACACGAACCGCGTGCTACACACAACACAACACACATGGACAGAAGAACGCACACTCACACGACAAGACAGAATTGTGAACGGGAAGAAAGGTAAGATTTGATTAAATTTACAAAATCTATCGAAAAATTAAAATTGAGTAATTTATGCAAAAGGTTATTATGGTTTACAGTATCAAATGCTTTCTGTAAATCAAGCCCACTCCACCTTCATCCAGTAATGCCTTTACCTTTTCTGTAAAGTAACATGGAGCCGTTTCTGCTGACTGATTTACCCTAAAACTAAACCGCATCGGATGTAATTGGAAAGAACTATTATTAAGATGATCAATCATTTGTTTGGCCACCAGTTTGATATTGTAGGTCGGACACTAATGGGCCTATAATTACAAGTTAAATTAGGGTCGCCTCCCTTCAGTATAGGAGCCACAACAGCCGGCGTCCAAGAATTAGGGAATACCCCCTGATCCAATGAAATATTAATAATGTGAGTTAGAGGGTTAACTACTGAAGAACTAATTTGTTTCAATAAAAGTGTATCCATACCATAAATATCCTTAGCCTTTGAGGACTTAAGCGACAGGATTACTCTTTCAACCTCTAACTTAGTTACTGGTCTTAAAGGATTAGTTCACTTCAAAATGAACATTTCCTCGCCCCCATCTCATCCAAGATGTTCGTGTCTGTCTTTCTTCAGTGGAAAAATTAAGTTTTTTGAGGAAAACATTCCAGGATTTTTCTCCACATAATGGACTTCAATGGGAACCAACGGCTAAAGGTCCAAATCAATGCAGTTTCAGAGGAAGGGCTTCAGAGGCTCTGCACGATCCCAGAGGAATAGGGTCTTATCTAGATAAACCATCGGACATTTTCAAGTAAAAAATAAAACAATGTATATACTTTCTAACCTAAATTGCTCATTTTGCGCTGCTTGTGCATAATTCGCTTGTGTCGGTACTTCCGCCTACGTCTAGCGTGACCTTTCCAACGTGATTGCACAATCCGTGGACGTCGCAAAGCAGCGCAAGATGAGCAATTTAGGTTAGAAAGTATATACATTGTTTTATTTTTTACTTGAAAATGGCCGATGGTTTGTCTAGATAAGACCCTATTCCTCTGGGATCGTGCAGAGCCTCTGAAGCCCTTCCTCTGAAACTGCATTGATTTGGACCTTCAACCGTTGGTTGCCATTGAAGTCCATTATGTGGAGAAAAATCCTGGAATGTTTTCCTCAAAAAACTTAATTTCTTTTCCACTGAAGAAAGAAAGACATGAACATCTTGGATGAGATGGGGGCGAGTACATTATCAGGAAATGTTCATTTTGAAGTGAACGAATCCTTTAAGACCAACGCTCTCTCACTAACATTACTCGTTTGTAAATAAGTTTGTGCTGTGAAACTGAATCAATAAAATAGTGATTAAAAGCCTGCGCCACATCAATCAGGCTTTGTAAAATTGTATCATTAATCTTGAATTAAATTGGCCTTGTTTTAATATTATTTTGACCAGTCAGTTTTTTTTAATCTGTCTCCATATAGTTTTTGAGTTACCATGATATAATATACCATAATATAACTTCAGAAGTGAAGTGTGTAAAGCAGCGGTGTGTTGAGCGGGTGTGTGCTCCGGTGAGCCCCTGCTGGCAGTTTCCTGAACTACACCGTATGAGGACAAACACATTTCCATTGTCCAAGTCCATTCAAAAATACACGCTGTCTGACTAAAATACATTTAGCAATGTGTCATACACTTTCCAGAATGTCACACCTACAGTTGCTTTTCTCATATCCCAGTTCAAAGTATTTATCAAATAAAAGTATTTATTAATTTATACAATAAAACTCTTCACTGTTCACTGACTCACACGAGGAAAACATGCTCAAAAAATACAAATGACCAGGAAAATCTACCATGCATTTCTCCATAGCAGAGAAATGTTCCTGGTACACACACACATACTCTCACAATCTCTCGCACACTCACACACACACACTCACAATCTTTCACACACTCACACACACACACACTCACACTCGCTCACACACACAACTTACACACACTCACACACACACACACACACACACACACTCACACACACACACACACTTACACACACTCACACAAACATACTTACATACACACGCACTCTCTCACACACACACTCTCTCTCTCTCTCTCTCTCTCTCTCACACACACACACACACACACACACACACACACACACACACACACACACACACACACACACACACACACACACACACACAAACATACTTACATACACACGCACTCTCTCTCTCACTCACACACACACACACACTCTCTCTCTCTCTCTCTCTCTCTCTCTCTCTCTCTCTCTCTCTCTCTCTCTCACACACACACACACTCTCTTTCTCTCTCACTCACACTAATATACTCGCATACTTACATACACACTCGCTCACACAAACACCTTACACACTTACACACACACCTTACACACTTACACACACACATACACACACTCACACACACACTCTCTCTCATACACACACACACCTTACAAAAAACAAACAAGCAATCTCAGCTCAAGTCCGAAAAAGTAACATACTTTCCATAAAAAGTAACTAAGTAACGTAATTAATTACTTTGGTTACACTTTATTTTAAGGTGTCATTGCTACAGTGTAATTATATATTTAAGTACTGAGTAATATTAAGTAACTACATGTACTTACTATAGGATTAGGGTTTGGTTGAGGGTTACCTGCATGTAATTATGCATAATTTACTGTTATTACTACGGTAACGTGTAACAAGGACACTGTAAAATAAAGTGTTTCCGTTACTTTTTAAGGAAGTAACACTATATTGTAACGCATTACTTTTAAAAGTACCTTTCCACACTGTATATATAGTACACACTCATTATAAACACAAAGGTGTGAGAGCCGGTGGATGTGTTCTGAGCGCCTGCTGGGGTAACTGACACTTTCTTGGCAATTTTCCTTTAAGTTGCACTGGCAGAAGAGTATCCGCAGGAACATGAATGTAACACTAATGTAAAGAGCGTGTGTGTGTGTTTATACTGGTACTGTGCATATGTGAACAGCTCGCTATGGCTGCCTTCCCACTAACACTCCAATTAGCAGCTGGTGCGGGCCGGCGGCGTGAGGCGTGATGCTGTCAGCTGCGCGCGAGAGAGAGAGGATCTGTCATGACGCTACGCTGACGGACAGCGGGAGGAGACGGATCTGTCACGCCGGCAATCCCTGAGCTAAAACAGGCCGGAGAGATCTGAGCGTTCTCTCTGTGAAAGCAGGGGGAGATCATTAAAATCTGGATATTGAGACATGGTACTGACAAAAATATATTTAGTGGGGTTTGCTACACTGTTACTATATACTAAAGCTCAGGGATTTGATCAAACTACTCAGTCGACAGTCTTTTGTGCCGTATATCTGAGTGAAACGCAAACAAACAAGAACAAATGTAGGGCGGGGCTTGATTTTGTCTGAGGGGAATTGATTGGATGGTTGTGGTTTGCTATTGGTGGATCTCATGAGTGACAGGTTGCCCCGCCCTCGTCATCAGAGAACAGAAGAAATGTCGCCGCCAGAGGAGGGAAAGTTATTTAAAAATGTAGTTGTATGTGTGATGTGAAAATGTGTGTGTGTGTGTGTGTGATACGGACAGAGAGCAGCATCAATCACAGCTTCAGTGCTGCTTCGGGACCTATTAGAGTAAAAGAGCAGAGAAAGACTCTAGAGAAATATTTGTGTGTGTGTGTAAAATACAGAAATGAGCTGACTTGGATGGTGTTAATACTCTGTTGTTCAGTGCAAGAGTATGAAATGCATCATGGGATCTTTGCTTTGGCATGTCAACTTGTTTCTTTTCTGCTATTAGGCCATATTACACTCAAACTCATCTGGCTTGGCAGCCTTCTTGCTCATTATTGCGAAAATAATCAGAACTCTAGGTCACAGCGGGCAGGCCTGAGTCTGCAAACTACAGTTTATACAAGTTTAAAGCTGCACATCATTATTGTGTTAATAATCTTGAATCAGAATAACATTTCTTCTCTTCTCTGATGACGAGGGCGGGGCAACCTGTCACTCACATGAGGTCCACCAATAGCAAACCACAACCATCCAATCAATTCCCCACAGACAAAATCAAGCCCCGCCCTACATTTGTTCTTGTTTGAGAAGCGTTTCACTCGATATACGGCACAATAGAGAAGAAAAGAATGCGTAACTTCCCTTTCATGCTGATTTTAACATGGTTAAACTGTTTTCTTGCTGACTCAAGATACCAGCTCTAACCAGCTTTGGCCAACATGATCTACAAATCAGAAACCTTGTACCCAAATCTTGTCCTCCCTATATGCAAAGTATGATAGTTGTGTAGGGCCCTCCGAACCACCAGGGGGATCCCTTGCACTCAAAGATGATTTAATGACTAGCATTTTCATTTCGATTTTGATTTTGGCTTCCAACGATTATGAGAAAATGATGCCACATTCCGTTCCCTTCCTTTAAAGTGGTTTGCTGTCGCCCTTCCTACATAACATCATAATGTATAACGTCGTAATATACGGATGTGCTCGAACCCCTAAAAAGGGTTAAAATCTTATTGAGCTTCAAAAGAGACGCTGTTTCCCAGATGGCTTTGTGCACGTGATACGAGATGGAGCGAAACACGGACAAGTTCATACTTTGGGCTTCGGGTGTGCGCTTAGACAAATACACACAAAAATATGTAAAAATGCCCATCTTGGCGAGTTTTTCTTACACAAACGCATGGCTTCGCTTCAGAAGGCCTTTATTAACCCCCGGAGCCGTATGGATTACTTTTATAATGGATGGATGTGCTTTTATGGACTTCCATTCACTGCCATTATACAGCTCGGAAGAGCCAGGATATTTTTAACATAACTCCGATTGCATTCGTCTAAAGGAAGAATGTCATATACACCTTGGATGACTTGAGGGGGAGTAAATCATGGGCTAATTTTCATTTTGGGGTGAACTAACCCTTTAAACACAGTTGTTTATGTCTTATGTGAACATAAACAGTTGAGAAATAAGTCACGTGTATCAGTGTATTGGATCCGTGCGTTCGCTCTTAAAGTGACAGTAGCCTAATAAACCTGCTGCCGTCTGTCATTAATGATAATCAAACAACAAATAACAGAGAAAATCACTCACTGCTCTCGACTGAATAACTTTAATAAGAATCAATGTATATTTAATTCATACGGTGAAGACTATAGAGTTTTACTGTTACATTTGGTTATTCAATTTCTGTATAGGCTAAATTGTATATTTCATTTGTTTCTATTGTATTTGTCCTATTGTTTGTAATTTTATTACTGACTGTTTCAACTCAGTGTTGTTGGTTGACAGTGTAACTGCTCTGAAAGAACAAAGATAAAGGGATAAAGGGGTTGGGGGTCATTTGGGGGTTTTTATAAACGCGCTGACTTTACAAAGATTTGCTTAAGGCCCGCAGAAGTCTAGGACTGGCACTGCCAGCTCCACTAGCAGATAGTCCAAAGGATCAACCATCCAGACCATCTTGGACCAACTAGAAGCCTGAGCTGGATTGTGTTTGGGCTGATTTGTTGCTCTGATCATGAGGAGGAACATGACTTAAGTCCATGGGATCAAACCATATCAAAGCAAACAGATGCCAACTGTAGGCAGTCCCAGCAGAAGCAACACAAACAGACTTGTGTTTGTCTAAAGCCAGGCTGATGTCAGAACAGTTGGTTTAAATTTAGTCGGCTAACAATGAGCGTTTTGTTTGCCGTCAGCCCTTGTGATGAGTAAAAATATCCATTGAAAATGTACTTGTCACGCCAACACAACATCAGTCTACACTGATAGCACACATTCATGTTCTTTAGGTATCATGAACATTTTACAGCATTTATTCATAGTTCATGATATATTAGTTAAAGCTAGCATACACAAAAATATGAAGCAACTTCAATTCCCAGGGAAAGCATGAACTGACTCACTTTGGATAAAAGCGTCTGCCAAATCCATAAAATGTAAGCGCTGGTGAAGATCGGATACTAAGTGCTGGTGTTTCTCTGTTTCATTCAAACGGTCTCGTTCAGGTGTTGTTCTGATATAATTGAGTTCATGCAGTCTTCATTTTCTCTACTAACTTGCTGACTCGTGGGCCCAGCGGTGAGTTTCCACTTCTCTGAGCCGAGAGCTCTCAAAATCAATCCTTTTCCCATCCCGTCTCCTGAGGCCCTCAGCTAGCGCTGATCACCATCATCAACATAATTAGCCTTCATTTCAAACACAGATCATAAGAGAGCAATTACTTCGGCTGCCATTTCAAGATGAGTTTCACAGGTTTGATTGGGGAGAGTTTCATTCCTCTAATTGAACCCCGACTGATTAAAATCAGAGTTTAGATGCAGTTAGGCAAGTTAAACTAGTGGATGAATAGATAAAGCACTGAAGCACCAAAACAATAGAGTTGGGTAATCGGTTTTATTTAAATAATGAAAACTCTTGTCATTATTCACTCCTGTTGGGCCAAACGCGCATTACTTTCTTTCGTCAAAGCAGATATTCTGAGAAAAAACATGCTTCTTACTCTCTGGCCCTGTTTACAGCTGGTATTAACATGCGTTTCAATCGGATCTCAAGTGGACGACTCTAAATACAGGTGTAAACGGGTCTGAAACGCTCTGAGCTCGTCCACTTCCAGAGGTAGTTAAACGCATTGCTTTCGTAGTGTAGACGCTCATGTGGTCAAATGAACAGCCACTAAAGACCTGCTACTCTCCGCCGACTGACCTAATGCTAAACATTATGGGACGCGCGCGAGCCAGACGGGATTTAAACTCTCGGCTGGAGACCCAAGTTTGGTTTGAAGATGAGAAACGTCCCAAGCACATGTTCTCTCTCCATTCCTGATTTCTAACACACACTCACAGCGTTCGGCTGGTCTTGTGTCTGTCAGAGCAGAAACTAAAGCTGATGCTCTCCGTGTGTTTCTCCGTCGTCTTTGGTCGTTCATATGTAAATTGTGTGAGCTTATTTCGTCCATTAGATGGAAAGATCTGAAAACGCCCATACATATCCCCCCCCCTCGAAGAAATCAGGTCAGAAGTGGCTGAAAGTGGACAAAGGAGACAGTAGTTTAAGTGGAAGTGGAAAATGAAGTTTGGAGGGTTTAAAAGCAGAAACTTGAAGATTATAATTTATACAAACACTTACATTCATTACTATGTTAAAGGCACAGTATGTAATTTTTCATCTCTTATTCAGAACAAAGGCGTGTCTTGACTCCTTGATTGGGCGGAGCTTTTATTCTGTCAGACGAGCGCTTCACTTCTTCCGCTCGTGTGTGTGTGTGGGGGAACGCAGCGCTGTTTTATCATATTACACACATTTGAGTGTGTTAAAGTGATGTTATAATGCTACTCTGTGCGTTCGCTCGGCGCTACTATGAGACACTTGTTCACACTGCAGTGAGCGAGATCATATTAGGCATGGTAAAACATGGTACTCGCGGTAAATCAAGAACACCAGATTTAAACAATAAGACTAACTGTGTTGAGCTGGAGAACAATGATTAGTTTCTGTCCATGAATGATCCAAACAGTTGCTCACCTGTCTAATAAAACACATCATGTATTAAAGCGGCTTTGGTGTTTCCATGGTTTCTACAAAATAAAACCGGAGGGGAACTCCGTATGATGTCATTGATAGGCGACGCACGGTCCGTGTCCTGGGTAAAATCGCTTATTTTTCTGGATTTAAACATTCTTGGAAACATTTGGGATAATGCACAAGTCAACAAAATATATAACACTATTCTAGTGGTTTTTGGATATTTTAATTAAAAAATCTTACATATTGGGCCTTTAACGATACTCTATATTACTTGAGCTGTAAAGTTGTTTGTGTTATTTTTACAGCTGTTTTAGGTGTTATATATAGTAAATATAGTTGTATAGTAAAATTGTACATAACGTCACCAATGTTGGGGAAAGATACTTTTAAAAGTAATGTTTGTGCTTCTCCAAAAAAAGTAACTAATTGCGTTACTAAGTAACTTTTTGTAGAAAGTAATGCATTACATTACTTTTTGTCACCTGGGCTGTGTTTGTATGTTTGCTTTTTAACAACAACAACAACAAAAAAGTTCTATTTTGGTCAAACTAAAGGCCCTTTCACACCAGAAGTGAAAGCTTCATGCTGAAGGAAATGCAATTTCACGTCTGTACAGTAGAGGGCGCTGCAATAAATTCTTTTAACACAAATGTGATGTTTAACTAAAGTAATTTTCGTTTATTAATATGGTTGAATTGGATCATCGGAGGTCAGCAGCAAAGACATTGCTTAATAAAGTGAGATTAAATACACAAAGTATACTATTGCTATACTTGCAGGTTTGCGCAATATTCTTAGTTTGCATTTTGCACACTTCATTTTGAGGAACACTGAATCAATTTTTGCGTAAGTGAGATAAGTAATCTGATTACATTACTTGTAATGCGTCACCCCCAACACTGAGCTTCACACAGATGAGGTTAATAAGTGATATTTTCACACTGAACTCATGGTAACACACAGATACTATTGAATACTATTAGTACTACAACTGAAAACATGTGCTATCAAAACAGTGAGTATTTTAATGTATACAGACTGACCCTTTCCCTTCCACTATTACACAAAGCAACATTTTTTGTAATCAACATTGTGCCACAAATGCTGTTGATTTAAGCCAACCATATATTGAGCCCAGAATATACAGCTAACACTTTACTGACTATAAGTCACTTTGCAACTTATTCTACTAACCCGAACCCTAACCTAACAGTCTACTAATACTCTAATGAGAGCTAGTTGACATGTAGTTGACAAGTTACTTAAAGTTAGTAGAATGTCTAAAGTGGACCATCAAAATAAAGTGTAACCTTTAATTTATGTGAAGTTTTGTTTTTGGAAAAAATGGATATATTAGAAAAAAAGTGAAAACTTAATTGTGCAATAAATTCAGGACTGACAGGTTTGGTCCGGCTCTTATTGAGTCACTCCATGACATTCCTTAGGTGGAGACTAATGTGAACCTTATGAGAGCGGGTGACAATGCCGCTTCAAACAGACCAAATCACTTTCTCATCCCATGGGAAGATGTGAAATATTTCTTCCATTAGCGACCTCTACAGTTCATCCACCCCTGGAGACACAACCAGCTTTATCAGGGCTTGATTTGACGTGTATTCTCGTGACAGAGGGAAGGAAGAAATACAGTGTGAGTTTGTGCTGTAACGGGGAGGCTAACACAGCGACAGCGAGTTTGAGCGAGACTCACCGATGAAGCCCAGCTGGGAGAACTCAAGGATCATCCACTCCTCTGACGGCTGCTGCAGGGCGAAATTCTTCATTGTGGTGAAGTAATTTGGCCGTGCAACAATGTCATCCTCTAGCTGTGAGACAGAGAGAGAAAGAGAGAGAGAGAGCATGCTGAAGGATGAAGAGCTGCATATTTGCATATAATCCTGATGAGTTCAGTTCTTTTTGAGGGTATCTAAAGGCTAAACGATTTAAAGATGAGGCGTGTCATTTTTACAGAAGTTAATATACTTTCTTTTATCCCAGCTTAAAGCAGAGGACACTGTACAGTACGTAAAATGATAACTTGGTCCGATTTTCACATGCATCTTATCAAAGGGAGAAGAAAGGAAAAGTGTTTTAAATGTTTTCAGGATTTGTATTCGCTAATACAAGAGGAAGTAATGGAAGTGAGATTAGAACACGTCTCCGTAAAACACATTGGGCCCTATCACACACACGGTGCAATGTGACGCCAGCCGCGACGCAAGTGTTTTCTGCTAGTTTCAGCCCGACGCAGTTCTCATGTTCACGTCCAGCTCCACGTTGTTTAAATATCAAATGCACTGGCGCATCTGTTCACCCATGGGCGTCTGGTCTAAAACAGGTGTGTGTTCAGGAGCATTGTTGGAGCGTTGCTATTGTGAGGAACCTAAAACGACTGCGCCATTGACCAACACACACCTGCTCTAAAGTCAATAGTGCAGTATTTTTTGTGTTATTTAAAGGGTGTGTTAGTAATATGAGCCTATAGGCGGTGCACAACGCGCGTACACTCTGATTATTACACACACAGGGACGCGCAGCAGCACACACACACACGTTTAAATATTAAAAATAAAAGGATTCCTCTCTGGAGAAGCATTCAGTCTTTCCGCTCGCATGTAAATAACGAATCCGCCATGGTGTGAGCGCAACTGGCTTTTAAAGGGAAAGGGAGATGAGACTCTGATTGGTTTATTGCACGTTACGCCCAACACACACCCATGACTCATTAAGAGATGAGGGACAACCCTTTTGGACCATGTGCCGTGCGCGCAGACCGTTTTTTTCCGTTGTTAAACTAGCAAAAGTGGATTCAGACACGCCCGAAGAGCACCTGCGCCGTGAGCTTCAGACCATGCGCTCAGATCGGTGAAATAGGGCCTTATATCACCGTATTTTTTCTTTCCATGACTGGACCTTTATATAGGTTTGTCAGGAGTACATAGAATATAAAAACATTGTCAAATACAAATTAACTTGTCCCACTTTATATTAGGTGGTCTTAACTACTATGTACTGACAGGTGTGGTGGGATGGGAAGTTTAAGGGTAAAGTTAGGGACGGGTGTGGTGGTGTGGGTAAGTAAGTTTAAGGGTAAAGCCAGGGACGGGTGTGGTGGTGTGGGTAAGTAAGTTTAAGGGTAAAGCCAGGGACGGGTGTGGTGGTGTGGGTAAGTAAGTTTAAGGGTAGGGTTAGGTGTAAGGGAATTGTCAACAGTGTAATTATAAATGTAATTACAGAAATTAATTACAGATGTAATTACATGCAGGTTATTTTTTAAAGTACAATGTAAAAACATGTATGTACACAATAAGTGCATTGTATCAAATTACTAATTTAAATGTTAGTACATAGTAGTTAAGGACACCAAATATAAAGTGGGTCCAATTTACTTTCAAATATGGTGGTAATCAAATCAACTTATAAAACAAAAAATTGAGTTAATGTTTTAAAATGTAATCCTTCATGTATTGACTACAGGACCGACGCAATGCCAGGTAAGGCAGCTTTATTAAAAAGGCAAACAATGCAAAATCTGACAGGCATGAATCAAGTGATGAACAGCAGAGGCAAGAATACAAAAACCACCAAGGCTTGATAACGACACAACACAAGGGATGGGGCGTATACTTTATAGGGTGACTTTATAGTGATTGTGTGAACTGATAACAGGTTTGTGTGTTCAGATGACGGTGATTTATGCTGCCTTCATCTGCTGTTGGAAATGTCCTGCTTCCCACTTCTGAAGTCGTGATTACGAGCTCGTCGTGTTCAAGTGCTTTGTTTTTGGAAAGAACAGCAATCATGGAGACACCAGGTTTATTCTTGCCTATTTATTGGGAAAACGTTATTAAAGCCAAAATGACATTTAGAGTCCCATTAATGACAACCAGGGTTTGAAATTAAGTTTTTCACTCACAGGCCAATTTGGCTACTAAATGTTTAAGTTACCAGCCATTCAGAACTTCTACTAGCCAAAAAAGAACAAAAAAAAGAATAAATAAACCAGATTAACTGCGTCACATCTTATATACACCGATCAGGCATAACATTATAACCACCTTCCTAATATTGTGTTGGTCCCCCTTTTGCTGACCCGTCGAGGCATGGACTCCACTAGACCCCTGAAGGTGTGCTGTGGTATCTGGCACCAAGATGTTAGCAGCAGATCCTTTAAGTCCTGTAAGTTGCGAGGTGGGGCCTCCATGGATCGGACTTATTTGTTCAGCACATCCCACAGATGCTCGATTGAGATTTGGGGAATTTGGAGGACAAGTCAACACCTCAAACTCGTTGTTGTGCTCCTCAAACCATTCCTGAAGCATTTTTGCTTTGTGGCAGGCGCATCATCCTGCTGAAAGAGCCACAGCCACCAGGGAATACCATTTCCATGAAAGGGTGTACATGGTCTGCAACAATGCTTAGGTAGGTGGTACGTGTCAAAGTAACATCCACATGGATGGCAGGACCCAAGGTTTCCCAGCAGAACATTGCCCAAAGCATCACACCGCCTCCGCCAGCTTGCCTTCTTCCCATAGTGCATCCTGGTGCCATGTGTTCCCCAGGTAAGCCACGCACACGCACCCGGCCATCCACGTGATGTAAAAGAAAACGTGATTCATCAGACCAGGCCACCTTCTTCCATTGCTCCGTGGTCCAGTTCTGATGCTCACGTGCCACTGTTGGTGCTTTCGGCGGTGGACAGGGGTCAGCATGGGCACCCTGACTGGTCTGCGGCTATGCAGCCCCATACACAACAAACTGCGATGCACTGTGTATTCTGACACCTTTCTATCAGAACCAGCATTAACTTCTTGAGCAGTTTGAGCTCCAGTAGCTCGTCTGTTTGATCGGACCACACGGGCCAGCCTTCACTCCCCACGTGCATCAATGAGCCTTGGCCGCCCATGACCCTGTCGCCGGTTCACCACTGTTCCTTCCTTGGAGCACTTTTGATAGATACTGACCACTGCAGACCGGGAACACCCCACAAGAGCTGCAGTTTTGGAGATGCTCTGACCCAGTCGTCTAGCCATCACAATTTGGCCCTTGTCAAACTCGCTCAAATCCTTACGCTTGCCCATTTTTCCTGCTTCTAACACATCAACTTTGAGGACAAAATGTTCACTTGCTGCCTAATATATCCCACCCACTAACAGGTGCCGTGATGGAGATAATCAGTGTTATTCACTTCACCTGTCAGTGCTCGTAATATTATGCCTGATCGGTGTATACATATAAAATAATTTGGATTTCATACATTCATTTCTTATTCAAACAAAATTCTGTCATCCATCCATCTCTTCCCTTCCTCTGTTATCCTCATCCGTTTCACCAAAAATGCATTTTAGGCGGACAGATCAATACAGTACAAAGAACATCAAACACCACGCGGAACAAAACAAACGCCACATTATTATGTTTTTTTAATCTTCGCTATTGCTTCAATGCAGGGCCGTAACCACCATAGACATTGAGGGGGACAAGTCCGCCCCAATAATTAGAAATGGCCAAATTGTCACCCCCAATATTTGAAATTCTTGCTCTGCTCTGCTGCACTTCATTGCGCAGCGCTCTGTGTGTTAGGATGACAAAATGGTTTAAAAGTTACATTTTTAGTCTGTTCTTCCTCAGTGGTCTAACAGCGCTCGTCAATGTCAAAATGATTGAGATGGCCAATCAAATCAAAGTAGGCGGGGTTTAAGTTCTCTTTTGACTCGCGCACAGTCTTCACACAGACAAGCGCGTCAATCTATCGCTTAACGCCGTTGCGGAGACTTTCTGGTGAAATCACAAAACAAACTGCACACAAATGTGTCCCTGCTTTTAATATACAATCTTTGAACATTTAATGAAGAAAAAAAACTATATGAGGGCGGATTAGAGCCCGGAACCTTTGACACGGTTTACAAAATTTCAACCACTAGTGAATTTAGATGTTAATAGCGGATCTATGTATGTATTCACTAACGTGACGAATCTCTAACAATATATTTGACGCAAATTAAAGCAAAAATTATTTGCAAATAGTCCCAAAATGATTATTTCCCAACTAGAATTAAACCTAGAACTTCGTTCACTGTTCTGTTTCTTTATGCTTTATAAAAATAAAAAAAATTGGTCCCCCCCACTGTTCAAGACATAGTTACGGCCTTGCTTCAATGCAAAATTAACAAGCGCGCCGTTATTTGTTGCGTAGCAACGTGTGTGTTCAAGTAAGCCGGATATGTGCAGATTCTGCGCAATACGCTGTATTTAATATATTGCGATGACTCGAGTTGAGTATTTGTGCTAAATCTGCGCAGATTTGGCTAACACACACTTCCCTACTGTGAAACAGTAATACATTTCTGTTATAATTTAAACCAAAACTTTTATTTTGTCGGGTTGTGAAGCGGACCTTTGCGTTTCTGTGTGAATATGATACGACGAGAGTTTTCTCAAATGAAATGGTGAGATGCTGAAGAGACTCATACAGTGAGACGCCGAAACACCACGAGCGTCACGCGTGCTTCAGTGTGTGTGTGTGTGCAGACTTCAGATTCAACAGTCCTTTTGAACTTTAATATTCACACACACATATCGCCATTTGATTCAAAGCCCTACTTTTGATTTATTCACCCAAAAATGCCAAATTCTATGGCGTTCCATTTGTGGCTGAACTCCGTGGTTCAGTAATGCACTGTACGCTGGCAGAGTGCGCTCTCTTTTCTTCCAACGCTCATGTTGGGTGAGTGTAATGCATGTGATGGAAGTGCTGAGCGAAAAACAAACTCAAAGTGGATGCGGCTTTTTGCCCTTGTCTATGAAAAGCTTCACACACTCTAAAGAACACGCTCTAAAGTGAACGACGCACTGGGGTAAAAAGGATGCATGATTTGTGTTGGTTTTATCTAAACGCATAAAAAAAAGAACATGCTACAAAAGAACTGCAAAAGTAGCACAAAGATCAGCTTCATAAGAGCTTTCCATTTCCCACAGTTCTCATTAAAGAAATACAAGACAACTGTCAGGGTTTATTCAGGCAATCATCCTGGAGCCAGCTCACTTCATACACACCCAATAATTGTTCTGTTCAGTTTGAATAAGTGATTTACCTGTACGTAATAGGTTCCTTTAGTCTGGGCGTACATCATCAGGAAGCAGTAATCCAGGTTCTGCTTCGTTCTCCACCTGCACAAACAATCAGCATATGCTTCATAAAGCCACACACACACACACACACACACACACACACACAGACTGAAGATAATAAACGGTAACAGAATCACAGTGAGTGATGGATTATCAGTGGCAGCTGCTGTTTGTCCAGTGTTCACTGAACACAGGTGCGCTTTTAAAGTATGAAGCTCAAAACAAATGACAACAAACATCTCACAAAAATAGTCCTTATGAGTTTGTTTGCTCTTTTCCAAGTGTTCTGAGGCCCTTTGATAGTTCTGTGTGAGGATCAGACTAAAACTTAAATCATTATTTGCTGAAAATCCCTCCGGCATCTCCTTCAGTTCAAGTAATCATCGAGACGCACAAGGACTGATGTCTTTGCCAGACAGCCTATTATATGAGATCATTAGTAGCTTAATTGCGCAATGCGATTTTATGGTTTAATCTCAAAATCTTGGATTATTTTTTTCTACCCAAATCCTGGGTTGAGCCTTCTGGATAATTTTTCGGGTTACTTTTTCATTATTTGCGTAGTTTTTGTGTTACCCTGATCCTGGGTCAGACGTAACAACCCAGTGTTTGGGTAGTTTTTGTGTTACTCAGATCCTGGGTCAGACGTAACAAACCAGTGTTTGGGTAGTTTTTGTGTTACTCAGATCCTGGGTCAGACGTGACAACCCAGTGTTTGGGTAGTTTTTGTGTTACTCAGATCCTGGGTCAGACGTGACAACCCAGTGTTTGGGTAGTTTTTGTGTTACTCAGATCCTGGGTCAGACGTGACAAACCAGTGTTTGGGTAGTTTTTGTGTTACTCAGATCCTGGGTCAGACGTGACAACCCAGTGTTTGGGTAGTTTTTGTGTTACTCAGATCCCGGGTCAGACGTGACAACCCAGTGTTTGGGTAGTTTTTGTGTTACCCAGATCCCGGGTCAGACGTGACAACCCAGTGTTTGGGTAGTTTTTGTGTTACCCAGATCCCGGGTCAGACGTGACAACCCAGTGTTTGGGTAGTTTTTGTGTTACTCAGATCCCGGGTCAGACGTGACAACCCAGTGTTTGGGTAGTTTTTGTGTTACCCTGATCCCGGGTCAGACGTGACAACACAGTGTTTGGGTAGTTTTTGTGTTACCCAGATCCCGGGTCAGACGTGACAACCCAGTGTTTGGGTAGTTTTTGTGTTACCCAGATCCCGGGTCAGACGTGACAACCCAGTGTTTGGGTAGTTTTTGTGTTACCCAGATCCCGGGTCAGACGTGACAACCCAGTGTTTGGGTAGTTTTTGTGTTACCCAGATCCCGGGTCAGACGTGACAACCCAGTGTTTGGGTAGTTTTTGTGTTACCCTGATCCCGGGTCAGACGTGACAACCCAGTGTTTGGGTAGTTTTTGTGTTACCCTGATCCCGGGTCAGACGTGACAACCCAGTGTTTGGGTAGTTTTTGTGTTACCCTGATCCCGGGTCAGACGTGACAACCCAGTGTTTGGGTAGTTTTTGTGTTACCCTGATCCCGGGTCAGACGTGACAACCCAGTGTTTGGGTAGTTTTTGTGTTACCCTGATCCCGGGTCAGACGTGACAACCCAGTGTTTGGGTAGTTTTTGTGTTACCCTGATCCCGGGTCAGACGTGACAACCCAGTGTTTGGGTTGTTTTTGTGTTACCCTGATCCCGGGTCAGACGTGACAAACCAGTGTTTGGGTAGTTTTTGTGTTACCCAGATCCCGGGTCAGACGTGACAAACCAGTGTTTGGGTAGTTTTTGTGTTACCCAGATCCCGGGTCAGACGTGACAAACCAGTGTTTGGGTAGTTTTTGTGTTACCCAGATCCCGGGTCAGACGTGACAACCCAGTGTTTGGGTAGTTTTTGTGTTACCCAGATCCCGGGTCAGACGTGACAACCCAGTGTTTGGGTAGTTTTTGTGTTACCCAGATCCCGGGTCAGACGTGACAAACCAGTGTTTGGGTAGTTTTTGTGTTACTCAGATCCCGGGTCAGACGTGACAACCCAGTGTTTGGGTAGTTTTTGTGTTACTCAGATCCCGGGTCAGACGTGACAACCCAGTGTTTGGGTAGTTTTTGTGTTACCCAGATCCCGGGTCAGACGTGACAACCCAGTGTTTGGGTAGTTTTTGTGTTACCCTGATCCCGGGTCAGACGTGACAACCCAGTGTTTGGGTAGTTTTTGTGTTACCCAGATCCCGGGTCAGACGTGACAACCCAGTGTTTGGGTAGTTTTTGTGTTACCCAGATCCCGGGTCAGACGTGACAACCCAGTGTTTGGGTAGTTTTTGTGTTACCCTGATCCCGGGTCAGACGTGACAACCCAGTGTTTGGGTAGTTTTTGTGTTACCCTGATCCCGGGTCAGACGTGACAACCCAGTGTTTGGGTAGTTTTTGTGTTACCCTGATCCCGGGTCAGACGTGACAACCCAGTGTTTGGGTAGTTTTTGTGTTACCCTGATCCCGGGTCAGACGTGACAACCCAGTGTTTGGGTAGTTTTTGTGTTACCCTGATCCCGGGTCAGACGTGACAACCCAGTGTTTGGGTAGTTTTTGTGTTACCCTGATCCCGGGTCAGACGTGACAACCCAGTGTTTGGGTAGTTTTTGTGTTACTCAGATCCCGGGTCAGACGTGACAAACCAGTGTTTGGGTAGTTTTTGTGTTACTCAGATCCCGGGTCAGACGAGACAGCCCAGTGTTTGGGTAGTTTTTGTGTTACCCTGATCCCGGGTCAGACGTGACAACCCAGTGTTTGGGTAGTTTTTGTGTTACTCAGATCCCGGGTCAGACGTGACAAACCAGTGTTTGGGTAGTTTTTGTGTTACTCAGATCCCGGGTCAGACGAGACAACCCAGTGTTTGGGTAGTTTTTGTGTTACCCTGATCCCGGGTCAGACGTGACAACCCAGTGTTTGGGTAGTTTTTGTGTTACTCAGATCCCGGGTCAGACGTGACAAACCAGTGTTTGGGTAGTTTTTGTGTTACTCAGATCCCGGGTCAGACGAGACAGCCCAGTGTTTGGGTAGTTTTTGTGTTACCCTGATCCCGGGTCAGACGTGACAACCCAGTGTTTGGGTAGTTTTTGTGTTACCCTGATCCCGGGTCAGACGTGACAACCCAGTGTTTGGGTAGTTTTTGTGTTACTCAGATCCCGGGTCAGACGTGACAAACCAGTGTTTGGGTAGTTTTTGTGTTACCCAGATCCCGGGTCAGACGTGACAACCCAGTGTTTGGGTAGTTTTTGTGTTACCCAGATCCCGGGTCAGACGTGACAACCCAGTGTTTGGGTAGTTTTTGTGTTACCCAGATCCCGGGTCAGACGTGACAACCCAGTGTTTGGGTAGTTTTTGTGTTACTCAGATCCCGGGTCAGACGTGACAACCCAGTGTTTGGGTAGTTTTTGTGTTACCCAGATCCCGGGTCAGACGTGACAACCCAGTGTTTGGGTAGTTTTTGTGTTACCCAGATCCCGGGTCAGACGTGACAACCCAGTGTTTGGGTAGTTTTTGTGTTACCCAGATCCCGGGTCAGACGTGACAACCCAGTGTTTGGGTAGTTTTTGTGTTACCCAGATCCCGGGTCAGACGTGACAACCCAGTGTTTGGGTAGTTTTTGTGTTACCCAGATCCCGGGTCAGACGTGACAACCCAGTGTTTGGGTAGTTTTTGTGTTACCCTGATCCCGGGTCAGACGTGACAACCCAGTGTTTGGGTAGTTTTTGTGTTACCCAGATCCCGGGTCAGACGTGACAACCCAGTGTTTGGGTAGTTTTTGTGTTACCCAGATCCCGGGTCAGACGTGACAACCCAGTGTTTGGGTAGTTTTTGTGTTACCCTGATCCCGGGTCAGACGTGACAACCCAGTGTTTGGGTAGTTTTTGTGTTACCCTGATCCCGGGTCAGACGTGACAACCCAGTGTTTGGGTAGTTTTTGTGTTACCCAGATCCCGGGTCAGACGTGACAACCCAGTGTTTGGGTAGTTTTTGTGTTACTCAGATCCCGGGTCAGACGTGACAACCCAGTGTTTGGGTAGTTTTTGTGTTACCCAGATCCCGGGTCAGACGTGACAACCCAGTGTTTGGGTAGTTTTTGTGTTACCCAGATCCCGGGTCAGACGTGACAACCCAGTGTTTGGGTAGTTTTTGTGTTACCCTGATCCCGGGTCAGACGTGACAACCCAGTGTTTGGGTAGTTTTTGTGTTACCCAGATCCCGGGTCAGACGTGACAACCCAGTGTTTGGGTAGTTTTTGTGTTACCCAGATCCCGGGTCAGACGTGACAACCCAGTGTTTGGGTAGTTTTTGTGTTACCCTGATCCCGGGTCAGACGTGACAAACCAGTGTTTGGGTAGTTTTTGTGTTACTCAGATCCCGGGTCAGACGTGACAAACCAGTGTTTGGGTAGTTTTTGTGTTACTCAGATCCCGGGTCAGACGTGACAACCCAGTGTTTGGGTAGTTTTTGTGTTACTCAGATACTGGGTCAGACGTGACAACCCAGTGTTTGGGTAGTTTTTGTGTTACTCAGATCCTGGGTCAGACGTGACAAACCAGTGTTTGGGTAGTTTTTGTGTTACTCAGATCCTGGGTCAGACGTGACAACCCAGTGTTTGGGTAGTTTTTGTGTTACTCAGATCCTGGGTCAGACGTGACAACCCAGTGTTTGGGTAGTTTTTGTGTTACTCAGATCCTGGGTCAGACGTGACAAACCAGTGTTTGGGTAGTTTTTGTGTTACTCAGATCCTGGGTCAGACGTGACAACCCAGTGTTTGGGTAGTTTTTGTGTTACTCAGATCCCGGGTCAGACGTGACAACCCAGTGTTTGGGTAGTTTTTGTGTTACCCAGATCCCGGGTCAGACGTGACAACCCAGTGTTTGGGTAGTTTTTGTGTTACCCAGATCCCGGGTCAGACGTGACAACCCAGTGTTTGGGTAGTTTTTGTGTTACTCAGATCCCGGGTCAGACGTGACAACCCAGTGTTTGGGTAGTTTTTGTGTTACCCTGATCCCGGGTCAGACGTGACAACCCAGTGTTTGGGTAGTTTTTGTGTTACCCAGATCCCGGGTCAGACGTGACAACCCAGTGTTTGGGTAGTTTTTGTGTTACCCAGATCCCGGGTCAGACGTGACAACCCAGTGTTTGGGTAGTTTTTGTGTTACCCAGATCCCGGGTCAGACGTGACAACCCAGTGTTTGGGTAGTTTTTGTGTTACCCAGATCCCGGGTCAGACGTGACAACCCAGTGTTTGGGTAGTTTTTGTGTTACCCTGATCCCGGGTCAGACGTGACAACCCAGTGTTTGGGTAGTTTTTGTGTTACCCTGATCCCGGGTCAGACGTGACAACCCAGTGTTTGGGTAGTTTTTGTGTTACCCTGATCCCGGGTCAGACGTGACAACCCAGTGTTTGGGTAGTTTTTGTGTTACCCTGATCCCGGGTCAGACGTGACAACCCAGTGTTTGGGTAGTTTTTGTGTTACCCTGATCCCGGGTCAGACGTGACAACCCAGTGTTTGGGTAGTTTTTGTGTTACCCTGATCCCGGGTCAGACGTGACAACCCAGTGTTTGGGTTGTTTTTGTGTTACCCTGATCCCGGGTCAGACGTGACAAACCAGTGTTTGGGTAGTTTTTGTGTTACCCAGATCCCGGGTCAGACGTGACAAACCAGTGTTTGGGTAGTTTTTGTGTTACTCAGATCCCGGGTCAGACGTGACAAACCAGTGTTTGGGTAGTTTTTGTGTTACCCAGATCCCGGGTCAGACGTGACAACCCAGTGTTTGGGTAGTTTTTGTGTTACCCAGATCCCGGGTCAGACGTGACAACCCAGTGTTTGGGTAGTTTTTGTGTTACCCAGATCCCGGGTCAGACGTGACAACCCAGTGTTTGGGTAGTTTTTGTGTTACTCAGATCCCGGGTCAGACGTGACAACCCAGTGTTTGGGTAGTTTTTGTGTTACCCAGATCCCGGGTCAGACGTGACAACCCAGTGTTTGGGTAGTTTTTGTGTTACCCAGATCCCGGGTCAGACGTGACAACCCAGTGTTTGGGTAGTTTTTGTGTTACCCAGATCCCGGGTCAGACGTGACAACCCAGTGTTTGGGTAGTTTTTGTGTTACCCAGATCCCGGGTCAGACGTGACAACCCAGTGTTTGGGTAGTTTTTGTGTTACCCAGATCCCGGGTCAGACGTGACAACCCAGTGTTTGGGTAGTTTTTGTGTTACCCTGATCCCGGGTCAGACGTGACAACCCAGTGTTTGGGTAGTTTTTGTGTTACCCAGATCCCGGGTCAGACGTGACAACCCAGTGTTTGGGTAGTTTTTGTGTTACCCAGATCCCGGGTCAGACGTGACAACCCAGTGTTTGGGTAGTTTTTGTGTTACCCTGATCCCGGGTCAGACGTGACAACCCAGTGTTTGGGTAGTTTTTGTGTTACCCTGATCCCGGGTCAGACGTGACAACCCAGTGTTTGGGTAGTTTTTGTGTTACCCAGATCCCGGGTCAGACGTGACAACCCAGTGTTTGGGTAGTTTTTGTGTTACTCAGATCCCGGGTCAGACGTGACAACCCAGTGTTTGGGTAGTTTTTGTGTTACCCAGATCCCGGGTCAGACGTGACAACCCAGTGTTTGGGTAGTTTTTGTGTTACCCAGATCCCGGGTCAGACGTGACAACCCAGTGTTTGGGTAGTTTTTGTGTTACCCTGATCCCGGGTCAGACGTGACAACCCAGTGTTTGGGTAGTTTTTGTGTTACCCAGATCCCGGGTCAGACGTGACAACCCAGTGTTTGGGTAGTTTTTGTGTTACCCAGATCCCGGGTCAGACGTGACAACCCAGTGTTTGGGTAGTTTTTGTGTTACCCTGATCCCGGGTCAGACGTGACAACCCAGTGTTTGGGTAGTTTTTGTGTTACCCTGATCCCGGGTCAGACGTGACAAACCAGTGTTTGGGTAGTTTTTGTGTTACTCAGATCCCGGGTCAGACGAGACAGCCCAGTGTTTGGGTAGTTTTTGTGTTACCCTGATCCCGGGTCAGACGTAACAACCCAGTGTTT
>CM077173.1:39845901-39873401 GCA_039654105.1 Coreius guichenoti
GTAAAACTAGGATACTCACAGGCGCTTAAGGTTTTCAGCAACACTATTTGCATATTGTTGATCCGTCTGTAAAACAAAGCAAGAAGCAGTTTAGTTAACTTTCACAAGTCACCAGATCTTTCCCCGTGAATAAACCTTCACCTCTGAGCTAGACGAGTGTTTGCAGCAGTTTTTTGGATGGATGTAAGTACAGTGTCGGTTCTAATTTCCTGACTTTTCCTGATAAAGAGATTATAGTCTCTGTTGAGAACTTTAACTGTCCAATAATGGAAGCAAATGATGAAGCTGAAGCACTTTCCACTGTAAAACAGCAGATGGATTTCACCGCTCATATTCAGTTTCACAGTTCGTTCCAAACACAACTCAAGTATGCGACGTATTCTTGGAGTTGCCACAAGGGGTGCTAGAGCCGCACGATTAATCGCTAAAAGATCGCAATCTTGATTCAAACACACGTGTGATCTTATTCCTACATGACAGCGATTCGGCTCTGTCTATTAAACCTTTGATCACAGCGAACATTCAGATCTGTGTTCTGATCCAGAGAGAGCTGTTGTCATGTACAGTTTAGGTATGAAACAGGTAGCGATTAAAAAAAAAGAAGAAGAGTAAATCACCTTTTGAAAATAACTTTACACTTAAAATAAAGATTGTATCAATTACATCGTTACACCAGTAGATGGAGACAAGTGACTGTTAAAACATGTGTTTGTCATTGAATCATTCACTCAAGAGATTCGTTCAAAAACGCTGATTCATCCATTAATGAAGTGAAGTCTTTATGAGTGAGTCATTGAATCATTCATTGAAGAGATTCGTTCAAAAACGCTGATTCATCCATTAATGAAGTGAAGTCTTTATGAGTGAGTCATTGAATCATTCACTCAAGAGATTCGTTCAAAAACGCTGATTCATCCATTAATTAAGTGAAGTCTTTATGAGTGAGTCATTGAATCATTCATTCAAGAGATTCGTTCAAAAACGCTGATTCATCCATTAATGAAGTGAAGTCTTTATGAGTGAGTCATTGAATCATTCACTCAAGAGATTCGTTCAAAAACGCTGATTCATCCATTAATGAAGTGAAGTCTTTATGAGTGAGTCATTGAATCATTCATTCAAGAGATTCGTTCAAAAACACTGATTCATCCAGTAATGAAACAAGTGAAGTTTTTATGAGTGAGTCATTGAACCATTCATTCAAGAGATTAATTTAAAAACACTGATTCATTCTCAATTTATCCAGAATCATGCAGTAGAGCTGCTATAGCCGACATCAGCCAGTTCTTTCTGTCAGATCATTGCTTTATCATTTAAAATTTTCTATGCATCCTTGTGCTTTAAAAGTTTATGCTGTCTCTGACAATAACATATTAATCCAAGTGGCTTTATTTTAGTTGCATTCAGACATTTTTAGTGAAGTTTAAAGTCACCATGAAATCAAAATTGCTGTAGTATATTCGTTGTTTTAATTCATGTGCTGTCATAATCTTTTTGAGCCGTCGTTGAGTGTGTGTCAGCTCAGTTTTGCGGTGTGTTCAGCATCAACGGCACTAGTCGGACACTGGATTTTGGCAGATTGAGCATGTTGAATTGACGGGATTACAACTTGTAAAGTGCGTTCACGGCCTTGTAGAACTCATAATTACAACTGGGAAGTATCTGAGAGCTCTGACATGTGTCATGTGACCGCTGTACCACCTGACCTGCAGATTTATAGTGTTGCCACAGAAAGGCATAATTCTGAGGACATGAACAGTTCCAAGTAGAACATCACATGTTGATCTCCTAATTATGCTAGTTCTTTGATGTTGTTTTGGTGTGTCATGGCCTTTAATCAAACATCTCTTCTCTGACGCCGTGTTTATTTAATAACCTGTCACTCAAACCACAAGCATCCAATCAATTCCCACGGACAAAATCAAGCCCCGCCCTACATTTGTTCTTGTTTGAGAAGCGTTTCACTCGGATATACGGCACAATAGAGAAGAAAAGACCAGTGCAGCTTCAGTTTCATGACTTTTTTTAGCTGTTTTGGTGTACTTTTAATGCACCCATTGTGTCCGATGGAGCCAGTCTAACAGTAAAACTCAAGGACGGCGTACGGTCCGAGGGTATAATGTGAGGATACAGACATTGTGTCAGCGCCCATGACCTGCCGGGCACATCACATCCTCGGTATTCCCCACACATCTCGTGACCAACTCATTGTTTTTGAATGATCCGAGTGACTCCCGAGACGCAGTGATAGATGATGAGGAAACACCTGCAGAAACTTTGACCAAACCTCTCGTTTCCAGAGAAATGGGAACTGCTGCTTTTTCAGACAAATAGGAAGCTTGGGGATTGTGACTTATCATAAGATGAACAATTCTGACCCATTTAGTGTCACGTCAGCTACTGAAAAACATAACATTCCAGAAGCCTCCGTAACATAAAACAAATCCTTTTAAATTATCTTTTCAAAAAAGGCTGACAAGTGTATCCATGAGGCGGAAAGTGCAAGCAAATCAACAAGATTTTTACGTTTCCTGATGAAAATATAAGTGGCGCTTTCAGAGGAAAGAAGACTTCCACACTAGAGCTGCCATGGTTGTTGAAGTGTTATGAGTGGATTTTTAGTGTGTTGCCATTCGGTTGGATGGTTTTTAGCACGCTGGTGTTCAGTACCAGAGTGTTCAGAGTTTTTTGAGCATACTGCTTTTAGGCACTCTGAGTGTTTTTGCATGTTGCTGTTTGGTTGCTAGTGTTTGGGGTTGTTTTCAGCACTATAACGATGATATACAGAATGTTTTACCAGCTCAAAAGAAGCCAACAAACCCTTTAGTGACAATACCGATATACTCATGGCGAAGAATATGTGCAATTTATACATGTACATTATTATGTACAAATTTTTTAAATTAACATGCCCTCCTAATCTTTTAGGACTGTGACACACATTATTTTGCGTTCTCTGTTCTTTCGTTCATCGCTTAAGGGTAGAAAAAAAAGTTTGCAGCGAACATCCCAACTCTGCACGCTCTGAGATCGATGTGTAGATGAATATGTGAATATGTGCTGCATGCTTTCCTCTCAATAACACAGTAAACACACAAAATGCCAGCGGTTAGAAAACAGCAGTTCAGAAAGCATCTGATCATAGAGATGCTTGGTTCCTTGCCACCGTCGCCTTTGGCTTTTGGCTTGCTCAGTTGGGGACACTTAAATGTTTAACTATATTACTGATCTGCCCGCATTGACACTATATGATAATTGAAATGAGCTGATGACATCACCGTTTTCTCCAGAGCGGCTGTACAGCCGAATCAAATTCTGTTGCATTATTTTCCTGTTACCACTGTGAAGCTGCTTTGAAACAAATGGCATTGTAAAAAGCGCTATATAAATAAAGGTGATTTGATTTGATAGAGATGTGGATATGTTTGAACCAGCTCTGAGATTCAGCTCTACAGTCACATCACATTTATTTATATAACAATTTATACAATGTATTGCTTTAAAGCAGCCGTTTTACTGTGTTAAACATGAAAAACAGTGTCAGTGTCACTATAAAGCGCCTCTCCAGTGTGATCACGTTTTTACTCGTGTCTGACCTCGACCGACTGAATAGAAGAAATGAACCGGAGAAGGTTTACACCTCAAAGAAGGCGGAGCCTCAGAGCCACACCTACTTATTACATCATTGCCACGGACCAATGGTAGACTGTGTTGGATTTACATGATTTAATCTTGTACATCGGTCCCACATAAATCAATTAAGTTAAACAAACATAACTTGTTCACATAGTTTCAAAATCATGGAATGAAGTCATTTTTAATTATCACAATTAAGTAATCAATAAATTATTTTAATATGGTTTTCGAGTACTTTATTGGTTTACATTCACCCTAAATAATTTAGTCTAGTAGATTGCACATTTTAGAGGATTACATTAATCGAAAGCAAAGAAATCAGAGAAACACAATTTTGTCGTGTAAATCACAAATAATATGATTGAGTAAATTGGACAGTGTTTTCCCATTTTTTCAGTGTAGTTCGGAGATGTTTACCAGCCGGAGTGAACTTTTCTGGAAAAGTTCCCCGTTGGTGAACAAACTTCTTCCTTCTTGGAGTCTGATTTGGACTCCCTACATTTGCATCAAGTGAAAGCCGTATCATATCAATGAAACTGGCTGGCATGTATGCAAACTACATGCAAATGAGTTCGACTGAATCTGAATAAGTCGCAGGTGTGTGGAAATGACATGCTCTGAGTGGAACATTACTGTTCATATAACACACTTACAGAATGGACATCAAAAGCAGCAAATTAATTTTTTGTTTTTTTAATCAGTTTTTTTGTATTTCACCCAAAAATGAACATTCTGTCATCATTTACTCACCCTAACGTCATTCCAAACCCAAATGACTTTGTTTCTTCAGAGGAAAATCTGAAGATCGTGCTAGTCGCTCTTTTCCAGGCAATTACAATGAATGAGAAGTATTCATTTTCAGTGAATAAATTTAAATTCTTTTCATTAATTGCAGTGAATTTTGGTCAAAACTTTTGGAATATAGTGCATGAGTCATATGAACCATTTTACAATAATTTCATGATATGGTTATAGTGCCATTGAATAGTGGAATAAGTTTGAAAGTTAAAAGTCGGTTGTTAGAAGGGTAGTTTTAGTGATGAATTTGTATTTGTGTATTGTGTGGATGTTTAATAGTGATTGTAAATGTTGCAAATGTGGAAACGTATTGTAGCTTTGTATTTATAATAGCATGCAATGCCAATGTAACCTGTCACTAGGAGTGGAGTCTTTACATCAAGGACCGCACTGGAAACAAGTTTTTCACTTTATTGTGCTATCCTTGTCAAATGAGTGTATTTCACTACTTTTTTGTCTAATAAAATCAAATCAAATCCATATTAAAGGGGTCCAAAATGTAAAATAAGTATCTGATGTCCCCAGAGTATAGCATAGCATGTTAAAATTGTCAGTTTTTGAGGGTGAGCAAAATGTGCCGTTTTTGTGTGTGTCCCTTTAAATGCAAATGAGCTGCTGCTCCCGCCCCCTTTCAGAAACAGGGCGGAGCTTTAAGAGCTCATGTTAGCAGCTCTGATTACCTCACGCAGACACACACTGAAAATGACAGAAACTGTTCAGCCTTTTATGTTCAAACCGGAGTCGGACAATGATGGAGAGACTCAAGAAGAAGAGACAACATGTAGAATGAGACAGGACGTTTCTGAACGGATAGTTGATGAATTTATGAGTTAACTGTCTTCAAGTCATCGATGAGCATATTCTGTCATGATAATCTATAAATAACTTTGAGCGTCATAACTTTGCAGATGTTGTTTATGCTCAAACAGCAACATTACACACTAACTAAAGTTAAACAAGTCAAATCATAATCAACCACCCCTTTAAGCTTGAAAACACCCGTTCTCATTCATTGTAATTGCATGGAAAAGACTGTCCTGTACAATATTTATTTGTTGTTCCACAGAAGTGAAATGACACAATGTATAGTTGACCATTTTTGTTTGAACTATCCCTTTAACATGATGGGAATGACAGCAAACAAGAAAGAAAAACACAAGAACTGAACTCACTCCAGTGATGCATATTACAGTACATACCCATACAAAGATAATATTATAATAAAAATTAGATATGGCATGTACTTAAATTATCCCCAAAGTAATAGGTGTGTGAATATACACAACCCAGACAGCACACACACACACACACACACACACACACAGCGTTTGAGTTCATTGCCGCCAGTTACTCATGAACTACAGTCAATGTTAATTAATGTGAACTGGCTCAAACACACTCAACAGTGTAAAGCGCGTCTAGGGCACAATGTCCTTGAGATACAGTGAAACACAGTGAGAAATGAGCGCTGAAAAGACGTGGACAGGGTTATTTTTGACCTTATTGCATATGCATTTGTAGGAGTTTCCCTTTCAGACACATGATTTATGGGAGGAGATTATTTACATAAATCGTGCAAGGTGATTTACTAATGTTTGCGGTAGTTGATTTACTGGTGTTTGTGCCTTATTTAACCCCCATATAAAGCATGTGTCACGGTTTTGGGTTTTGTCATGTGTTCCCGTTTGTCATGTGATCCTGTCATGTGCTCCATTGTCATGTGCCCCTGTCCTCATGTGTTATGTTCTCATTGGTTGTTTTTGTCATGTGTTCATCAGTACTGTTTTGTCATGGGTTCATTGTTTGATTGTTCACAGGTGTGTCTTGTTTAGTCATTAGTCCTTTGTATTTAAGCCCTCATGTTTGCCTTGCGTCTTTGTCTAGTATTGTTTCCTATAAACTGCTGTTGGTGAGTTCTTTGTTTTGCCAAGTCCAAGTCCAAGTCCAAGTCCAAGTCCAAGTCCAAGTCCAAGTCCAAGTCCAAGTCCAAGTCCAAGTCCAAGTCCAAGTCCAAGTCCGCTCACTTTGGATTATTGGCAATAAAACTACACTTGGGTTCTTCAACACTTCAGTGGATCTCTGTTACAGCATGTCTTAACCCGTTTAGTGCTTGGCATGCTGTGATAGCTCCTGTAGGAGGAGAAACCGCAGAGAACAGAGAGCGTGTGAGAGAAGAGAGAGAATTTATCTGGAACACCAGAGGAAGACGTTATCCAAACATATTGTTTGCCAAGCCACATTATTTTTTTATTTAATCAACTGCGTTGGTCATTATGGAAATGAGTGCTGCGTCTGTGTTCCTTTAATTTGCACATAGTCAGTAGATTCACCCGCAGAACTTCAAACTCCCATCGGCGCTTTTATGGGATTGCAGTCTTGCTGTAGTTTGCTCTGTTTAGTAAATCTGGCCCTAAATGTGGAATCCTGGACACCTTATGCTGCAGTTTTCCTCATGTAATGGCTACAGACACCAATGGACCTCATACAGATGGAAGTGATAGTATAGTATAAGCGCACCGTGTATTGTGCGTCACTTGAGATGCAACTTGTGTTAATTGGGCTGTGTACAGATGCTAATGACTGATGAGTTATTACAGGTCAGCGCTGTGAGCAGAAGGCAGACACTGCTTAGAATCAATGGGGAAATGGACTAGAAATTACAAGCTGTAAAGTAGACAAACTACAGTAAAGCTACCAGCAAGAAAGAGCACTGTTGTTCTCAAATATCAGCACAGTAATCATCACGACCGCAAGTGTGATATTGCTTTTACAACAAGTCAATAAACAAGTTAATACTGAGTAACCTACATTTTAGACACAATATTAGACCTAGGCTATATTTTTTTTAGTTTGTTTGGAAATCTTTGGCCGAATGATTCAATAGGCAAGCAGCTTGGTGAGAAGGCAACAACTGGTGGTGCAATTATTAGAAAATGGAAGAAGTTCAAGATGACGGTCAATCTCCCTCGGTCTGGGGCACCATGCAAGATCTCACCTCGTGGGGCATCAATGATCATGAGGAAGGTGAGGGATCAGCCCAGAACTACACGGCAGGACCTGGTCAATGACCTGAAGAGAGCTGGGACCACAGTCTCAAAGAAAACCATTAGTAACACACTACGCCGTCATGGATTAAAATCCTGCAGCGCACGCAAGGTCCCCCTGATCAAGCCAGCACATGTCCAGGCCCGTCTGAAGTTTGCCAATGACCATCTGGATGATCCAGAGGAGGAATGGGAGAAGGTCATGTGGTCTGATGAGACAAAAATAGAGCTTTTTGGTCTAAACTCCACTCGCCGTGTTTGGAGGAAGAAGAAGGATGAGTACAACCCCAAGAACACCATCCCAACCGTGAAGCATGGAGGTGGAAACATCATTCTTTGGGGATGCTTTTCTGCAAAGGGGACAGGACGACTGCACCGTATTGAGGGGAGGATGGATGGGGCCATGTATCGCGAGATCTTGGCCAACAACCTCCTTCCCTCAGTAAGAGCATTGAAGATGGGTCGTGGCTGGGTCTTCCAGCATGACAACGACCCGAAACACACAGCCAGGGCAACTAAGGAGTGGCTCCGTAAGAAGCATCTCAAGGTCCTGGAGTGGCCTAGCCAGTCTCCAGACCTGAACCCAATAGAAAATCTTTGGAGGGAGCTAAAAGTCCGTATTGCCCAGCGACAGCCCCGAAACCTGAAGGATCTGGAGAAGGTCTGTATGGAGGAGTGGGCCAAAATCCCTGCTGCAGTGTGTGCAAACCTGGTCAAGAACTACAGGAAACGTATGATCTCTGTAATTGCAAACAAAGGTTTCTGTACCAAATATTAAGTTCTGCTTTTCTGATGTATCAAATACTTATGTCATGCAATAAAATGCAAATTAATTACTTAAAAATCATACAATGTGATTTTCTGGATTTTTGTTTTAGATTCCGTCACTCACAGTTGAAGAGTACCTATGATAAAAATTACAGACTTCTACATGCTTTGTAAGTGGGCAAACCTGCAAAATCGGCAGTGTATCAAATACTTGTTCTCCCCACTGTATATACTGAATGAATCAGCAGTTTGAACGAATTGGCATGATTCAGTGATTCACTAATAAAGTAATTAACCTTCACTTTGTACATATCACTTTATATATATAAGAAGGTGAAGTCTCAAGAAAACGAGATGTTACTAATCCACATTATGACGAATGATTACACAGCACACAGGTCACATTTCTGGATCTCATAAGGAAAATGCTGCACCATGAATGTTTGATCTTACCTCCGCAATGAAGACGACAATCACGCAGTCCTCCTTCTCGGCCGGACTCAGCTCTGACATTAGTGAACTCAGCGTGTCCGTCAGGTAGGTGTGCACCTCTCTCTTCACACTGGGCACCCCCATCACTATCGACACTGAGAGAGAGAGAGAGAGAGAGAGAGAGAGAGAGAGAGAGAGAGAGAATAAAACTCCTGTGGACCGGCAGTGACGGTACATTTGCATTTCTAAGAGCTCAATCTTAATTAAGGCTGGATGGAGAGCAGCTCCCCACTGAGCCTGCGGGATAACAGAGCGTCTCTCCTCAGCGGGGCCGAGGCTGTGTTGGACAGCACGCCGGAGAACGTCCACTCAGACAGGCCAGACACCCAGACACCGCTGGGCCGACAGCCAGGACAGGACACAGAGAAATATGAGAGAGGCACCACATCTTCTCATGAATGAGACATGAGTGATGATATAATAAGCGTTTGGCAGATATGGGGTAAGAGGATTGCAAAGACTCAGACAATGAAATTTACATTATTTTCAGTTGCATTTTTTACTTTTATGAGGGCATATTTTTCAAACCACTCTCCTAGGCCTGTTTAGATACACTATATTGCCAAAAGTTTTGGGACACCTGCCTTTACATGCTTTCCACAAGGTTTAGGAGTGTGTTTATGGGAATTTTTGACCATTCTTCTAGAAGTGCATTTGTGAGGTCAGGCACTGATGTTGGACGAGAAGGCCTGGCTCGCAGTCTCCGCTCTAATTCATCGGGTTGAGGTCAGGACTCTGTGCAGGCCAGTCAAGTTCCTCCACACCAAACTCGCTCATCCATGTCTTTATGGACCTTGCTTTGTGCACTGGTGCACAGTCATGTTGGAACAGGAAGGGGCCATCCCCAAACTGTTCCCACAAAGTTGGGAGCATGAAATTGTCCAAAATGTCTTGGTATGCTGAAGCATTAAGAGTTCCTTTTACTGGAACTAAGGGGCCAAGCCCAACCCCTGAAAAGCAACCCACACCATAATCCCCCCTCCACCAAACTTTACACTTGGCACAATGCAGTCAGGCAAGTCCCGTTCTCCTGGCAACCGCCAAACCCAGACTCGTCCATGGGATTGCCAGACAGAGAAGCGTGATTGGTCACTCCAGAGAACACGTCTCCACTGCTCTAGAGTCCAGTGGCGGCGTGCTTTACCCCACTGCATCCCACGCTTTGCATTGCTCTTGGTGATGTAAGGCTTGGATGAGCTGCTCGGCCATGGAAACTCATTCCATGAAGCTCTCTACACACTGTTCTTGAGCTAATCTGAAGGCCACAGAAGTTTGGAGGTCTGTAGCTATTGACTCTGCAGAAAGTTGGTGACTTCTGCACACTGTGACCCTCAGCATGCGCTGACCCCGCTCTGTGATTTTACGTGGCCTACCACTTCGTGGCTGAGTTGCTGTTGTTCCCAATTGCTTCCACTTTGTTATAATCCCACTAACAGTTGAGCGTGGAATATTTAGTAGTGAGGAAATGTCAGGAATGGACTTATTGCACAGGTGGCAACCTATCACGGTACCACGCTTGAGTTCACTGAGCTCCTGAGAGCGACCCATTCTTTCACAAATGTTTGTAGAAGCGTCTGCATGCCTAGTGCTTGATTTATACACCTGTGGCCATGAAGTGATTGAACAGTGATTTGGAGGGCGTCCCAATACTTTTGGCAATATAGTGTATCTCAAAAACCACACAGACGAGACATTTACATGTGGTATTACAGGAGGTTGACATCATCAAACAGGGCGTTATCATCGAGGGAGGATTACCAGGAGATTTAGTGATTATAGGGGCTCTCCAATCTCAGCAGATATTGATGTTATTGCGTTTTCAGTTTCTTAGTGTTTTCTTTGTGTTCAGTGTTAGTCATAAATGCACAAAGTTACTTGTGTATTTGTGGCGAGCAGGGCGGGGCAGAGGCACTAAAGCCATATTCTATGTGGAATCCATATAACTAGACCGACCTGGAGGAGACGGTAACACAACACAGAGCTCGTGGTAGGGTTGTTTTGACACACTGACCTCCGGTGCGGCCCTGGCCGATGTGCACGGCCGGCTGGAGGCTGCTCTCCTTGGCCAGCAGGTGTGGCAGATGGTGGAAGATGCTGGGCAGCTGAAGAACATTCTTACTGCTGGTCACGTTCCACAGCTTCAGCTTGGTCTCATCTGAAAGAGACGACATGATCATGGTCGACTGATTTAAACTATTACCACATAACTATTACCTTTTTGCGGCTACTGGAGTAACACACATATTAATACTATAAAGCCTACTGTACTGTACATGATTTATACGCAAAGTTCTAAGTCTTCCAAATTATCAATTAACAGACTAATTGACTTTAATACTCTGTTATGACGCTTTAAGCTTGACGTCGACTAGTCGCTGGTCATGGCCTATAGAGGGCGCAACAGGATACGAAATCTTAAGTCCACTTTTACGCTCCGTTTCAAAACAAATGACAAAATAAACGCAGAGCGCTCCACAAGACATGTTTGATTATACCATCTGGATAATCACATAACATATATGCACATTTTTTAGATTTAAAAAAATATTTCGTATATAAGCACATAAACGGTCCCATTTAAAAAAGGGTTAGTCAGTTATATCCTTAAATGAAAACCTGTATGACTTTCAAATTAAATTATGAACAAAAAGAGCAGAAACATTCTTTAAAACACATTCTTTTATATTCCACAGAAATCAATAGTCAACAGGTTTGGAACAATTACAACATTTTCATTTTGGAGTGAATTATTCCTTTAAAGGGGATCTATTATGCCCTTTTTACAAGATGTAATATAAGTCTGAGGTGTCCCCAGAATATGTGTGTGACGTTTCAGCTCAAAATACCTCACAGATCATTTATTTATTATACCATGCCCAAAATGCCCCTTTTATGGGTGGAAGCAAAAACGTGCTGTTTTTGTGTGTGTCCCTTTAAATGCAAAAGAGATGCTGCTCCCCGCCCCCTTTCCAGAAGAGGGCGGAGCCTGTACAGCTCGTGCCTCGGACACTCCAGCAACAGGGCTGTACAGTGCAACATATGTCGCACGTGCCACGAAAAATCAGTCTGTGCGATGAATACATTTGCTGCAGTAGCATGCGTGCGAAACAGTTTTCCATGAGTGTAAAACACAGCCGCTTGTCTGTGTGTGAGGTTAGTCGATGCCGCATGCGCCCCCCGCTCAATAAGAGTATTTGTTTAGACCTACACACCGGCAAATCCGCTCATCATAAAACCAAAGCTTAAGTACGATGTGTAAATGAGATTCATTGTGCGGTGTGTAGTTGAAAGTTTTGCGTGAGCTCAGTCGCGCTATAAACGGGCACTCTTTTCTCGCTTTCTATATATAATCCATTCATAGTTTAAAGAAAACTTTTGTTTGTCAGTCTGAAATTGCTATGATTGACAGTGATAACTACTGCAACGGACTGGACAAAACATCTGTTCAACATTGGCTGAATACGTTCAGAAGCAAGAAAAAAAACTATAAAAATATTAAAATAAGCTATTCTATTTATTTTGTATTTTCCAGTAATCACAACCTTCTAGGCTTTTGGGGTTTGGGATTAATGAAAAAACAAAAGTTCCTTCATCTAAATGGCATTAGACTTTGTGACTTTTCCTGACATCATTTAATAATCTATGAAAATAATTATGGCAAATGAGCTACTGAGTGGTCCTCTGCTGCCATCTACTGGTTATAATAGTAATTTCATGCTATTTTCATTTTAAAAGTGCTTGTTTACCAACAGGAGGCAGAAATCGTCCACTATGCGTGGCACATTTTCCATGTCATCTCCATGAATGAAAACGAGAAATGTAGATCTTCTTTAAATTGAATTTGATTTAAGTTTAGTGTTGTTGTGAGGTTGAATGGATGTTGTTTGGATTGTAGTCAGAGATATTGGCCTATATAAACAAAATTGAGCAATAAATGGTATGTTCCTGCAGTTTGCCATTTTGGGCAAAGAAAGAAAAGTTGTCTTGTTAAGGGTTGGATTTCGTGTGCCCTGTATGAGACATTATCAGTCCTTTTGCCAGTCACCTGCCTAAGCGATGAACTGTGCTACTTGTGGTTGTTTTATGAGATGTAATGTGCGTTTTACACTTGTGCTACAATTGCGCTGACCTGTGCGTTCAACCTCTCCACCAGTGCTATGTGCAGCAACAACAAAACAGGAGAAACCGCACGAGACCGTTTCCACAGAGCGCGTTTTCACATTCCACTGCATTGCTTTACATTATTTTCTATGTAAACGCATTAGACGGACCTTGCGTTCACACACAATGTGTCTTTGCATCTAAAAATGCGAGACGCAGGCAGTGGAAAACACAAGTTCTTTTAACTCGAGCGGTTTCCTGCGTGAGATGCTGTAAAAGATGCAAGACGTGAGTGCAAATGTCAAACATGTCCGTCTAGCGCGTAGGGGTCAACCGATTATCGGCCTGGCCGATATTAAGCATTTTTATGGTTATCGGTATCGGTCATTTTCAAAACCGATTTTGAAATGCGCTATTTGGCTGTGATGTCTGTCTCACCAGGTCTCTCAGAGGTAAGGCAGCAGCAGACGTTGCTGAAGCTGCAATAAATCACTACACTGAAGTTGCAAAATGATTAAAATGTCTCCACGATCTGCTTTTGAAGAAATATGGTAGTATCAGTTCCGTTCTGGTGCCTCCGTCTCAACATACTGTACAACGCGACGCACACTAACGCAGCGGTAGAGTAACACTCACACGAGACACAGCAATTCACAAAAGTTCATTATTTGCATGTGCTTTTAAGCCTTGCTGTGCTGATGTGCTTTTCTGAGCGGATACACACGAAGCGCACAGGCGCTAAAAGCCTGTCAAACAGCGCCTGATTACTAGTTATCTTTAGAGTCTTATTGCACTAATACTGTCAAATACACACAAGGTTTGCATAAACACAGTTGGTTATGTCTAAAGTGAAGGTAAACATCTGAGAGGAAATCGGATGCGTCTCTGTATGCATGCAGGTCTTAAAGTGACAGTAAACATGCTTGTCCTTAAAGGGATAGTTCACCCAAAAATGAAAATTCTGTCATTGTTTACAACTAATGTTGCTCCAAAGCTGTATTCATTTCTTATGATATGGATAACAGTTGCTGGTCCCCATTGACTTCCATAGTAAAAAAAAAACTATAGTTAAAGTCACTGGGGACCCACATTCTTCAAAATAACTTTTATTTTCAACAGAAGAAAGAAACTCATTTAGGTTTAAAACAAATGGAGAGAGTAAATGATGACAGAAAGATTATTATTATTATAAATGTTATTATAATTATAGATATGTTTAAAAGCATTTTAAAGAAAGTTTTTGTCAGAGCCTTATTTTGACAGTTTTACACCAGACTTATTGGTTCAAAATATCGGTTATCGGTTTACTTGATCTGTAATAATCGGTATCAGCATCGGTCCTGAAAAACACACATCGGTTGACCCCTACTAGCGCGTTTACACAATAATAAGATAAACACTCTCAGGGGAGGAGCTAATCTAACAGGGCGGAGTCGTGGGCGGGGCATGTTACATTGTGATGTCACAATGTATAGAAAACTCATTTTGAGACCATTGCTGCGTCCCAATTCGCATACTATCCGTCCTAAATAGTATTTGAAAATAGAATTAGTACGTCCCAAATCGTAGTATGTTGACAGTATTCCAAAGATACCCGGATGGTCTACTATTTCCGGTCAGAAGTGCAGATCTGCACACACTCTAACGGCTGATATTACCCACAACCCATTGCGAGTTGGACGAGGATTCGATTAGAACTACAAACACGGATAAAAAGTGTTAAAAAACTACAAACATGACGGATGTGCGAGTCCGACGGTTAAGCAGAGAGGTTTAGATTAAGGGGCTTGAGTGATCAATTATCAGTATTTAACCTGACGAAAGATATTTATTCAATGTTATCCACATTATATTTCACCTGCAGCAGCATTGTGAACTGTTGTACTGATACGTTTGGCCATTAACTTTTAAATGCATCATTTATATTTAAACTGCAAACACATGAGGAGAGTCTCCGCATTAAAGACCCATGAATGGCAGATCAACGCGCGACTACATTTCTCTCCGATACGGTAGGAAATTAAACTGAATGTGGAGGATTTTAACTGTGATGATGATTGACAGGGCAGGATGCATGTAACTAAGCGACAGAGTCTGTAGTAGTACATCCCAAAGCTTGCATACTCTTCTAATACACACTCAAAAGTATCTACTTTTTCTTCACAAAAAGAGTACATACTTTTAGGTCATAGTATAAGTAGGCGAAATGGGGACGCAGCAACTGTTTATGATTTATGGGGAATATAAAACAAGAAGTGGGTGGATTTTCACCATTACAGAGTGGTTGTGTACACACACTGCCGACACACATTTATGTAAAAGTGAATTTTGCATAATAGGTCCCTGAAATCCGAGGGCAGTGATTGGTTGACACCGATCCGTCCTCTGACCTGACAGGCTGCTCCAGGTGCGGTTGATGTCCCGCAGCGCTTGCTTCTCGGCGATGGCTCGCTTGATCTCGTCCAGCACCAGGTTGAGCTCTTTGGAGCGTTTGAGGTTCTCCTGCTCTGCGGAGTGCAGACGGTCTCTCAGCGCCAGGAATTCACGCTGGTAAATGTCTACCACATTACCTACAATCACAAGAGAGAGAGAACAACATTAATAGGTGGCTTTGAGCTGCAGGTTTAGCTTTTTCTCAACACACTTCATCAACGTCTTGCTTTATAATTTATTATAACAGCATTCAATTATCCAGTCAAAAGAACCTTTATGTTATGCACCAGTAAACAAAGGCCAATAATTCAACAGCAGATATGAGCATGTTTCTCACAGGCCTACATTTATAGGGGTTGTTTTTCAGGCGGTAATAAGGATGACAAGTGTAAGAAATGAGGGGATATTTCGAGTCTCTCCCTCGCTTGTTCGCTGTGCCCTTTAAAGGGCTGAAACTGCACTCGTTTACATTTAAACACTGTTTTTCTTTGACGGGAGAGAATAGAACTGGTGTCGTGTAACCAGCCAGTCATTCGTGACATTTAAACAAGTGCTTTAGTGAGGAGGCTCGTTTTCTCCATGTCTCAGGTCATAACCTTTCCTAACGGGCCGGTCGATGCTCTGACCCCAGAGGTCAACACATGGTCAGTAACACAACCCTCAAACACAGCTCAGATGCACGATTTTCCACACAAATAATACCATTCAAGAAATAAAAAGTCTTGCCTTCAGATGATTTCTCTATAAAAATGTGTAATGCTCAGTATTTTTAATATCACCCTGCTATTTTTTCTAAATAAAAATTCATTAAAAAAATAATAGTTAAATACAAATACTACTACTAATAATAATACTAATTATAATTATTATATTTTAAGAATTATTAAATAAATAATTTATCAAAATATTTAAAATAAATAAATACAGTTATCAGAATATTTAAAATAAAAAAATGTATTTATTAACATATTTATAATAATAGTAAATTAATATATCAACATATTTAAAATAAATATTAAATCATTTATTTATTATAATATTTTAAATACATAATTATAATTAATCTGAATATTTAAAATAAATATTAAATCATTTATCAAAATATTTAAAATAAATAAATAATTGATTTATCAACATATTTAAAATAAATAAATAATTGATTTATTAAAATATTTAAAATATATAAATAATTGATTTATCAACATATTTAAAATAAATAAATAATTGATTTATCAAAATATTTAAAATAAATAATTGATTTATTAAAATATTTAAAATAAATATTAAATAATTTATATACTTAATTTATATACATTTATATACAAAATACTTTTTAAATAAATATATGCATAAATAAATGCATATTTTATAACATAATTAAAATAAATAAATGATCAAAATATAAATAAACAAACAAACAAATAACTATTTGGTGGCTGATTGATGTTAGTTAGTGTGGCACTAAGGTATTCTTCATGTCACTGACACATCGTACTGCATTTTCAGTTATAAAAGCACAAAATCTCTCAGTGAATGAACAGTTAAAGGTAAAGTGTGTAACACTACCATCACCAAAGAGAATACATGAATAATTAAAGCTGCAAGCAGCGATGTAAGGGCCCTCGCACCCGGGAGCACCGCCACCCGGTGGCCTCAGGAGAACAGCGAATAGTGGGCGACATGCATTTAAGTGGGTAAATATAGGAGAAATATGGCAACGTCACTTAAATGTGCCACACTTCCTGCTGTCAGCAGGTGGCGCTTTGACTATAACCGAATATTGGCATGTAGATGTCTTCAGGTCAGGACTATTATCAAACGTGTGAAGTTTGGGGCGTATCGGACATTGTATGCCTGAGTTACAACAACTTCCTGTGTCATGGCGAAACATCAGACTTTGTCAGGCCGCCACGGACACGCCCTTCAGCGAAAACTCAAGATCTTCACAATTTAACGTCACAAAGGCCTTTAGATTAGACTGTGCAAATATGATGTTGATCTGATTAAATCTCTAGGAGGAGTTTGTTAAAGTACAACGTCTGGAAATGGCAAAATTTGCAACAATTTTGCAAAGAAAATTCAAAATATCTCACTTCCTGTTGGTTTTCAGATTTCGTACCAGGAGACTTTTTTGTAGGTATTGGGCTGTTACATGTGTGTACCGAATTTCATACTTGTACGTGAAACGTAGCGGGAGGGGCACTTCGTTGAAATGTTGTAGGTGGCGCTATCGAGCCATTTTGCCACGCCTAATTCTGAAACCCATATCAGACGTAAATTTTCACCACTTTTGACGCGTGTGCAAAGTTTCATGAGTTTTCGAGCATGTTTAGGCCATCAAAAATGCAATTTATTTGGGAGAAGAAGAATAATAGACTGAGCAATTCCAATCCTCACACCATCGGTGCTCGGGCCCTAATAAGTGTTTTCAGCCTTACAGCCTGTCATTGTCTCGTGCTATTGGTTGAGCCAGTGCTGCTGGACAGGGTTTACACAGCCTATCAATATCTTACTTACAGTTGTCTCTGGGTATTGAGCACTTTAATCCCAAAAAGATGACACATATCACCTACTGCTGCTATATACGACTCATTTTCTCATCTGACTGAGCTCGTTTCTTTTCTTTCTTTGCTCTCAACACTCTCTAGAAAAGAAAGAATCGTAAGGATTTATGCTTTGCGGGATAATCCTGAGCAGGCAGGCTTTTTCTGGAGAGATGCCCACTCTCAGCGCACAACACACACACACACACACCGTAATGCCATCAGAGTCCAAAGCCCTTGTGTAATCTGAAATTACACCGCTCCACACAAGTGTAATCCAATCCACACTTGAGATGGGGGTGGAGAGGAACACATAATACCCTGTAGAGTGAGATAATCTACTGATGACTGACGATCCCTACACTCCATCACTGCTGAGCGATAGAGACGCACTCATATACAGAGCGTGTGCTTTATACACACGACAACACATGTACTGCAACATGTACAGCGTGTCTATTATCACACACGGACAGCGTGCAGATGGATTAGATTAGAATATCACACAGAATACAGTAGTTTTCAGGTAAGAAATACTACAGAAAATGTGTAAGGATTCAAATGTAAAATAACACTTATTCCCTGAATAAATTAAATACAGATTAATCCTTACAATTAAAGCTACTAAAGTTATTCAGTCGAGAGCAGTGAGTGATTTTCTCTTTGTCTTTTGTTGTTTGATTAATGTTATTATAGAGACGGCAGCAGGAATATTAGGCTTCTGTCACTTTAAGAGCAAACGCACAGATCTAATATACTGATACACGTGGCTTATTTCTCAACTGTTTACATTCACTCAAGACAAAACCGACTGTGTTAATGTGAAAACTCGCCAAGATGGCAACATTTGTGTGTATTTGACCATTTAAACGCAATATTAGCCACGATAAGAACTCAATTTGGTACTCACAAGCTGTTTGTGAGGCTTTTTATGTGTGTGTCTCTCAGAAAGCGTGCCAGTGCTGAGAGGGTTAAACACTTGAAGGTTTAAACTGGGAAGACTTAAAAAGATGTGCAAATTATAAACTTTAGTGACGATGTGACATTACCTCGATTGTGCAAGTGACAATTGCAAGTGCAGAAGAGACAAGATGTGGTGATGTGTGTGTGTGTGTGTGTGTGTGTATGTGAGAGAAAGGACGCAGTACCACTAAATCAATTTCAAATTACGATTTGTAAAAAGTTATTTAATAAAGATTATGTTTTGGGGTGAAATACACTATATTGCCAAATGTTTTGGTACGCCTGTCTTTACATGCACATGAACTTTAATGACATCCCATTCTTAATCCGTAGGGTTTAATATGGAGTTGGCCCACCCTTTGCAGCTATAACAGCTTCAGCTCTTCTGGGAAGGCTTTCCACAAGGTTTAGGAGTGTGTTTATGGGAATTTTTGACCATTCTTCTAGAAGCGCATTTGTGAGGTCAGGCACTGATGTTGGACGAGAAGGCCTGGCTCGCAGTCTCCGCTCTAATTCATCCCAAAAGTGTTCTATCGGGTTGAGGTCAGGACTCTGTGCAGGCCAGTCAAGTTCCTCCACACCAAACTCGCTCATCCATGTCTTTATGGACCTTGCTTTGTGCACTGGTGCGCAGTCATGTTGGAGCAGGAAGGGGCCGTCCCCAAACTGTTCCCACAAAGTTGGGAGCATGAAATTGTCCAAAATGTCTTGGTATGCTGAAGCATTAAGAGTTCCTTTTACTGGAACTAAGGGGTCAAGCCCAACCCCTGAAAAACAACCCCACACCATAATCCCCCCTCCACCAAACTTTACACTTGGCACAATGCAGTCAGGCAAGTCCCGTTCTCCTGGTAACCGCCAAACCCAGACTCGTCCATGGGATTGCCAGACAGAGAAGCGTGATTGGTCACTCCAGAGAACACGTCTCACTGCTCTAGAGTCCAGTGGTGGCGTGCTTTACCCCACTGCATCCCACGCTTTGCATTGCACTTGGTGATGTGAGGCTTGGATGAGCTGCTCGGCCATGGAAACCCATTCCATGAAGCTCTCTATACAATGTTCTTGAGCTCATCTGAAGGCCACAGAAGTTTGGAGGTCTGTAGCTATTGACTCTGCAGAAAGTTGGCGACTTCTGCGCACTGTGACCCTCAGCATGCGCTGACCCCGCTCTGTGATTTTACGTGGCCTATCACTTCGTGGCTGAGTTGCTGTTGTTCCCAATTGCTTCCACTTTGTTATAATCCCACTAACAGTTGAGCGTGGAATATTTAGTAGTGAGTAAATGTCAGGAATGGACTTATTGCACAGGTGGCAACCTATCACGGTACCACGCTTGAGTTCACTGAGCTCCTGAGAGCGACCCATTCTTTCACAAATGTTTGTAGAAGCGTCTGCATGCCTAGTGCTTGATTTATACACCTGTGGCCATGAAGTGATTGAACACCTGAATTCAGTGATTTGGAGGGGCGTCCCAATACTTTTGGCAATATAGTGTATGTCCTGGACATGCTCAGCGTGTCTGGGTGTAAATTGGACACAACGGTGTGTGTTTGTCTCTGCTGCAGCGCATGTGTCTGCGTTCATCTTATTAAAGAGAAGTCTTCAGACAGCCGTGACATCTCTCCAAGCTCTGCTGTCACACTGACACTGAGAGAGACGACAAACACACGAGAGAAGAGAATGTGTGAGGCTTAGCCTGCTTTAGTCACCAAAATGAGCTAACAGCACAGTCACGGCCGATATGACACCTGTGTGTGTGTGTGTGTGTGAGAGAGAGACAGAGAGAGAGAGAGTGTGTGTGTGTATGAGAGAGAGAGTGTGTGTGTGTGTGAGAGAAAGAGAGAGTGTGTGTGTGAGAGAGAGAGAGAGAGTGTGTGTGTGTGTGTGAGAGACAGAGAGTGTGTGTGTGTGTGAGAGAGAGAGAGTGTGTGTGTGTATGAGAGAGAGAGTGTGTGTGTGTGTGTGTGTGAGAGACAGAGAGAGAGAGAGTGTGTGTGTGTGTGTGTGTGAGAGAGTGTGTGTGTGTGTGAGAGAGAGAGTGTGTGTGTGTGTGAGAGACAGAGAGAGAGAGAGTGTGTGTGTGTGTGTGAGAGAGAGAGAGAGAGAGTGTTTGTGTGTGTGAGAGAGAGTGTGTGTGTGCATGTGTGAGAGTGTGTGTGTGAGAGAGAGAGAGTGTGTGTGTGTGTGTGAATGTGAGAGTGTGTGAGTGAGTGTGTGTTTGTGTAAGTGTTTGAGTGTGTGTGTGTGTGTGAGAGTGTGTGTGTTTGTCTGTGTGTGTGTGTGTGTGTGTGTGTGTGAGAGAGTGTGTGTGTGTGTGTTTGTCTGTGTTTTTGTGTGTGTGTGTGTGTGTGCGAGAGTGTGTGTGTGTGTGTGAGTGTGTGTGACCAGACAAACAGAGGTCAACTCACTTCCATCTGCTCTAACAGCTCGTCCTTCTTTCACAGAAATGTTTATAGCAAAGGAGAAGAAAAGAAAGGACATGAAAGAAAGTGTTGCCTGTTATTTATTAAAGCTCACAAAGTGTGTAAATGAATTACTTCACAGATCTCAACACTCTCTTCTGCAGGTCAAAATGAATCCATCCTGAAATTCATTACTGGGTCCCTGAGCGCTGATGCCAGAACGCTTGAAATACTGTGATTGTGATGATTCCGCTGCTGTGAAACGTCTTCTAATTAAAACTGCATTCATTGGGCGGCCTCCAAGATTAATCTCCCACGTGCTTAATTATCTCATTTAGATCATTATAATTATCCTAATATCTTCAGCTCATCTCATTGTGTTGGCTTGCTTCAACATTTCTGAAATGATTTTTGGGACAAATCTAAAATAAAATCATGCTTTACATGCAAAGATTTCTACATCTGCTGGAGAAAATGTGTGTGACGCTTGTGCATGAAAGAGCTGTTCTAGTCCTGACACACACAACCCTTCAAAAGTTTGACGTCAGTGGGATTTATTTTAAATAAATTGCAAGGATTTATTCAGCAAGGATGCATTAAATGAAGCAACAATTTCCCCACAATTATGAAGCAGCACAAGTGTTTTCAACTCTGATAATAATCATAAATGTGTCTTGAGCATCAAATCCTCATATGAGAATGATTTGTGAAGGATCATGTGACACTGAAGACTGGAGTAATGATGATAAATTCAGCTTTGATCACAGGAATAAATTACACTTTACTATATATTCACATAGAGAACAGCTGATTTACACTGGAGTAATATTTCACTGTTTTTAATAAAGTAAAGTTTTCTGTTAGGATTAAGTTATTGCATTTTCTAACTAGTTATACATAAAAACAAAGTCTATGGAATGTCCCCATTAAATAGTGTGTGTGTGTGTGTGTGAGAGAGAGTGTTTGTGCGAGTGTGTGTGTGTGTGTGTGAGAGAGTGTTTGTGTGAGTGTGTGTGTGAGAGAGAAAGTGTTTGTGTGAGTGAGTGTGTGTAAGAGAGAGTGTTTGTGTGAGTGAGTGTGTGTGAGAGAGAGAGAGAAAGAGAGTGTGTGTGTATGTTTTTGAGAGTGTGTGTGCACTAATGTGAGTGTGTGTGAGTGTGAGCGCGTGTGTGTATGTGTGTGTGTGTGAGAGTGTGTGTGTGTGTGTGTGTGAGAGAGAGAGAGAGAGAATGTGTGTGTGTGTGTTTGTGTGTGTCTGTGAGAGAGAGTGTGTGTGTGAGAGAAAATGTGTGTGGGAGAGAGTGTGTGTGTTTGTGTGTGTGCGAGAGAGTGTGTGTGTTTGTGTGTGTGAGTGTGTGTGTGTGAGAGAGAGAGTGTGTGTGTGTGTGTGTAGTCTAGACAGTGTCATGTAGAGTGATGTCTCTGAGGCTGTCAGAATCTCCTTGACTCTCTCAGTTTCCATCTCTCTGAGTGTATTCCTGTCTTTCATTCGGCCGGTTCGCTCTGCCTTCATTTGGTGAAGTGGCTTGGATTCCTGCCTGGCTCTTTCATAATGGGCAAAATCCACACGGATCCTGAAACTGGACGATTCCATCAGTTTTAGCGGAACAATGACGTATTAAACACAATCCTCTTGTACTCGCACTCCCGTCTATCTTTACACAGAGAGTAGGAAACTCTGAGTGTGTGTGACGAGCAGCATCTTTAACAGGCTCATGAAGAGAATGAAGGAGTAAATGTTGAAAACAGAGCGTCAGTGGAGAGGTCACACACAGAAAGGCCAGGCTCAACGGGTCAGCTCAGATCCCACGCACACAAACGGACGGGTGACATTTCCACAGGGCGAGCCGCAGGTCTCAGAGGGTCAGGCCAACACAAATCATCAAACCATTTCATTTCAGGAGCATCCGACGGGAAGGCAAGCGTTACAGAGGAACTGCTTTCATCTTGTTCAGGAGAATTGAGCCATACGACAAATTCTGTTTCGCTTTCGAGTGGAACTTCGAAAGGTTGATTTTGACGTGGGCTCGTGAGACACGGGGAGTCGCTCGTGTCCGATTGGACGAGTGCTTTCTGGCAGGCCATGACCAATGACCATTGGGCCAAAAGTGGGTGTGCTAGTGCGTGCCAGGGCCAGTCGCGTTTCCACTGTCACTGTCACCAGGGTTTTTAGCCCACGGGATACCTCGGTCCAAAGTGGGCCAGCTCGGGCTAAAGGAGTGGTTATGAACACAGGCGGAGTCTGGAGATGATCTTATACACCAGCTAACATCAGCATTAAACACTTTTAAAATCATTTCAGCTCAAAACTCACTTTCACACAGCAGCGAGTGTTTGAAATAACTTCTGTTTGTGATCCGAATAAACACTTTATTATTAAACACACGGTAGGTGCTTTATTTCCACTTTTCGATTATTTTCTTCATTTTAATTGAAAGTAAATGCCTTTCCGATCTGATATGTGATGGGAAAAGGGAGTAGAGCGAGCTCGGCAAAAGGCAGATTCGAACCTCGGGTCGATTTGCGTCAAAACGTCCTGCCATGTGCTTTACCCCTACACTACTGCCACTATATAAAAAAAAAATGGTATCTTCCGTAATTTTGTTTAGTAAAGAAAGGCAGACTATTTTCACTCAATGTCAATGGCATGTACTCCAGTAAAACATTTTTCTGGGGGAGGACACACCCACATTTATTTTACTTCTGACGCTCATGCACAAATTAATTCATTGTGTTCAATGTATCACTTATTATTGTAAAACTGGTAAAACATTGAGGTTTGTGTGACGTTGTTCCAGAGAGGTGTGTTACGGGCGGGTTTTAGTGAGGCGATACAGAGCTTCAGGCCCGACGGTGGAAACGCAGTGTGGTTTTGGGCTCGGTGCTACAGGTCCGAGGATATTAGCCCAGCCGGCCTGTTGAAAGCCCTGCCTCGCACTGGCCCGACAGTGGAAAAGCAGCTAATGAGGGCTCCGGTCTTACCATCAAATCAGTCCAAGACTATCTTGTGGCTTATGGGTAAGGCGTCAAGGTAAGGCGGGTCAAGCTGTATTTTACTCTTCCAAGACATTCCCTTTAGAATTGGGACTTCAACACTGTGTTTTGGTGTTGATGCTATGGGGAAAAAATACCCACAATGCCATTCTGAGGAAATGCCTGTCATTTTCTGAGCGCTGTGCACGGAAAACCTCTGCCAGCCACTATTTTACAGTACTGAATATATTTCTATGGATAAACCATGCATGACCCAAAACATTAGAATGCAAGCATATAGCTTAAAGGGGTCCTATAATGCCCCTTTTTACAAGATGTAAAATAAGTCTCTGATGTCCCCAGAGTGTGTATGTGAAGTTTCAGCTCAAAATACCCCACAGATTGTCACTTTTTGAGGGTGAGCAAAAACAGCATTTTTGTGTGTGTCCCTTTAAATGCAAATGAGCTGCTGCTCCCGCCCCCTTTCAGGAAGAGGGCGGAGCTTCAAGAGCTCGTGTTAGCAGCTCTGATTACCTCACGCAGACACACACTGAAAATGACAGAAACTGTTCAGCCTTTTATGTTCAAACCGGAGTCAGACAATGATGGAGAGACTCAAGAAGAGAGACAACATGTAGAATGAGACAGGACGTTTCTGAATGGATAGTTGATGAATTTATGAGTTAACTATCTTCAAGTCATCGATTAGCATATTCTGTCATTATAATCTATAAACCGCTGGTGTGGGAACTGTTGTGAGATGAGCCAGAGAATATCTGCTGCATGAAGAGAGAACAGGGATAGTTTAGTTTAATTACGGTTATAACTTATGTTGTCATCTTGCGTTAATGACATGCTATTGCATTTGTGTTCGTACTGTATCGCAATAAATGTGAAAGACGGACGACAGCTTGAGCGACTCCCAAATGTGCTCGACTACAACAACTCTTCCTCTTCTCAACATGGCCTTTGTTGTGTGTTCATGGGGTTTATGTAAATTTTAGGGTTAGTGATGTCATGTGTTGTAGTCCCTACCAGCCGTTTGTTGTAGTCCTTAAAAAGTGATTTCTGTAAAAGAAAATATCTCCCTTTGCTTTGAACTCTGAGCGTCGTAACTTTGCAGATGTTGTTTATGCTTGAACAGGAACATTACACACTCACTAAAGTTAAACAAGTCAAATCATAATCAACCATCCCTTTAAGAGACTTGCCCTGGCAGACGCACGTGTTGTTTCATGCGTTTGAGGCGCGTTTCCCTTATGCAAAGCATATTCCAGTTATATCCTTATCTGTAAATGTTAGAAAGTCATGTGAGTACTTCCATTGTGCATAAAGGTTCGTCCTGCAAGTGTGTGTGCATCAAACAGAGGGACTATTGTATGGGGTGTAGAATTACTTTATACATTTAATTCGGCTTTCTTATCCAATTAAACGAGGAAACAATCAACTGATTTATAAAAAGAATCATTAGTTGCAACCCTACATTTGAAAAATCAATATACACACAGATGTTGTTCTCAATCGTGATTCTCATCTGTACAGTGTTATATCTTTAGTTAATATATAATGAGAATTGCCATGGAAATGTGTTTAATTGTCATGAGAATAATGTCACAATGGGAAAGGAATATTTTAATGTCTTGTTTTGTCTTTTGATTGAGAAGGGAAACACTGCTAGGTTTACGCCACACTGGTTACTGTAATCACCAGACGACAGAGATTCTGCTCTCAGATGCTCAGCTCCCGTCCAAGAACTCAGAAACTCAAAATGATGTGTTTCCATGGCAATGCCACGGGCTCAAGGTTTGTGTGGATGAAGTTGGTCCAGTAACAGCCATCACCGGCTCTCTCTCCACTGACCGTCAGGTGCCATCAGAGCCAATGTGTCACTTCCTGCCATCAGTCACATGACACTTACTCAGGTGATTGGCTGATACATTTACACTGTCGCTAATGACAGAGAAATACTTTATCATTACATTAGTCCACCTCTAAAAATGACAAGTGTTTAAGAAGAACTATACAGGGTAAACGTGACAATAACAGCATGTAGGGCCTTATGAAATCCTTATTTTTTCCCAAATTATGTTTCCTGAATTCCATTTTAAATGTTCTGGATTCCGAGTCCAAAAAATTAGTATGGAGTCCAATTAAAAAAACAGAATCCAGAACATTTAAAACGGAATTCAGAAATAAATGGTTAAATTAAATTTTAGTGAAAAGTCTTATTATTTGAAATTATGAAACGTATACAATTCAACAACAATGTATTAAAAGTTTAACAAAAATGACAGGGCCGTTTTTTCCCCCTCAAAGTCTAATTATTTTGACCAAATATGAATAATCAAAAGGAATGTCTAATTAATTGAATTCATAAAAACAACAATTAATTAATTAAAAAAAAAAAAATTCTATGAAAAATTATTCCCCCCAAAAATTCTATGTTGTGTATTTGATTTTTTCTGCCAATCAAATGAAGGCATAAAACATTAATTTAATTTATTTTACTCAAACAGAGCTTTACTGTTAAAATTCCTTAAAAAATAAAGTTTTAATAATAATTTATTATTATTATTATTAGTGTTGTTAGTGTTATTTTTACATTGAGATGTAACACAGTTCTAATGTACAACAGTAATATATATTTCTGTCATAATTTTCTTCAAGTTAAACCGAACTTTTATTTTGGCGGGTTGCCGTGAAGAGCTTTGAGTGTCTGTGTGTTTATGATATGACGGTAGTTTTTCTCAAATTAAATGGTAAAATGCTCATGAAGTGACTCTGGAGATGAAGTTCATGCATTTATGGACCTCCTTTTTATTTATTTATCAAAAAATTGCCTACCCGTACGAAAATGAACCATGGTTTTACTACAGATAAAACCAAAAATTATAGTTAAACCATGGCAACCACAAATGACTTTGCTACTCTAACCATAGTTTAACCATGGTATTTGTGGTAAAACTGTGGTTATATAAATGGTAATCAATTAGCCAAAAAACCATGGTTACCACACTTTTACTATAATAAAACCATGGTTCATTTTTGTAAGGGAATACAGTAAATTCTGTTGTTATGACTGGATTCAGCATCACAGGGCCCTAAACATGGCATAACAAAATATGGCGTACTAAAGACGCCCCTGCCAAACGCTGGAGTTTAATCATATAAATATATAAACTTCATCATGCAGTCTTCAGTGAGAGCTTTATGAAACGAGACTCTACATGACCAGAGAGAGAGAGAGAGAGAGAGAGAGCGCTGACTAATCCTGTGAATCACATATGTATGAAAAACTGAATAAAATATGTTTCCTTCCTCCTCGTGTTGCTGCTGTACCCGTTTGT
>CM077173.1:39878401-39898401 GCA_039654105.1 Coreius guichenoti
GAACTCACAGCTGTGGACACTGAGTGACGTCTGAGGGAAATGTGATGCTGCGTGACATTGTTCTCAAGCTGTTTTATTGACGTCTTTCCGCCGTTGAAACACTGATTGAGCGATTACACCACATATAAGTTGTAATGTATCCTCAACACACCTTCAGATGTTCATTCATGTTTATTCTTTGACTATGACGATCAGTCACGTCACGTTAAAGAGCGTCAAAACGGCATTTATCGTTTGAATTTCGTGACAAAATGGACAGAATACTTCATATGTTCCGTTACACACCCACTGTTAACACATCTGGAGATTCACATTCACTGGACGCTGGAGAGAAGGAAATCAGATTATAAAGAGTGAGAGCAATCAGCCCTTTGATAATGGGTTATGACAGGGCTGATACCGCCACACTTACAGCTCTGAACACTCAAACTGAGCAAATCACTCCTGACTCAGCTGCTGATACAAGGGGTTTATACTGTGTGTGTGTGTGTGTGTGTGTGTGTGAGAAAAACAACTGAGAACAAAATCAAGTGATGTACAAAAGAAGGCGCTCTGACAGCAGGACATGGCTTTGCTTTATCAGGAGAGCAGCAGACTACAGCTGAGACAGAGAGAGATGAAAGCGTGGAAGAGGACGGTTTTATTCTCTTACATCACAGGGTGATGGAGACGAACACTGAGGCCGCGCTCGAGACAGGAGTGGATCGACATCATGCATTTGTGGATCTGTTGTGTGCATGTGTTTTCACCCAACACACACTCAGCACTGAGCTGCTGCCATGTGATTGGCTGATTAGATAGCTGCACTCACTCATATGTAAATGCATTTCTTTGTGTGCAATAAAATCAATGAACATCAATTGCTTTTGCACAGCAATCATAACACACACACTTACCCTGCGACACAAGATAATGCAGATAACACTGCTAATGGATATAACGGCCGTGAAATGAGGATATGAGTATAGATTTACTAATGCTCTCAGATTGAGTTATTGTTGCTGTTGTGTGTTAATCAACACAAATCTAATGAAGATGCACTCACTTCTGCACTAATAAGGAAATAGACTGGGGTCACATCCTCGTGAGTGTGTGTAAGACTGTGCCTGTGTGTATGTGAGTGAGTGAGCGAGTGAGCGAGCAAGCGAGTCTATGTGTGTGTGTGTGTGTGTGTGTGTGTGTGTGTGCGTGTGTCTGTGTGAGTGTTAGTATTAGTAATATGTCAGTGAAGGGTCAGCAGCAAAACTGCTGTATGTGAACTTTCAGTCCTAAAGAATCATTGTTACTATGGAAACAGGAATGGAAGACAACAAAAGACAATTTAACCAGACATAACACAAAACTTGCAGCCCACACAGCGAACAGAAGACAAAATAGGCAAGTCCAAATTAAACTACAATTTCTAAAGTAACTGCCACAATGCTAGGGTGTTCTGGGTTGCCAGGATGTTGCTATGCTGTTGGTAGGGTGCTAGTGGTGGTCACTAGGGTGTTGCTATGCAGTTGCTAGGGTGTTCTGGGTGCCAGGATGTTACTATGCTGTTGGTAGGGTGCTAGTGGTGGTCACTAGGGTGTTGCTATGCAGTTGCTAGGGTGTTCTGGGTGCCAGGATGTTGCTATGCTGTTGGTAGGGTGCTTTTGGTGGTCTCTAGGGTGTTGCTATGCAGTTGCTACAGTATTCTGGATGCCAGGATGTTGCTATGTTGTTCGTAGGGTGCTAGTGGTGGTTGCTAGGGTGTTGCTATGTAGTTGCTAGAGTGTTCTGGGTGCCAAGATGTTGCTATGCTGTTGGTGGGGTGCTTTTGGTGGTCTCTAGGGTGTTGCTATGCAGTTGCTACAGTATTCTGGATGCCAGGATGTTGCTATGTTGTTGTAGGGTGCTAGTGGTGGTTGCTAGGGTGTTGCTATGTAGTTTCTAGAGTGTTCTGGCTGCCAGGATGTTGCTATGCTGTTGGTAGGGTGATAGTGATGGTCACTAGGGTGTTGCTATGCAGTTGCTAGGGTGTTCTGGGTGCCAGGATGTTTCTATGCTGTTGGTGTGGTGCTTTTGGTGGTCTCTAGGGTGTAGCTATGCAGTTGCTACAGTATTCTGGATGCCAGGATGTTGCTATGTTGTTGGTAGGGTGCTAGTGGTGGTTGCTAGGGTGTTGCTATGTAGTTGCTAGGGTGTTCTGGGTGCCAGGATCTTGCTATGCTGTTGGTAGGGTGCTAGTGGTGGTCACTAGGGTGTTGCTTTGCAGTTGCTAGGGTGTTCTGGGTGACAGGATGTTGCTATGCTGTTGGTGGGGTGCTTTTGGTGGTCTCTAGGGTGTTGCTGTGCAGTTGCTACAGTACAGTTCTCTTACATCACAGGATGAAAGAGACGAACACTGAGGCCGAACTCGAGACAGGAGAGGATCGACATCATGCATTTGTGGATCTGTTGTGTGCATGTGTTTTCACCCAACACACACTCAGCACTGAGCTGCTGCCATGTGATTGGCTGATCAGATAGCAGTTGCTAGGGTGTTCTGGGTGCCAGGATGTTGCCAGGATGTTGCTGTTAGTGGGTGGTTTTGGTGGTCTCTAGGGTGTTGCTATGCAGTTGCTACAGTATTCTGGATGCCAGGATGTTGCTGTGTTGTTGGTAGGTTGCTAGTTGTGGTCGCTAGGGTGTTGCTATGCAGTTGCTAGGGTGTTCTGGGTGCCAGGATCTTGCTATGCTGTTGGTGGGGTGCTTTTGGTGGTCGCTAGGGTGTTGCCATGCAGTTGCTACAGTACTTGGGTGCCAAGATCTTGCTATGTTGTTGGAAGCCTGATTATAGTTTATAAAGTAATAAATATGGATATTTCTCTTATAAAAACACATGGGTTTGCTTCCGATCACAGTGAGTCTGGTGAAATAATGGCATGAAATCAAAATACAAGAGCCATTTAGAAAGCAAAACTGTTGTTTTTGTTTACTTTTGCATCATAAACAACTCTAGTACTGTGTTCGCTCTCCACTTGATGTCCAACATTAAATGTGGGTCCTGAAGTGAAACCAGTTTTAGAAGTGCTGATCTATATCGCAGCGCTGAGACGCAGAGCTCCTCCTGGGAGGTAAATTGAAGTTGGCATTACGATCTGGAAACCGTTGAGTGCCTATCAGTCAAACATTCAATCTCATATCTGCCAAATGCCTCCGGCTGCCACATACTGAGTGGAAAAACTGACTTCAGATCAGTCAAATAACCCTGTATCGCAGCACACTCATCTGAGAGAGAGAGAGAGAGAGAGAGAGAAAGAGAGAGGGAGGCTATTATTAAATAACGGAGAAGGAGGTAAGTGTGAGAGGAAGGGCCTGGAAACCTAAGGATTTCTCCACATCCCTGTAATCTGAAGAACACATGGCCCTCACACTGGAAAAACAGACACTCAGGAATAAAGAGGGATTGTTGGGCAGCAGACGGAGACCTGAACATGAGGACTGACCATTGGCTAGTTCTGAGGTAGAACTTCTTCCCTATTCCACACCGCTGGCTCACGTTAAGAGATCTGGTCTTCAGAGGGCGGACGATGAGGTCAATGCTTTGAAAAGAGCTTATGTTATACCTGATCCACTTTCACACTGTCCAGATGTGACTTTTTCAGCTGAAAACGTTCACAGAGCAGAGTCTATGGAAAGACTATTATCGGAATAGTTTACCAAGTCATCATCCACTCTCTCCAAACCTGTATGACTTCTGCTGAACACAAAAGAAGATGTCTGTGTTATTTTGTCCATACAATGGAAGTCAGTGTTGTTTTATTGGACAAAAACAGTCATCAAAACATCTTCTTTTGTGTTCCACAGAGGAAAGTCATACAGGTTTGGAACGACGTGAGGGGCTGAATGATGAGAATTCTCATTTTTGGATGAATTCTCCATCTCTCAGCCGTATCTCCTCCTCCATTCGTCCTACTCCACCTTGCACTGAAACGACTCCATCTGCTTCCAAACACACACTGCACTGAGCGCAAGGTGCATGTCAGGCAGTCTGAGACTGCACTCAATACAGCGAGTGAATTCAATTAAACTCAACTCCACGTCACGGAACACAAACTCTAAATGCGTTTAGCCGAGGTCCCAATTCTACAGAGTGCAGCCCTTTTGCATTAAGAAAATACAACCAAACTGCAGTAAATCAGGTTGGAGGGCGCAGGGAGAGGCAGCACGCTGTAAAATCTGATTGTCTGTGCAGAGCGAAGCAACTAGGTTGTGCAGATTGGAGAATTTAACAAGACAAATGATCCGCTCCAGAAGAAGCTATAAAGAGACGAAGAGTCCATTCAGCCCAAAATGTCCAAAACACATGCTAATATCAACTTGTACACAAAAAATACACCAGAAATGTTAGATTATAAAGAAATCCCTGTCCCTTAAGTATTAAACTCTTGCCTGTACAGGCCCATTTACACCAGGGATCATAACTATAATGATAACTATAGCTATAAAGTTTTAATAATCAATCTAATTCTAGCAATGGAAGAAGGTGGCTTGGTCTGATCAATCACGTTTTCTTTTACATCACGTGGATGGCCGGGTGCGTGTGCGTGGCTTACCTGGGGAACACATGGCACCAGGATGCACTATAGGAAGAAGGCAAGCCGGTGGAGGCAGTGTGATGCTTTGGGCAATGTTCTGCTGGGAAACCTTGGGTCCTGCCATCCATGTGGATGTTACTTTGATACGTACCACCTACCTAAGCATTGTTGCAGACCATGTACACCCTTTCATGGAAACGGTATTCCCTGGTGGCTGTGGCTCTTTCAGCAGGATAATGCACCTCCCACAAAGCAAAAATGGCTCAGGAATGGTTTGAGGAGCACAACAACGAGTTTGAGGTGTTGACTTGGCCTCCAAATTCCCCAGATCTCAATCCAATCGAGCATCTGTGGGATGTGCTGAACAAACAAGTCCGATCCATGGAGGCCCCACCTCACAACTTACAGGACTTAAAGGATCTGCTGCTAACGTCTTGGTGCCAGATACAACAGCACACCTTCAGGGGTCTAGTGGAGTCCATGCCTCGACCGGTCAGGGCTGTTTTGGCACAAGAGGGACCAACACAAAATTAGGTCATAATGTTATGCCTGATCGCTGTATAACGATAACGAGACAGTGAAATTATGTTGTTGGAATCACTTTAAGATCAGATTTTTTCCAGCTGATGAACAGCCAATCAGACTTTAAGGAGCTCGAGCATTTAAAGCAACAGATGACAAAACTGCAGCGCTCATGGACTTTTGCATGGGCAGGAACTCGTTTTCTTCAGAAAGACACTCTTTAATCCACAGTGAAATGTAGCGAATACAAATAAATAATGCTCAACTGAGACATTCACATTGTTGAAAATAAATAAGCACATTCCTAGCATTAGGATCCTTTGGAAGGTAATGTTATTTTTAGTCCAGTGATCCTGTATCGCTCTTCTCTCCTCGTCATCTCACTAACACTCCAGTGGGCGGGGCCAAAGTTGCGATGATGAAGTAGGTGTTGATCTTCTTCGGTCTTTCACCATCTATTATTCGCTCACTCCATAACGAGTCGTTCTCTGGGCTTGGTTACAATAAAAACTGGACTAACAAGGAAGTTTTCAGTTCTGAAACTTACAGGATATTCTTACAGTATAATGACCTCTTATATGTCAAAATTTGAGTTCATGACCCGTTTAAACCTAAACACACACTGGAAATAATTCACTGAAAACACAATCTGCCATCTCTGATAAAATAAGCCTGGTTTTCTTTACATTACACACTGTTTTAGACCGATTGTTTGAATGAATTTGCTTACTGGATCATTGGACTGAAAACTTTTCGGGAGTTTAGCAGCTGATCTGATCGCAAACAGAGAAGTGATTCATGGCAGAATTGTAATTTTTGGGCAGACTGTCCCTTTAATACTGATATAGTCAACACTCTCGTCAATGAATGATGGAATTCAGTTTAAAAAAAAAGACTCTCTGGACCAAGACATCGCTGGTGTATTAAACGATAAAGCTGTGTGTTTAGATCACAATACATGTGCTTTACACACATTGCATCAACAGAACAGGCGTATACATTGACAAACAAACAGGATTCAATATTCATTTCAATAAAACCAAGTGAATCAAAGCATACAAAAGCCTTCTCATGAACCTCTTCTTGTCATTTGACGCTTCCTTTCATTCACACTTAAAGTATCCCATACACTATACTACATAAATAGTAAAAGTTCTGAACAGTCATGGTGCTGCATTTCACTGGGTAAACAGAAACAGCCAGTGTGTGTGTGAGAGAGAGAGAGAGAGAGAGAGAGAGAGTGTGTGTGTGTGAGTGAGTGAGTGTGTGAGAGAGACTGTCATTAGCTAATGCTGTCTGCTCTTGTGGTTTTGTGGTAATTTTAAAGAGCAAATAGCAGCACAGTATAAAGCTTTTATTGAAGAGCTAGAGCGCGTTAAAAAGCCTGGCTGCTTTTTGATTCGCCATTAATCACAGTGATCACAAACACACACACACACGCACAGTAGCATATCACAATTGACCCAGACAAAACTCCAATGTGACCTCATGCTTTTATTCCAAGCAGAGGGTTTATTTCAGAGTCGCAGACATATTGGTTGTGACAAGTACATACAGAGGGTTAGTGAGATGTGAAAATGTCCAGCCTCTGCCAAAACACATAAATTTGAGAGAGAGACAAAGACAGACAGAGAGATCAGTAAAGCAATCTCATTATAGCTGAAAAAAGACACAAATTTCAGTCACTTCAGCACAATCTCTTGCAAAATCACCCATTATAATCAATGTAGCTGTCTACACAGGAATCTCTTATTTTCATTGTATCAACACTGACTTAAACACCTCAGATTGGCCAGTGCATTAATGCGGTCAACAGATATGTCTGTGATTGGCTACACTGCTCAACACTGCAAAAATATGTTTTAAATAGAAACATCTGCTTTTGTATGTAGAAACCAGAGCACAAACAAATACATACAGGAGCGTTTGAGCGCTGTCAGCTGTTACTGAATTGAGTCGAATAATTTCCTTGTGCTTTTGACATATAAGAGGTCATCATGCTATAAGAATATCCTGTACGTTTCAGAACTGAAAACTTCCTTGTTAGTCCAAAAACAGCTTTTATTGTAACCAAGCCCAGAGAATGATTTGTTGTGGAATGAGCCAATAGTAGATGTTGAAAGACCGAAGAAGATCAACACCTACTTCATCATCGCAGCTTTGGCCCCGCCCACTGGAGTGTTAGTGAGATGACGAGGAGAGAAGAGCGATACAGGATCACTGGACTAAAAATAACATTACCTTCCAAAGGATCCTAATGCTAGGAATGTGCTTATTTATTTCCAACAATGTGAATGTCTCAGTTGAGCATTATTTATTTGTATTCGCTACATTTCACTGTGGATTCTTTGGTAAATCAGTCGCAATTTCGGCGCAGGCTTTGCAAACAGACGTTTACGATATGGATTCGACAGTAATGCCACAACATGCAAGTAACCGTGTTAATTCTAATGCCTGATCTGTGATCAGTGATTTCTGATATGTAATGATTCATGTACAGTCAGATGTCTGTGTCAGTAAATCAAACCAGTGACTAAACGCTCAACTTCACATTGTTTCTCTTAGTAGATGAAAATAATCTGTTATTTAAACTGTGATTAAATTATATATAGAAAGCGATCAAAGAACGCTCCCTTTACAATCGCTGGAGCTGTCAATCAAACAGCGCGAGTTTATCAGTAGCCACGTTTACATGCACACTTTTTTGTCATTCCGATTAAAATCATTCCGATTGATAGATTCAGTGGACTGTTTACATGAGACGTTACCTAAACCGATCTGGTGTTTACATGTGCTGACGCTTTCAATCGGAATCATTTTGTGACATGAGCACACAGTTTATCTGCCGCATCAGAAATGTCGACGCTGTCCTCTCCAGCAGCTGGAATGTGTTCCCGGTTGCCATAGCAACTCTCAACGGCCATCAGGACTTATACGGTTTTATAAAAGCTATTTATTTGTTGTAAAGTGTAAGAATCATCTCAGAAAAAGGCGCAGTTGAAGTAAAAAGTGCCTGGGACAAACGCTGTCAAGATGAGATGGTGTAGCCAGGCTATGTCTGTGTCATTATTCCAACATTATCTTCATAACTTGTTACGAAATAAAAAGTTTAACACCTCAGAAAAATTAACTTTCCTCTCGTCAACATTATAGCCTGGTGTGAGCGCGGCACGCACTCTTCAGTTGTGGAGGCGTGCGCTGTATATCGCGTCACAGAAGAACGTACACTCAAAAGTAATCGGATCAGGTCGTTTACATGGTGGAATTTTTTTGTTTGATTGGTTCATGAAAAGGTTTATCCCACCCATCTCAAACCGATTACAATTTCATTCGGTTTGGGCATTTTTATTCCGATTGAGGTGTTTATATGGAGCATTTTCATTCGGATTGGACTTTTAAACTTGCAGTGCTCCATGTAAACGCACCTAGTGCCTCGCGCCAGAACTCCCGTTATAATCAATGAATCTCTTATTTACACTGTGTTTGCACTGTTAGTTATAATGCAAGCATTTGTTAGTGTGCAGAAATCAAGTTTCACTGCATTCATGTGCTTAACATCTCTGTGATCGGCTACAATGCTCATCACTGCAACCTTTCATGCCACGATCTAAATATAATGCCATAGATCTGAATATAATGCTATAAAACAACACTTTTCACGATTAGTTGACCTTCAGAGCTGTAATAGTAAAAACGTGCTGAAAGTTTTCGAGAGAGTTCCACATGTAATACTAGCTATTTCATATGCAAAGATGTCAGCCAATCACAGCAGTGGGCGTTTACACTGAAGTCTCACTGCAGCCAATCACAGCAGTGGGTGTTTACACTGAAGTCTCACAGCAGCCAATCAGAACAGTGGGAGTTTACACTGAAGTCTCACACCAGCCAATCACAGCAGTGGGCGTTTACACTGAAGTCTCACTGCAGCAATCACAGCAGTGGGTGTTTACACTGAAGTCTCACTGCAGCCAATCAGAACAGTGGGCGTTTACACTGAAGTCTCACTGCAGCCAATCACAGCAGAGGGCGTTTACACTGAAGTCTCACACCAGCCAATCACAGCAGTGGGCGTTTACACTGAAGTCTCACAGCAGCCAATCACAGCAGTGGGCATTTACACTGAAGTTTCACAGCAGCCAATCACAGCAGTGGGCATTTACACTGAAGTCTCACAGCAGCCAATCACAGCAGTGGACGTTTACACTGAAGTTTCACAGCAGCCAATCACAGCAGTGGACGTTTACATTGAAGTCTCACAGCAGCCAATCACAGCAGTGGACATTCACACTGAAGTCTCACAGCAGCCAATCACAGCAGTGGACGTTTACACTGAAGTTTCACAGCAGCCAATCACAGCAGTGGACGTTTACACTGAAGTCTCACAGCAGCCAATCACAGCAGTGGACATTCACACTGAAGTCTCACAGCAGCCAATCACAGCAGTGGACGTTTACACTGAAGTCTCACAGCAGCCAATCACAGCAGTGGACGTTTACACTGAAGTCTCACAGCAGCCAATCACAGCAGTGGACGTTTACACTGAAGTCTCACAGCAGCCAATCACAGCAGTGGACGTTTACACTGAAGTCTCACAGCAGCCAATCACAGCAGTGGACGTTTACACTGAAGTCTCACAGCAGCCAATCACAGCAGTGGACGTTTACACTGAAGTCTCACAGCAGACACACCTCTTCAAGCAGAGTGTTCAAATCAGAGGCTAAAATCAGGGTAGGAAAAATGCCTTTTATTTCTAGGATTTCCCAGGAAACATTATAAAACAAGGCAGTTCATGACCCCTTTAAAGCACTGTGAAGAACGAGCGATGTAAAAAGCTAGAGTTGTAAAGCTAGATCACTATAATGCTTGATAACTACCCCTAACAACTTTCACTGGGTGTTTTGTCTTTGCGTACTGTATATTTTATGTTTGGTTAAATACATGCAGAAATGTGTTTTCAGAGCACTTTGAGTTAAATGACCTATATTAGTCCAACGGAAATACCAGCCACTCCATCCATTAGAGCTGAACGGCTTTACCGCCAGACTAGAGCCGGACAGACTGAATGTAATGGAGGTCTTGTGTTCTGAAACAGACAGGAAAACCACAGAGCGGCCGGCTCACAGCTGCATCAACAGCCCGTTCTTCAGCTGCTCTTGAGGGACGCCGTGCCCCTTTATCCTCTGTTCTTCTGTGCTCAGTTCCTCTTTCATAGATCGCCGTTCCTCAACAGTGTGCTTTATCACGGCCTCGCTCGCTCTCTGAGACGTCTCGTTTATCAGCCTCATTTCCTGAGTTTACTCAGCTATACTTTCAGGACAAAATCATCCCGTGAGGTTAGTTACATCCAAAACATGCTCAAATGATTGTACATATGTGTTTTTTAAATAACGTTTATTTTTTGCACACATTTTTCAGATTGTACACATACTGCATACTACTTCCTTCCAAAAATTGTTCATAATATGCCGTTTTGAACATATATCACAATCCAAACTGGTAGCTGCAGTATTGACTTCACATTGACTAATGGACAGGGATCTGTTTCACTGCTCAACCTGAAACCCTCCGGCCCGGAGCAGGGAGAGATCGGCCTGTGCTTCCCCAGGAGGCGTATCCAGTGCTGGGACACATTAGCGGCTCGTTCCCCTGGGCCGGCCCGGAGCTCAGATGCGGCTGTTTGTTTGCCCTGCTGCACGTTTCCCCTCTTTATCTGTGTCTCGCTCTCTCGTGGAGTGAAACAGGAGATGGAGGCTCACACACACACACACAGAGCAGCGGACAGAGTGATGTCACACACACAACAGGCTTCAGAGATAACTGTGACAGTGACTGTGTGTTCGCCTGTCCGCAGACATGTACACACACGACTGCAATAATATGATAGTTACAGTGGCTTTCCTGACAAACACACACACACAAAATCTCACACGCTCTCACGCACACACACATACACTCTCTCTCACATGCACTCACGCGCACAAACATGCAATCATGCACTCTCACAAACTCACTCGCACAAACACTCACACACACTCACACACACTCACACTCACACACATCTCACAGGAGGATGCCATTTTCTTTTTCAGTTTACTGTTTTTTTGTGAGCATATTTTTGTTCAGTCCAATGTAAATATACTGCTGTGCATATGTTGCACTGACTTGTTTGGTGAAAATTAAAAAAATGTTTCAACAGCATGTGTGTGTCTGCAAATATTTCTGTGCATGTGAACAATCTGAAGAATTTTCTACGATTTGAACTACATATTTTAGTATTATGGCAAAGCATACTAAAGATGAGAGTGCTTTTCATTATGCTCAACAGTGTGTAGTTGGTTAGACAAACATCTGGTAATATGAATGAAGTGTGTGCCATTTCGTGCAAAAGTTTGATTTTGATAATGTTATATGTAGTTTTGGCTGCAGTGCTTCATTTTGCAAGATATATGAGGTATTTTGCAGTTTGGGTGTGTGGTTTTGTGAATTGTATTAAGTATTTTGATAAAACCAGCCAAGTTTGCAAAATTGTGTGTTAGCAATTGGAAAAAACTGTAATATCTGTCTATCCTGATTCAAACCTCAACACTCTAATAACCATGAATAGGAAAACTCATGTGAGAATAAATGGATTAATTAAAAAGTAACCAACTCACAAACACACTTGGACGTCATTATATTCCATCACCTCTGAATGTAATGAACTGAAATCCACGACACGTGACGGAGCCGTGCACACACTGACTTACTGAGGATTTGCTGATTAATGGTTTAAAAAGTTTAAATATAGTTTAATATCAATTGTTTCAAATGTAAACTATTATTATAATTTTTATCATCATCAATTTTTCATGAGAAGTGCATATAAATACAAATAATCCATTCCACACAATTATTAGTGAGCGAGACCCAATGGACCTATAAATGATCAATTGAATCAAACAATATGATTAATTGATTATTTTAGATGAACTGTCATTTATTTTCACTTATATCATTGTTTTCTCACGACAGCCCTTCAAACGGCTGTCCTTTTCTCTATGCAATGTCATTTCTCCTTGTGATTCTGTGGTTAAATATGCCCTGGACATGCTCTTGACGGGTCTGGTATGACTCAGTATCATCTCTGAATGATGAAGCCACACACTCTGCCGTGTGTGAGTGATTCTCTCTTGCGAGCGCTCATTGTTTGCGCTGGTCTCTCCACGCGTGGGTCATTAGCTGGACTCAATTGTGTCGCTCTCACAGAAGCTCATTGTGATGAAGCACGGAGAGAAATCTCCACTCTAATAAACCCGTTTAAAAGCTTCAGACCGGGAGAAACTCAACACACACAATCACACACATGCTTTCACAAACAGACGGATGAATGAGCTGTCAGGAAGAGGAAATGACATGGAAAGTTTGATTCAAGAATGTTTTGAAAGCCTCCATCCACTGTACACACCTGGATTCTGTAGATATGGGGTCTTTTTTACAGCTGATATTATGAATGTTATATGTAGGCCATAACATACAAGCTACAGATAAAGCCACAATAGGATGAATGATGCTTTATTAACATAAAGACATGGACCAATGAGAGGACAGTTATACTCACATGTGACTTGCATAAACACATTTTGGGACACTTTGAAATGTTGGCTTTTTTCATTGATTAAAGGGATATTGGGTCATTCTGTGTCAAATTTTGGAAACTTCCTCGGCTCAAATTTTTTATTTTGTTCATATTTTTTCTATAGAAAGACAAACAAATAGTGATGAAAGCCAAAATATTAAATGTGTATGTTGTATATTGACTGAGTAATCACTGTTTTGTAGAGGAGTGTCAAAATGACAATTTTCACCTGAGATTTGGAGCCAAATTACAGGGGTGTAAAAATGACTTTAGAAAGATGGCAGCATCATTATTTTATTTTCACACAGAGATTGGTAGATCTATTAGTGAAATCTGTTGACTTTATCAATCTTTGTATCATTATATGCCAACGGTGACCGTTCAAAAATGGAGAAAAAGCACTTCTTGTGTGTTTTTGCCTCAAGTTTGCGTGCCTGTAACTCCAGAAGTATTAAAGATATCTCGATATCCTTTTAGATTCTGCTTCTTAACAAACTTTTCTTTTGGTATCTCCATTTTAAAGGCCCTGTATGGTTCAATCCCAGAGATATGGAGATCTTAATGCGGCTCTGTGAGTAAACTGGTCAATTTTAGTGGTCAAACCAAATGTGGTTCACATAGCACACAGCTGAAACTTTTTTATTTAAAAAGGAATATCTGAAGAACAAACAATGAAACTAGAAATGTATCTCGTGTTTCAGATAGAGTGAAACGAGATACATTTCTAGTTTCAGTGTTATTTATTCTTCAGACATTCTTCTTCAAACACAATAACTATCAGCTGTTTAAAAAATGGCCTACATTTGGTTTTAAAAATGGGTAAAATTCAACAATTTAGACATGGAGTCAGGTTGGGGTCCCCATATCTATGGAACTGAACCATATAGGGCCTTAAAAATGAAGATATCAAAAGTAAAGTTTTTTAAGAATGATAATCTGGAAGGATATTAATATATCTTGAATACTTTTAGAGTTACAAGCATGCAAACTTTGGAAAAACAATACTTATGGCACTCAGATTTCTAGTTTCAACATTATTTGTTCTTCAGATATTCCTCATTAAATCTAAAAAGTATCAGATGTGTGCAAAACCAATTACTCATGGAGCCGACAAGAAGTGCTTTTTCCCCATTTTTGAACGGTCACCGTTGGCATATAATGAGACAAAGATTGATAAAGTCAACAGATTTCACTAATAGATCTACCAATCTCTGTGTGAAAATAAAATAATGATGCTGCCATCTTTCTAAAGTCATTTTTACACCCCTGTAGTTTGGCTCCAAATCTCAGGTGAAAATTGTCATTTTGACGCTCCTCTACAAAACAGTGATTACTCAGTCAATATACAACATACACATTTAATATTTTGCCTTTCATCACTGTTTATGTTTGTCTTTGTACAGAAAAAAATATTAACAAAATCAAAAATTTGAGCTGGGGACCTCGACACGGAATGACCCTATATACATTTACCAATAACTACAAACAGATGACGTCTACAGTTCTGGTCTGTTTGGGACACAAAGCTATGGCTTCACACTTGAATATAGATTAAAAGCCACAGTCCTCATTCATTGTGAAAAAATGAGGCTTGGAATGACATGAGGGACAGAAAAACCGTCTCTTTAATGTTTAAAAAAAGCACTGCTTCCATGCGATCGTGAAAAAACACTCAATCCACTTCAGGAGGAGTTTGAGACACAGTCAGAAATCACACACTTCCCTAGACGAAAAACGTGACAAAAGAAGCGTGTCTGAATTCACAGTACTCATAAAAGAGCAGGAGAAAAGCCCACGGATGATCTACTACTGGCGAGATTCTGAAGTGAGCATACGATGGACACTTTACTATCCCATGAGGCCACGGGAGAGGATCTGTGAATGTGAAGCGACGCAACTGACACTGGTAGATCACATGATAATGACAACATGGCGGATGTAGTACGTCCTGATTACATTCACACTACACACATATAGAACATACTTCTATATCGCAAAGTAATCACTTATTTTGAAGAGGTACCTACTCAAGAGAGTGTGTGATTTGAGACGCAGCCCAGGAGATTTAGATTCATCACTGATAAGTCCAGCTGTTCATCCATCTGAGTGTCATATGCCAGTAAATCGGTTTACTTTTGCTTTTTTCCTCTAATTTAATGCTATTCTTTCATTACAAATAAATCTGACAAATGAACTTTCATTTATGGCGATATGGAGGCTATCCTAGAAAAATGTGACAAATTTAGGGTGTAACATTTCACTGTGTGTGTGTGTGTGTCTGTGTGTGTACGTGCAAGAGTGTGAATGTGTGTGTGTGTGTGTGTGTGTGTGTGCGTGAGTGTGTGTCTGTGTGTGCGTGTGTGTGTGTGAGAGAGAAAGAGAGAGAGAGAGAGAGAGCGAGAAAGAGTGTGAGAGTGTGTGAGTTGATTCACTCCTGTCATCTGGATGTGTGTTTGACTGCAGAGAGGGAGACAGACGGTGAAATAAAAGGAGGAAAGTGTGACGCTTCATAACGGCTGTAAGTGTTGCCTGAGAGCCGTCGGGTCATGTGTCAAACGCTCAGCAAGATGTGTCAGACCGCAGTGTGTGTGTGTTTATCATTCTTTCAAGTGTGAGTTTCATGGCCTGACAGGTCACATAACCAGATCTCATGTGTCATGTTTTGAGAAGAGTATTCTGCACTTAATAACTTCACATCGGTATCTCCTGTTATGACTGTCATAATTAATCCCCTGAGTCACAGAGGTTCTAAAAAACACAATGTACTTTTCCATTCATTCACACAAACACACACACACACACACACTTTTCAGGCTGCCTCTCCAACCCTACCTTGACAGCCCTGTAGACATTTTTAGCTCAGATGACTTCTATCATGTCTATAAGGTCCAGAAATGTTGTCTAGGTAGGCCGCTCACTGCGACGGCAGGAAGTAACGCTCATTTCTTCCCATATTTTGGCGGGTAATCCTGTAGAGATTCATTAATAAAGCTTTTGATGATTAATGCTGAGCTTGAGTTATGTGCATTTATTACAAAGCAACCTGTCACTCACATGAGATCCACCAATAGCAAACCAGAACCATCCAATCAATTCCCCACAGACAAAATCAAGCCCCGCCCTACATTTGTTCTTGTTTGAGAAGCGTTTCACTCAGATATACGGCACAATAGAGAAGAAAAGACCCGTGTAACTTCTAGAAATCGACCGATATATCGGTTTTCTGATATTTTTCCCGATATTTAAGCATTTTCTCATAATCGGGTATCAGTTTTGTAATATCGGATTCACCGATAAATGGCGCCATCTTGTGGACGTTCTGAGAATCGCGTACAAGCCCGCCATTAAAGCACTGCGCCTGAGGGGAAATGAGTCAACAAAGGTGCTCAAAGGTAAAATAACTTGCATCCCTTAATTATTAAAACTTTATTTAACATAGCAGCCAGTAATGCACAAATGAGATATGCACAAATAAGCTATGTTATGTAGTTTAAACTTGGCGCTAAAAATAGAGACGACCTCACAGAGTCACGTAATCCGTCATGTCCCAATAAAGACGTAACTTTACAGCCATGAATGAGAGCATGTTGGAAATAAAAGCGCTGAATTTATTTCTCTCATCTCGTGAAGTCGCGTTCAGTCGTTCACTCACCGGGTCACCGTATGTGACTTTTAACAAGACCCACTCGTTTAAAACTCCTTAAATTATATTAACGTCTGCTATATAACATTAATATAATAAACATCTAAATAATTACAGCTCTGTGGAAATGAATGATCAGGCCTATCTCCGCGAGAGACGTTCTGTGTAAACGCACAGATGAAAACAGCGCTCTGTCATCAGCAGGCATTTCATAATCTAGACCGACAAAAACATTATTAATAATTCTGATGACGTGCCAGATGAGATGCACTCTGTAATAGCGCTGATGTTTATTTTTCTGACAATGTTTGCTAATCCAGAGAATATTCCAGCGCGTTCCGTTCTTTCACTCTTTAGTCTATTAAACAACACATAAACCTTTAAAAACTGTAGTTTAAAACGAATGCTTATATTTATGGGGAGTTGACAGACTCACCTGTCATTTATTTATGTTCTCCATTTAAAAACATTAGACTTTCATTTATTTAGCCTGTTGTTAATATGCTGTTGTTATAAATATAAAGATGCACCAGCAGTAATGTTAAAAACACTTTACTTGCACTGTATTTTTTGCACTCTTTCAGACTATATTGATGCAGAAGTGTGTTTTGTTTTGTATGCAAGAAGGGAGTGAAATTGCAAATATTACAGTGTTTAAAAAGTGTTAAATATAACAGTTTGTTCAGTGCTGTTGCTGTAATTGTCGGTTATAAATATCGGTTCTATATATCGGTTATCGGGCACATAAACATGCAAATAATCGGTATCGGTTATAAAAAAAAATCAATATCGGTCGATCTCTAGTGACTTCCCTTTCATGCCGAGTTTAACTTGTTTATGTGTGTGTTTATGTGAACGTGATGAATTCTGTTCTGTTAACATCGTCTCATATCAACAACCTGAAAGAAATCAAAGACACAGTCTGAGGAATCCAGTTCTGGAAGTGTGTCATTGCTCAGGAGCGTGTTAAAGCAACAGGACACATCTGACTCGAGGGCAGCTGTTCCTGCTCTCACACACACATACAGAGGAGGATGCTGGGAAACGGAGTGTGTGAAGGAAAGAAAACCGTATGTGGAAAAATAATTGATAACAACGAAGCGGGGAGAAATGTTTCAAGCAGAGAGTGCAAATGAAAATAGCTGGATCTCAATTTAAGCGGATAAACCGTTTTCCTTGGTCACCTTCATCAATGATTTTACACTCGGCAATGCATTCTGGGATCTGGCTTTGGGAGCAGCCTTCACATCTAACGATCCACGATCTTAGAACAGGTTTATCGTTAACATAAGATGCGAGCGGTCAGATCTGAATTCAGCTGTAGTCTGAACTCCTCTCCTGGTTTCTCTCTCCGTCTGCGGCTTCATTCATCACGTCCTGTGATCCTCAGCTTATCGTTCTGCTTCATCAGCAGAGGAAGAGGGAGTCTGACTTCCCTTCATTTTTATTGCTTATGTTTATATATTCCTCGGGGGGTAAATTACCCTTACATTATAAAGATAAACAGTAAAATGATAAATGACCAAACATCCTGAAGCTGCAGATAAAACACAATCCATAAGTGCACATAATATCTGTATATAGCGCACACGGGCTCTGGGGAGTGTGTGTGTACAAGAGCTTCTGATCATAAAGAGAAAAGAACAGAACAATTGCCAAAGTGACCTCAGATCCTCTGGGGTCATGATGGTTGATTTGGTCTATCGGCACCTCATAGTGAGGGAAGACTCCCACAATGCACTCTGACTAGAGCTGCCTCTCTCCATCACACACACACACTAACCTTTACTTTGGCAGGTTTAGGACTGCCGTGGTCAGCTGACTCCTAAAGTTATTGATATTCTTCATATTCTGTGGTGGTCAGTTCACAGCAGTGACACAAATCATCTTTTACAATACGTTTACATTCATTTTTATCTTAATAAAGCCATTTTTACCTCATTAAATGTATGCATCATCTTTTGTGTCAAATTATTACATTTAATCGGTAAATTCAGTTATAATAATAAGACACAATAGGGCTGTTACCAATCAAATGAAATCAGTCTCAACTAAACTCATGTTTGCAGGTCAGAGGAAACACAGAAGCTCATCTGAAGTGGATTTAGATCATTTACACAGATGCTTAATGAGCTCAGAGGGACATGAGTGAGTCAGAGTGAGAATGAGTGAGTCACTGAGATTCAACCGATTCATTCAAACGGCTGATTCATTCAGGAACGAAGCATTTGACTCTCTTAATGAGTGAGTCATTGAATCATTCACTCAACCGATTAATTCAAACGGCTGATTCATTCAGGAACAAAGTATGTGACTCTCTCAATGAGTGAATCATTGAATCATTCACTCAACCGATTCATTCAAACGGCTGATTCATTGAGGAATGAAGCATTTGACTCTCTTAATGAGTGAGTCATTGAATCATTCACTCAACCGATTCATTCAAACGGCTAATTCATTCAGGAACGAAGCATTTGACTCTCTTAATGAGTGAATCATTCGCTCAACCGATTCATTCAAACAGCTGATTCATACAGGAACGAAGCGTTTGACTCTTAATGAGTGAGTCATTGAATCATTCACTCAACCGATTCATTCAAATGGCTGATTCATTCAGGAACAAAGCATTTGACTCTCTTAATGAGTGAATCATTCGCTCAACCGATTCATTCAAACAGCTGATTCATACAGGAACGAAGCGTTTGACTCTTAATGAGTGAGTCATTGAATCATTCACTCAACCGATTCATTCAAATGGCTGATTCATTCAGGAACAAAGAATTTGACTCTCTTAATGAGTGAATCATTCGCTCAACCGATTCATTCAAACAGCTGATTCATACAGGAACGAAGCGTTTGACTCTTAATGAGTGAGTCATTGAATCATTCACTCAACCGATTCATTCAAATGGCTGATTCATTCAGGAACAAAGCATTTGACTCTCTTAATGAGTGAATCATTCACTCAACCAATTCATTCAAACGGCTGATTCATACAGGAACGAAGCGTTTGACTCTTAATGAGTGAGTCATTGAATCATTCACTCAACCGATTCATTCAAATGGCTAATTCATTCAGGAACACAGAATTTGACTCTCTTAATGAGTGAATCATTCGCTCAACCGATTCATTCAAACAGCTGATTCATACAGGAACGAAGCGTTTGACTCTTAATGAGTGAGTCATTGAATCATTCACTCAACCGATTCATTCAAATGGCTGATTCATTCAGGAACAAAGCATTTGACTCTCTTAATGAGTGAATCATTCACTCAACCAATTCATTCAAACGGCTGATTCATACAGGAACGAAGCGTTTGACTCTTAATGAGTGAGTCATTGAATCATTCACTGAAACAATTCAAACGGCTTATACAGGAATGAAGTGTTTGAATCTCTTAATGATTGAGTCATTGTGATTCAACTGATTCATTCAAACGGCTGATTCATACAGGAACGAAGCGTTTGACTCTTAATGAGTGAGTCATTGAATCATTCACTCAACCGATTCATTCAAACAGCTGATTCATACAGGAACGAAGCGTTTGACTCTTAATGAGTGAGTCATTGAATCATTCACTGAAACAATTCAAACGGCTGATTCATTCAGGAACAAAGCATTTGACTCTCTTAATGAGTGAATCATTCACTCAACCGATTCATTCAAACGGCTGA
>CM077173.1:39900901-39968401 GCA_039654105.1 Coreius guichenoti
AGTCCCATTCATGACAACCTTATAAACATTCACCGCTCTATCTGTATATTCAGCTTGCTGACGATTCTGGAATTTCAGTCACACTCACACACACTCGGTGAACGTGATTTAACCAAGTACAACATGTTCCTGGAACAACATTCCAATCAACCAATCAGATTTGAGGGACATGTTTACAGTTAATGTCAAGTTAAGGCTTAAAACCAGGGTTAGGTGCTTCTACGTCAGTGTTATTTACAGTGGGGAGAACAAGTATTTGATACACTGCTGATTTTGCAGGTTTTCCTACTTACAAAGCATGTAGAGGTCTGTAATTTTTATCATAGGTACTCTTCAACTGTGAGAGACGGAATCTAAAACAAAAATCCAGAAAATCACATTGTATGATTTTTAAATAATTAATTTGCATTTTATTGCACGACATAAGTATTTGATCACCTACCAACCAGTAAGAATTCCGGCTCTCACAGACCTGTTAGTTTTTCTTTAAGAAGCCCTCCTGTTCTCCACTCATTACCTGTATTAACTGCACCTGTTTGAACTCCTTACCTGTATAAAAGACACCTGTCCACACACTCAATCAAACAGACACCAACCTCTCTACAATGGCCAAGACCAGAGAGCTGTGTAAGGACATCAGGGATAAAATTGTAGACCTGCACAAGGCTGGGATGGGCTACAGGACAATAGGCAAGCAGCTTGGTGAGAAGGCAACAACTGTTGGCGCAATTGTTAGAAAATGGAAGAAGTTCAAGATGATGGTCAATCTCCCTCGGTCTGGGGCACCATGCAAGATCTCACCTCGTGGGGCATCAATGATCATGAGGAAGGTGAGGGATCAGCCCAGAACTACACGGCAGGACCTGGTCAATGACCTGAAGAGAGCTGGGACCACAGTCTCAAAGAAAACCATTAGTAACACACTACGCCGTCATGGATTAAAATCCTGCAGCGCACGCAAGGTCCCCCTGCTCAAGCCAGCGCATGTCCAGGCCCATCTGAAGTTTGCCAATGACCATCTGGATGATCCAGAGGAGGAATGGGAGAAGGTCATGTGGTCTGATGAGACAAAAATAGAGCTTTGGAGGGAGCTGAAAGTCCGTATTGCCCAGCGACAGCCCCGAAACCTGAAGGATCTGGAGAAGGTCTGTATGGAGGAGTGGGCCAAAATCCCTGCTGCAGTGTGTGCAAACCTGGTCAAGAACTACAGGAAACGTATGATCTCTGTAATTGCAAACAAAGGTTTCTGTACCAAATATTAAGTTCTGCTTTTCTGATGTATCAAATACTTATGTCATGCAATAAAATGCAAATTAATTACTTAAAAATCATACAATGTGATTTTCTTGATTTTTGTTTTAGATTCCGTCTCTCACAGTTGAAGAGTACCTATGATAAAAATTACAGACCTCTACATGCTTTGTAAGTGGGCAAACCTGCAAAATCGGCAGTGTATCAAATACTTGTTCTCCCCACTGTACATATTATTTCCTTCTGATTTTAGGCATAAGTTATGGGTAGGGTTAGGACTAAATTTTCGGACAATAACGTTGGCAAGATCATGGTGACCCACACACTCACACACAGTCACACACAGTCACTGAATGAGATGCTTATGTCTTCCTGCTTTAGCAAAAATAAAACACTCTAAGTTTGGGCCTCAGCAGCTGCCATATGGTACAATCTCATCACCATTCAATCTCTCATGAAGCATCACGATATCAAAACTGGATCCCGTCTGAACCGAGTGACCCTGTGGGATCAGTTGGATCTCTTGAGAGACGACCTCAATAAACCCCTGAAACACACACATAGTCAATCTTCAGGCTACAGCAGCACGATACGCAGGAGAAGAAGTGAAACGCTTGCTGGATAACGTGATAAACCCAAGATTAATGAGAAGAGAAGGGGATGGAAATCATAAGTGTGTGCTTCACTGAAAGCTGAGTGAAGGGTTAGCTTGTACCTGCTCGACAACACCACATATATACGGCTGCTGACGTGTGAGTTTATGTCTGGATTGCATTATTCATAAACTACAAATCCCCACTTCAGCACACACACACACACTGCTGTGACACATAAACCTGTCCATTTAAACCCACAACAAATGACGGCATTCAGCAAACCCCTCGGGGACCAATCCAGACGCTCGACTGAAGCACAGGGACCAATCAAAACCCAACGCTGGCAGACAGAGGTCAGCTCAACCAATTGAATCTGTCGGGATGAGTGATGAGAACGGCCAGCTTAACTCAGTCAAGCTAAACACTGGAAACAGGAAGTGGTCACTACTGTATGTCATCAAATACAATAGCAAATGAACGTTGGGGTCGTTGGGGTTGCATCTTTTCTCCCCTATTGTGCCGTATATCTGAGTGAAACGCTTCTCAAACAAGAACAAATGTAGGGCGGGGCTTGATTTTGTTAGTGGGGAATTGATTGGATGGTTGTGGTTTGCTATTGGTGGATCTCATGAGTGACAGGTTGCCCCGCCCTCGTCATCAGAGAACAGAAGAAATGTTATTCTGATTCAAGATTATTAACACAATAATGATGTATAAATAAACATAAATATTAACAAACAATAATTGTCCAGTTTTATTTCATGGTGACTTCCACAAATGAAAGGTGTCAATTTAAGATGTTTGTAGTTTTTTCAGAATGCTGTGTGTGTGTGTGATCTTCCTGAAACAGCGACAGTGGCTGAGTCAATGGCGTGAGTTTGGGGGCGGGGCCGTCTGTTAGTCTGACCAATAGGAGGAATGTTTGGGAAAGCTGTCCAAAAACGCTATTTGCAGTTCTGTTTAGTTTAGTTGCACAGACATCGCAACTTCAGCTTTAAACACACATTTATGTGGCCTAGATCATAAATCTCTGAGACTTAAAAGCTTTGAATGCAGAATCTATGTACACACACACACACTCTCACACACACTCACACTTTCTCACACACACTCACACACACGCTCACACACTCGCTCACACACACTCGCTCACACACACACTCACACTCTCTCTCTCTCACACACACACATACATACTCTCTCAAACATACACACTCTCACACACACAAACAAACACACGCAGTCAGAGTTTATTCTGAATGCAGACTAAAGGAACAGCATTGTGTGTGTGTGTGTGTGTGTGTGTGTGAGCGAGTGTGTGTGTGTGTGTGTGTGTGTAAGCGAATGTGTGTGAGCGAGTGTGTGTGAGTGTGTGTGAGAGTATGTGTGAGAGAGTGTGAGCTCACATACACTCTCACACTCACTCTCTCACACACACACACACACTCTCTCAAGCATACACACTCTCACACACACAAACAAACACAAACACACGCAGTCAGAGTTTATTCTGAATGCAGACTAAAGGAACAGCATTGTGTGTGTGTGTGTGTGTGTGTGTGTGTGTGTGTGTGTGTAAGTGAGTGTGTGTGTGTGTGTGTGTGTGTGAAATACTGATGATGGTGTTCAGTAGGAAAGAGGAAGGTAAATGATGAAGGTTGGCAGAGACTAAGAGAGAAGGATGGACGGATGGGAGGGTGAAGAGGGAATGAGACGCTGGATGTGCTTGAACCAGACGAGGTCAAAGTTTAACGGATTGGCAGTTTGTCAGACCGGCGGATCTAAGAAAACTTGACCCTCAGGATGACCTACAGCAGAGAAGCTCAATAACCTTCTGTGGCTACAGCGGTGGATGTGTGTGTGTGAAAGTGTGTGAGAGTGTGTGTGTGAGTCTGTGTGTGTTTGTTTATGTGATTTATGAGGACACAAATTTGTATAATGACACGGGTATTACACTGGTATTACGACATAAACATGAAATATGAGGATGTATTTCATATGTCCTCATATTTAAAATAGCTTTAAAAAAAATACTAAACAATGTTTTATTAAAAATGTAAAAATGCAGAATGTTTCCTGTAATGGGTAGGTTTAGGGCTAATGTGTGTGTGTGTGTGTGTGTGTGTGATGGGTAGGTTTAGGGCTAGTGTGTGTGTGTTTGTGTGTGTGATGGGTAGGTTTAAGGGTAGTGTGTGTGTGTGTGTGATGGGTAGGTTTAGGGGTAGTGTGTGTGTGTGTGTGTGTGTGATGGGTAGGTTTAGGGGTAGTGTGTGTGTGTGTGTGATGGGTAGGTTTAAGGGTAGTGTGTGTGTGTGTGTGTGTGTGATGGGTAGGTTTAGGGGTAGTGTGTGTGTGTGTGTGATGGGTAGGTTTAGGGGTAGTGTGTGTGTGTGTGTGTGTGATGGGTAGGTTTAGGGGTAGTGTGTGTGTGTGTGTGTGTGTGTGTGTGCGTGATGGGTAGGTTTAGGGGTAGTGTGTGTGTGTGTGTGTGTGTGTGTGTGATGGGTAGGTTTAGGGGTAGTGTGTGTGTGATGGGTAGGTTTAAGGGTAGTGCGTGTGTGTGTGATGGGTAGGTTTAGGGGTAGTGTGTTTGTGTGTTTGTGTGTGTGATGGGTAGGTTTAAGGGTAGTGTATGTGTGTGTGTGTGTGTGTGTGTGATGGGTAGGTTTAGGGGTAGTGTGTGTGTGTGTGATGGGTAGGTTTAGGGGTAGTGTGTGTGTGTGTGTGTGATGGGTAGGTTTAGGGGTAGTGTGTGTGTGTGTGTGTGTGTGTGTGATGGGTAGGTTTAAGGGTAGTGTGTGTGTGTGTGTGTGTGTGATGGGTAGGTTTAGGGGTAGTGTGTGTGTGTGTGTGTGATGGGTAGGGTTAGGGGTAGTGTGTGTGTGTGATGGGTAGGTTTAGGGGTAGTGTGTGTGTGTGTGTGTGTGTGTGTGTGTGTGATGGGTAGGTTTAGGGCTAGTGTGTGTGTGTGTGTGATGGGTAGGTTTAGGGGTAGTGTGTGTGTGTGATGGGTAGGTTTAGGGGTAGTGTGTGTGTGTGTGTGTGTGTGTGTGTGATGGGTAGGTTTAGGGGTAGTGTGTGTGTGTGTGTGTGTGTGTGTGTGATGGGTAGGTTTAGGGGTAGTGTGTGTGTGTGATGGGTAGGTTTAGGGGTAGTGTGTGTGTGTGTGTGTGTGTGATGGGTAGGTTTAGGGGTAGTGTGTGTGTGTGTGATGGGTAGGTTTAGGGGTAGTGTGTGTGTGTGTGTGTGTGTGTGTGTGATGGGTAGGTTTAGGGGTAGTGTGTGTGTGATGAGTAGGTTTAGGGGTAGTGTGTGATGGGTAGGTTTAGGGGTAGTGTGTGTGTGTGATGGGTAGGTTTAGGGGTAGTGTGTGTGTGTGTGTGTGTGTGTGTGTGTGTGATGGGTAGGTTTAGGGGTAGTGTGTGTGTGTGTGATGGGTAGGTTTAGGGGTAGTGTGTGTGTGTGTGTGTGATGGGTAGGTTTAGGGGTAGTGTGTGTGTGTGTGTGTGTGTGTGTGATGGGTAGGTTTAGGGGTAGTGTGTGTGTGTGATGGGTAGGTTTAGGGGTAGTGTGTGTGTGTGTGTGTGTGATGGGTAGGTTTAGGGGTAGTGTGTGTGTGAGTGTGTGTGTGTGTGTGTGTGAAATACTGATGATGGTGTTCAGTAGGAAAGAGGAAGGTAAATGATGAAGGTTGGCAGAGACTAAGAGAGAAGGATGGACGGATGGGAGGGTGAAGAGGGAATGAGACGCTGGATGTGCTTGAACCAGACGAGGTCAAAGTTTAACGGATTGGCAGTTTGTCAGACCGGCGGATCTAAGAAAACTTGACCCTCAGGATGACCTACAGCAGAGAAGCTCAATAACCTTCTGTGGCTACAGCGGTGGATGTGTGTGTGTGTGTGTGAAAGTGTGTGAGAGTGTGTGTGTGAGTCTGTGTGTGTTTGTTTATGTGATTTATGAGGACACAAATTTGTATAATGACACGGGTATTACACTGGTATTACGACGTAAACATGAAATATGAGGATATATTTCATATGTCCTCATATTTAAAATAGCTTTAAAAAAAATACTAAACAATGTTTTATTAAAAATGTAAAAATGCAGAATGTTTCCTGTGATGGGTAGGTTTAGGGCTAATGTGTGTGTGTGTGTGTGTGTGTGTGTGATGGGTAGGTTTAGGGCTAGTGTGTGTGTGTGTTTGTGTGTGTGATGGGTAGGTTTAAGGGTAGTGTGTGTGTGTGTGTGATGGGTAGGTTTAGGGGTAGTGTGTGTGTGTGTGTGTGTGTGTTGGGTAGGTTTAGGGGTAGTGTGTGTGTGTGTGTGTGTGTGTGATGGGTAGGTTTAAGGGTAGTGTGTGTGTCTGTGTGTGTGTGTGTGTGTGTGTGTGATGGGTAGGTTTAGGGGTAGTGTGTGTGTGTGTGTGTGATGGGTAGGTTTAGGGGTAGTGTGTGTGTGTGTGTGTGTGATGGGTAGGTTTAGGGGTAGTGTGTGTGTGTGTGTGTGATGGGTAGGTTTAAGGGTAGTGTGTGTGTGTGTGATGGGTAGGTTTAGGGGTAGTGTGTGTGTGTGTGTGTGTGTGATGGGTAGGTTTAGGGGTAGTGTGTGTGTGTGTTTGTGTGTGTGATGGGTAGGTTTAAGGGTAGTGTGTGTGTGTGTGTGTGTGTGTGATGGGTAGGTTTAGGGGTAGTGTGTGTGTGTGTATGTGTGTGTGTGTGTGTGATGGGTAGGTTTAGGGGTAGTGTGTGTGTGTGTGTGTGATGGGTAGGGTTAGGGGTAGTGTGTGTGTGTGATGGGTAGGTTTAGGGGTAGTGTGTGTGTGTGTGTGTGTGTGTGATGGGTAGGTTTAGGGGTAGTGTGTGTGTGTGATGGGTAGGTTTAGGGGTAGTGTGTGTGTGTGTGTGTGTGATGGGTAGGTTTAGGGGTAGTGTGTGTGTGATGAGTAGGTTTAGGGGTAGTGTGTGATGGGTAGGTTTAGGGGTAGTGTGTGTATGTGTGTGTGTGTGTGATGGGTAGGTTTAGGGGTAGTGTGTGTGTGTGTGATGGGTAGGTTTAGGGGTAGTGTGTGTGTGTGATGGGTAGGTTTAAGGGTAGTGTGTGTGTGTGTGTGTGTGTTTGTGTGATGGGTAGGTTTAGGGGTAGTGTGTGTGTGTGTGTGATGGGTAGGTTTAGGGGTAGTGTGTGTGTGTGTGTGTGTGATGGGTAGGGTTAGGGGTAGTGTGTGTGTGATGGGTAGGTTTAGGGGTAGTGTGTGTGTGTGATGGGTAGGTTTAGGGGTAGCGTGTGTTTGTGTGTGATGGGTAGGTTTAGGGCTAGTGTGTGTGTGTGTGTGTGTGTGATGGGTAGGTTTAGGGCTAGTGTGTGTGTGTGTGTGTGTGTGATGGGTAGGTTTAGGGGTAGTGTGTGTGTGTGTGATGGGTAGGTTTAGGGGTAGTGTGTGTGTGATGGGTAGGTTTAAGGGTAGTGTGTGTGTGTGTGTGTTTGTGTGATGGGTAGGTTTAGGGGTAGTGTGTGTGTGTGTGTGTGTGATGGGTAGGTTTAGGGGTAGTGTGTGTGTGTGTGTGTGATGGGTAGGGTTAGGGGTAGTGTGTGTGTGTGATGGGTAGGCTTAGGGGTAGTGTGTGTGTGTGATGGGTAGGTTTAGGGGTAGCGTGTGTTTGTGTGTGATGGGTAGGTTTAGGGCTAGTGTGTGTGTGTGTGTGTGTGTGTGATGGGTAGGTTTAGGGCTAGTGTGTGTGTGTGTGTGTGTGTGTGTGATGTGTAGGTTTAGAGGTAGTGTGTGTGTGTGATGGGTAGGTTTAGGGGTAGTGTGTGTGTGTGTGTGTGTGATGGGTAGGTTTAGGGGTAGTGTGTGTGTGTGTCTGTGTGTGTGTGTGTGTGTGATGGGTAGGTTTAGGGGTAGTGTGTGTGTGTATGTGATGGTTAGGTTTAGGGGTAGGGGTAGTGTGTGTGTGTGATGGGTAGGTTTAAGGGTAGTGTGTGTGCGTGTGTGATGGGTAGGTTTAGGGGTAGTGTGTGTGTGTGTGTGTGTGTGTGATGGGTAGGTTTAGGGGTAGTGTGTGTGTGTGTGTGATGGGTAGGTTTAGGGGTAGTGTGTGTGTGTGTGATGGGTAGGTTTAGGGGTAGTGTGTTTGATGGGTAGGTTTAGGGGTAGTGTGTGTGTGTGTGTGATGGGTAGTGTGTGTGTGTGTGTGATGGGTAGGTTTAGGGGTAGTGTGTGTGTGTGTGTGTGTGTGATGGGTAGGTTTAGGGGTAGTGTGTGTGTGTGTGTGTGATGGGTAGGTTTAGGGGTAGTGTGTGTGTGTGTGTGTGATGGGTAGGTTTAGGGGTAGTGTGTTTGATGGGTAGGTTTAGGGGTAGTGTGTGTGTGTGTGTGATGGGTAGTGTGTGTGTGTGTGTGATGGGTAGGTTTAGGGGTAGTGTAGGGGGATAGAATGTACAGTTTGTACAGTATAAAAACCATTACACCTATGGAATGTCCTCACTTAGATAGCAAAACAAACCTGTGTGTGTGAATGTGTGTGTGTGTGTGTGTGTTTTATTTTTGCCAAATATGAAATTCAGTGACACACTGGGCCGAAAACCAAAACTAAAAACTAATAACTGATGTTAATAATCAAAGTGATTACACGTGTTCTTCCTTCAGTTGCCACTGCCATAAATCACACCTAAACTCTTTCACAATATTGTGCAATCAAAGTTAATAAGATATCATCTTCAAATATCCTTTGTGTCTCCATTACCAATGCTGTCAGCAGATTGTGACACGGTTATCACCTGAATCCAATAATAACCTCAAAATAACACTGGCAGATTAATCTGAACTGATATATTCATCGCTGAGATTATTGTGTGCCTCAGTAAAGAGAAGGTAAAACGACTCCCGTGAGCCGAACCCTGGAGAACATCCACTGAGATTCCTCAGACCGAGACAGGGCCGTCTTTGTGTCCTCGATGACACTGATACTCCTACAGGACCGTCAGTCCGTCTGAAGGACGCAGAGATGCTAATCAACCAGCAGCCAATCAGATCTCACATGTGCAATGGCACTAAATCAGGCCAATGAGAAAGAGATGCTAATCAATTTCTCACAAAGGCTAAGAATAACTGGCTGTGTCCATACATGCAAGATCAGAGTAAGACCACGATACACTTCAACAGAAATCATCGAACAAATGAGTGTGACATGATTTAGAACAAAATCTGGCCCAAAAGAAATGCCTTTGGATTTGCACAGATGGTCTGATATTTCTGGTGGATTGGCTTTCACTCCTGAAAGTTGCTCTTCATTTGCATAAAGATAAACTTTGTGGCGTCGCCGGCCACGCATACATCCTGTGTCGCCACTGAACTGAATAGGATCTTTACTGTGATGGTCCACTCAGAAATCATTACTCAACACTATTGTAGCCGTATGACTTTTGTCATGACATGGTTATTTGTTTTAATTTTATTATGTTCCCTGAGGTGCAATTATAATATTCCTTAAGGGGGGGGGGGGCTCTAATGCTATTTCCTGCATTCTGCCTTATTCACACTGTTAAAGAGTTGATTCTCCTGATAAACATGGACAATGTTTCAAAAAACGAGTTGGACGTACGACAGAGTATTTCTGTGCCAAATACACTCAATAAGTTTTCAAACAAGATTCGGAAAGTTTTTTCGAGTATGGCCCTGTATGATGTCATAAAGGGTGGAATTCCTTGTATAGGCGCTTCTCCCGGATGAGCGCACACACACACACACACATCACCCAGAGCGAGAGCAAGAGCGCGTCCATCAACGAGCTTCGTTCGGGTTACGGGAGCCGTCGGCGGCGCTGGCGTTGTGTTTTTAGACACGAGATCAACAATGTCACTAAAGAAGTGTGTTTCTGGTGTGAGGGAAAGATCACCTTGTTCAGCTTCACAAATAACCCAGCGTTAAGGGAACAGTGGATGCAGTTTGTGTTTCCGGAGTTCTGCAAGTGTGTGTGTTTGTTCCCGGTCATGAGTGGAAACCGCAGGCGGTGAGTGAAACTGCATCAAATGTGTGTGTTTTGTTGGCAATCGGCGCGTAAGTGCATATAATGTGAACAACTCCAACGTATAGTGAATCGAGAGTTATCCAGGGATAATGCCATGGTGTGTGTGTGTGTGTGTGTGTGTGTGTGTGTGTGTGTGTGTGTGTGTGTTTTCAGAAAGAATCGGTACAGCGTATCTGTCTTTTATAAATATGATCAAACTAAAGACTCTTGGGAGATATGAAGGATCAACACTACTCTATAGATACTCAAGATTAACATGAGACTGGCAGAAACTGTGTGTGTTATGGACCCTTTAAGCTCATGGGCGTCTGAACCATTGTATGTGTGCGGGACAAGACCCACCCACTTTTTAAGATCAATGATATTGGACCCACTCACTTTTACCGTCTCTAATTCAGCACGTCTGTTCACCGACTCCTAACCGATAAACACTTTATTATTAAACACACGGTAGACGCTTTATTTCCACTTTTCGATTATTTTCTTCATTTTAATTGAAAGTAAATCCCTTTCTGATCTGATATGTGATGGGAAAAGGGAGTAGAGCGAGCTCGGCAAAAGGTGGATTCGAACCTCGGGTCGATTTGCATCAACTTCCTGCCATGTGCTTTACCCCTACACTACTGCCACTGTTAACGATTCAGTGTCTTCTGTAATTTTGTCTGGCCCAACCAGACGTTTAGTAAACAAGGCGGGCGATTCACTTAATGTAAATGGCATCTACTCCAGTAAAACATTTCTGGGGGAGGACCCACCCACATTTATTTTGCCCATGATTAAGTGTATTTGCCAAAAAACATTCAGTTTTGTGTAATTTATGAGCTGTTTCCACCCTGTTTCTCATCCTCCGACGGGAACAGTTGGTTTTAGTGTGTTTTCCCTTTAAGACTCCAGTGTAACCGCCCACTTCTGTGATTGGCTAACATCACTGCCTATAAGAGTTAATTATCAACGCCCGCAGTCATAACACAATTTACAGTGTGAGCTGATGGAGGCGATGTGATACAGCCGTATACGTGTCAGAATCTGAAGAAAATGAACCATCTCCCCAACAACAAAGAATGGAGCCTGTTTCCGCATGGAAAGGGTTAAAATATTGTGAATTACATACATAATTAATATGATTATTTTGTTTTTTATGTGATTACTTATGTCGCCTGATTATCCGGTCACTTGCTAACAGTTGAGCGTTATTTAATTACTTTGTAATGGATGATAGTGTGTACTTCAGACAAATGCTCCTATTGGAAACCGCAGCGTTCATATGGCAAATGTGTATTTAGTAGCTTTGTCAGTGTCATGATTCACATCTCGTGTTTAATTGACTCTTATTTTGAAGTGTAGATTTGTTCCCATTGTTCCTGTGTTTAGTTCCTGTTTCCTTTGTTTCATTAGTTTCTCTAATTACTCTAGTTTGTTCCCATAGCAACTAATTACCTTCACCTGTCTCTTGTTAGCCCTCTTATCTTGTGTATTTATACCCCAGTGTTTTCCTTGTTCTTTGGTGGACGTCTCAGTTCTGTTCGTGGCTGTGTACATTTTTGTTACTTTATTAATAAAACCCACAAACTGCATTTGGATCCAGCTTTTCACCTGGTGTTACAGTCAGGTTGAACATTAAAATTAACGAGAAAACAGCAGAGTTATGGGACTATTTCGCTTACAAGGACAAAAACAAACCGGAAGCACTATACCCAGGGCTCGAAATTAACTTTTTTACTTGGTAGCACAAAAATTTAGGAGCACCACAACTAAAATGTTTAATATACTGTATGTATCAGGGCTCGACATTAATCTTTCATTTTAAATTCTTAAATTTGATCAATAAATTCAATTAAAATAATAAGGGTGTACTCACACTAGGCACGGTTCACCTTATTGATGAACATGAATTGTAGTTTGCGAGTAAAGCTGTAAATTCCTCCATCAAAGTCAGCTGCCTCCGTAATAATCTTCTGATACGTGCAGTGCAGTCAAGTGAAAATCACTGCGCGGCATAAATGATAAATCTATTAGGCAGTCTATTAGCGAAAGCGCATTTCTTCCTGTCTACTTCTTCAAAAAAAAGTTGCATCGTGAATGACGCAAGCGTGCTCCTGCCCGGTACGTTAAGTGCAATGTGAGTGCAGGCCACCGGGAGAGGGGGGACAATCACGCTCGGGCACGGCACAAGGCAACTGTGCCTAGTGTGAGTACACCCTAAGACACTACAGGGCTGTTACCAATCAAATTAAACATTTACACTGAAAAAATTACAACTGCATTAAATAATGTTATGAGATTGTTTTAAAATATACAAATAAGAAATGTTGGAAAGAATGATACTTTTAAACATGAAGCTAAACCGCCAGTAGGTGACCGTCTGAATGAGTGAGTCATTGATTCAAACGATTCGTTCAAACGGCTGATTCCTTCAAGAATGTGGCAGTTGTTTATGAGTGAGTCATTGAATCTTTGACTCAACCGATTCGTTCAAACGCTGAATCATTCAGTAATGCATGAAAACAGCACTTATGGTCGTGTGATGTTGCTTAACTTAAATATGTAAAAAATAGGGATTTTAACCACAGTATGTTAACTGTTATTTGAATGTTAACTGAGTTTCTTTGTGTGTGCTGCACTCATTTGTACTAATTTCTTCTCGAGCCTCATCAGCGCAACCTTGTTACTGTCAGTACATACATTATATATTATTATCCACCATCAATCGGCATAAAATCAGAATCATCACGTCATGCGCCCTAGTTAGCGCCCCCTCACGTGTGCTAGTTAGCTCCCCTGTTGTGCGCGCTAGTTAGCTCCCCCTCACTCGCGCTAGTTAGCTCCCCCTCACGCGCGCTAGTTAGCTCCCCTAGCTCCCCCTGACACTCGCTAGTTAGCTCCCCTAGCTCCCCCTCACGCGCGCTAGTTCGCTAGTTAGCTCCTCTAGCTCCCCTAGCTCCCCCTCATGCGCGCTAGTTAGCTCCCCTAGCTCCCCGTCACGCGCGCTAGTTAGCTCCCCTAGCTCCCCGTCACGCGCGCTAGTTAGCTCCCCTAGCTCCCCCTCACGCGCGCTAGTTAGCTCCCCTAGCTCCCCCTCACGCGCGCTAGTTAGCTCCCCGTCATGCGCGCTAGTTAGCTCCCCAGCTCCCCGTCACGCGCGCTAGTTAGCTCCCCTAGCTCCCCCTCACGCGCGCTAGTTAGCTCCCCAGCTCCCCGTCATGCGCGCTAGTTAGCTCCCCAGCTCCCCGTCACGCGCGCTAGTTAGCTCCCCTAGCTCCCCCTCACGCATGCTAGTTAGCCCCCCTCACACTCGCTAGTTAACTCCCCCGTCACGCACGCTAGTTAGCTCCCTGTCACGTGACAACGGAGCACAGTGAAAGGGAGGGATTGATGGCTAATATTAACCAACCTAAAGTCTGCTTTAAAGTTAATAGCGTAAAGATGAAGTTTAATTGGTTATTTATAGAACGGTGGACCGGTCACTGTATCAGCTCACAGCGGGCACATACTCTGCAGTAATTAGCCAACGTTTTGTAGAGAAATGAAAACAGGTCGCACCTCAGCAATTATTTGCACTTGACCAAATGCTCCCAAATATATTTTGAGGTTGCACGGATTAAATTTCGGGAGCATATGCAACCAAAATGGTAGCAATTTCGAGCCTTGGCTATACCGCATTGCTAAATCCAGCACTATAACCGCCAGTAAGGTAAATGAGCTCAGAACAGCAGAGCCCAATGAAAGCGGTGTCCTTCACATGACACACCACACCATTAACCTCCATATTCCTCCAACACACGCTGAGCATAATGAAATCCCTCCATCTCCAGCGCTTGAGCTGCGGGTCAAAGGGATATGAAGCCACCCTGAGGTTTTCCTTAATCATTCTTAATGGTTCCTGTCCCCGTCCTCAGGTCTGGACAGGAAACCCCAGCGCTTTCATTACCAGAGCGGTCTGACGGGAAGAGAGAGAGCTATGAGGGCACAGAGAACCCAAACACCATCACAATCAGCAGCAAGACCAATCCCAATCAATCGGTGTCTCGAGCTGGAAAAAGAGAGACCGAGAGGAGGTGGATGGAGCTCGGCCGGAGGAGACAAATGGAGAGCGGAATGGAGAGCGAGAGACTTAAGCAGGTATTCCCGCAGATGGATTCCTCCGCTTCTGGTGAAGATAGTTTACTGTGATAAATGAAAGTGAAAATGCAGAGAACGTTAATGGCTTGATCAGTCAGGAAAGATGTTCATAGTGGCTTCAGCTGAATAAACACCGAGCCAACAATCGAGCTGAGTTTTACTGCACTTCTGAAATGCAAACAATTTCTCATTACAAGGACAATTTACACTTTTCTACTGTTTTCCGAGAGAAAGAGCGCTGAAGCTGAGCAAAAAGCCTTGACTTTGATGTAAAATAAGTCAATATATCCACTAGTCTTTATGCCAGAAGTTAAAGTCTGGATTATGAGGTCTAATTTACAGAACTGCAGCTCTGAATGGTTTTATTAGTAACAAAAGTCACCAAATGAAAAGATAAATGGACCAAAAAAATGGATTAGATGCGGCCACTAGCTCTGTTTCCATTCAAAGTTGTGAATTTAACTTGTGCGCAAAATATTGCAAAACATTTGTTAATAAAGCAGCGTTTAATCCCATGTGTTCAAGAGAACAAAATCATCACTTCCTGGGAAACTGGCTCAAAATATCAGTAATAAACTGTAAGTTACTCAATCGGGCTCTTTTCCCTCCATCATAAATGAGTGGCGTCAGACGAAACACACACACACACACACACACATCGTAAATGAGTGTTGTCTCAGAGTATCAGGCGAAACACACACACACACACACATCATAAATGAGTGGTGTCAGCGTCAGACGAAACACACACACACACACACACACACACACACACACACATCGTAAATGAGTGTTGTCTCAGAGCGTCAGACGAAACACACACACACACACACACCATAAATGAGTGTTTTCTCAGAGCGTCAGGCGAAACACACACACACACACATCGTAAATGAGTGTTGTCTCAGAGCGTCAGGCGAAACACACACACACACACACACACATACCATAAATGAGTGGCGTCAGAGCATCAGACGAAACACACACACACACCATAAATGAGTGTTGTCTCAGAGCGTCAGGTGAAACACACACACACACACACACACATCATAAATGAGTGGCGTCAGACACACACACAGACACACATCATAAATGAGTGGCGTCAGAGCGTCAGACGAAACACACACACACACACACACACCATAAATGAGTGGCGTCTCAAAGCGTCAGGCGAAACACACACACACACACACATCATAAATGAGTGTTGCCTCAGAGCGTCAGGCGAAACACACACACACACACACACACATACCATAAATGAGTGTTGTCTCAGAGCATCAGGTGAAACACACACACACACACACACACACACATCATAAATGAGTGGCGTCTCAGAGTGTCAGGCGAAACACAAACACACACACACATCATAAATGAGTGTTGTCTCAGAGCGTCAGGCAAAACACACACACACACACATACCATAAATGAGTGTTGTCTCAGAGCGTCAGGCGAAACACACACACACACACACACACACATACCATAAATGAGTGGCATTTCAGAGCGTCAGGCGAAACACACACACACACACATCATAAATGAGTGTTGTCTCAGAGCGTCAGGCGAAACACACACACACACACACACATACCATAAATGAGTGGCGTCTCAGAGCGTCAGGCGAAACACACACACACACACACACATCATAAATGAGTGCCGTCTCAGAGTGTCAGGCGAAACACACACACACACACACACACACACACACATACCATAAATGAGTGCCGTCTCAGAGTGTCAGGCAAAACACACACACACTCACACACACACAATAAACGCTGTCATGTTCTCTTGCGTTGGGATGCTGGTGTTTGGAACACACACACACACACACTCAATCACACACACATAAAGGTGGTTTTAGTGGTTGTATGTGAGAGGATGCACTGGTTTCTCTGCAGAGATGCTGGGATGAGATGCTGCCGCCCTTCAGGGACGTGTGTATGTGTGTGTGTGTGGGTGTGAGAGTGTGTGTGTATGTGTGTAGCCTGACGAGTGTGTTGTGCATCTATAGATGGGTTGATTCCTGCGGTCCCTGCCATCTGTTCCTGCAGATTCACACCTACACACACTCTACAATATGTCAGTAACTGTAATATAACAGTACAAACCTGTTAATCGGTCACTGTGGAAGATTGTTGGATTTCACAAGACATTTACTGTACATGTCATTTTACTGGTTTTGGAATGACACTATTACTCCAACAACATCATTTTATGAAATACATGCCCTTTAGGCGAGACGTCACTTCTGCACAGGCAGCAACACGCCGTCATGTAATGCCATTACTCTGGCCATCATCGGTGTCAGGCTTCACTGTATTTTGTGTTTGCGCTCTCATGATTGGCCATCGCACATGTCCGTTCTCGCCTGCGTCCGCACGGATCTGTGTGAGGTTGAGCGAGGGCCGCTGATTCACTGATGTGAGCTCAAATGTGTTTTAAATGAGTTCTGGGCCGCTCGCCCACACGCTAACAAACACGCACAAAGGTACACAACATCAGTGTGTTTGTAGCCAAACGGAAACACAAATGTGCAGCTCTTGATAAAGAGGCAGGAGGGTGTAGCTGTGGTTTCACTTCCTGCTGACACCGACCGCAGTGCTTTAGCATGAATCCTACAGCCTGGAAACATGTTCACATTTGAGCACTTCCGGTTCCATCGTCCTGGGTTAAATTAAGATATTTTCATGTTTTAAGGCCGTTCACACCAGCGGATGATATCGTCCGGTCTATTCTAAGCGCTGCAGATTTGTTGTCTGTCTCTTTAAATACTCGAGCTCTTAAAGCAGGATGGATTCTGATTGGCTGTCAACGATTGAGTTCCCAAACACCAGCATCCCAACACAAGAGAACATGACAGCGTTTATTGTGTGTGTGTGTGTGTGTGTATTCCTCCAGAAGCGTCTCACACACGACTGAGTTCCCAAACACCAGCATCCCAACACAAGAGAACATGACAGCGTTTATTGTGTGTGTGTGTGTGTGCATTCCTCCAGAAGCGTCTCACACACGACTGAGTTCCCAAACACCAGCATCCCAACACAAGAGAACATGACAGCGTTTATTGTGTTTCGCCTGACGCTCTGAGTGTGTGTGTGTGTGTTTCACCTGACGCTCTGAGTGTGTGTGTGTGTGTGTTTCACCTGACGCTCTGAGTGTGTGTGTGTGTGTGTGTGAGTGACTGAGTGAGTGTGAGTGTGAGTGTGTGTGTGTGTGTGAGAGTGTGTGTGAGTGTGTGTGTTTCACCTGACGCTGAGATGACACTCACTTATGATGTGTGTGTGTGAGTGTGAGTGTGTGTATGTGTGTGAGTGTGTGTGTGTGTTTCACCTGACGCTGAGATGACACTCACTTATGATGTGTGTGTGTGAGTGTGAGTGTGTGTATGTGTGTGAGTGTGTGTGTGTGTTTCACCTGACGCTCTGAGTGTGTATGTGTGTTTCACCTGACGCTCTGAGATGACACTCATTTATGATGTGTGTGTGTGAGTGTGTGTGTGTGAGAGAGTGTGTGTGTGAGCGAGTGAGTGTGTGTGTGTGTGAGAAAGTGTGAGTGTGAGCAAGTGAGTGTGTGTGTGTGTGTGTGAGTGTGTGTGAGCGAGTGTGTGTGTGAGCGAGTGAGTGTGTGAGCGAGCAAGTGTGTGAGCGAGCGTGAGTGTGTGTGTGAGTGCCTGTGTGTGTGTGTGTGTGTGTGTGTGTGAGAGAGTGTGAGTGTGAGCGAGTGAGTGTGTGAGTGTGTGTGTGAGAGTGTGTGTGTGAGCAAGCGAGTGTGTGCGTGCTTTACTTTAGAAAAATCAATCAAATTTTAAAAAATATCATACCGGAAATAATTTTTCAGTAAAGATTTGTAATGGAATCAAAGTCAGAGCACGAGAACTATAACTATAATCATCTTAATTCTAAAAGAATAGCAGAGTCACAGCACAACTATAATGATAACGACACTGGAATCACTTCAGAGTGATGTTTTTTCCACCTGATGAACGATAAAAACACTGACAGCCAATCAGAATCCATCCTCCTTAAAAAAGCCATAACATTTAAAGATACAGGCGACAAATCTGCAGCGTTTCTAATAAACAGAACGATAACGTCCGCTGGTGTGAACGCTGATATAGTTATCATTCTTAGAATGAGAGGCATTAACAGTGAACTTCTACAACACTGTTGAGCAGTCTCTCTCTCTCTCTCTGTCTCTCTCTCTCTCTCTCTCTCTCTGTCTCTCTGTCTCTCTCTCTCTCTGTCTCTCTCTCTCTCTGTCTCTCCTCTCTCTCTCTCTGTCTCTCTCTCTGTCTCTCTCTCTCTCTCTCTCTCTGTCTCTCTGTCTCTCTCTCTCTCTGTCTCTCTCTCTCTCTCTCTCTCTCTCTCTCTGTCTCTCTCTCTGTCTCTCTCTCTCTCTGTCTCTCTCTCTCTCTCTCTCTCTGTCTCTCTCTCTCTCTCTCTCTGTCTCTCTGTCTCTCTCTCTCATCTGTCTCTCTCTCTCTCTCTCTCTCTCTCTCTCTCTCTGTCTCTCTCTGTCTCTCTCTCTCTCTCTCTGTCTCTCTCTCTCTCTCTCTCTCTCTCTCTGTCTCTCTCTCTCTCTCTCTCTCTCTCTCTCTGTCTCTCTGTCTCTCTCTCTCTCTGTCTCTCTCTCTCTCTCTCTCTCTCTCTCTCTCTCTCTCTCTCTCTCTCTCAGGGTTGTGTGGGTGTCAGAGGAGTTTGAATCAAAGGTCCGGGGCTCTAATGGTATATGACAGAAATTGAGAGTGAACTCTGAGAGGGTCGCGGGAGCAATGCCTTCTGGGAAAATCTGTCCTTCCTGGCCTTGGTGCGCTCTGGGTAAACATGACCTCTCCTGAGCAACAAATGAGAGAGAGAAGGATGATAGACAGGAACGAAAGAAAAACTCGCGGGCAAAAGCTCGACGGCCTCCACTAGAGGTTAAACTCTGGGCTGATCGCATACTCACGACCACACACACACACACACACACACGACCATATCGCTCCTCCACAGAACACAGAGAGCACTTTACAGACACACAACCGCACTCACACAAACACGACATGATCATTCACAAGATTTTTTTGAATGTTTCTGAAGGAAAGATCAAACATACTGTAAAAACACAGAATACATTTCGTTTCAGGAAAGTCTTACTGACCCCAAACTTTTGAATGGTAGTGTATTTTTTACTTAATCAATAAAACAAAAACATGAGAGCCACGTCATTAACTTTACAAAGTAGGTCTAATGTGACCAATCACATTCTCCACAGTCTTCCGCTGTATGCCAGAGGTCACTTTCATGAAATATGACCTGCAAATTTGCAAAGACATTTGACCAGTCGAGTATCTGAGCATCACAGATCGAGCTGCAGGGTCTGACCTGCTCAAAGTCCAGCGTACACTGCCGTCTGACACCGAGACGTCACATGGTCTCTTCAGGTCACATGCATTCCTCCTGATAACTAACTGTGACTGAGGGGACCACACACACTCACTCTCACACACACACACACACACACACTCACACACACTCTTACACACACACACACTCACACTCACTCTCACACACACACACACACACACACACTCTTACACACACATACACTCACTCACTCACTCTCTCACTCACTCTCACACACACACAAACTCTCACACACACACACTCACACACTCTCTCACACACACACACGTTTGTCTAACTCTAACCCTAAAATGGAAACATTTGTATACATATTAAATATTAGTGTTTACACTTCTTTAACTGTGAATAGTTTTTTTACATTTCGGGACACCCCCAAAGGTTGTGTCTATCATGTTTATCTAACTTTAGTGGAGTTTTGTGTGTGCGATGACGATGATGATGATGATGATGATGAAGAATTCCCCAGCTCTTGTGCGTCAGTACATTAGTGACGCTCTGTCACGTCTCGTCTACATTCCCTCCATCACGGCGCTCTGCAGGGTGTGGCGTGTGTGAATGTGACAGCGAGATGGGATTCTGCACATGCATATTGCCCTCTTATCTCTCTGACCCAGAACCATTAATCTGTGAGCCTGAACGCCACAAAACCTCCTTCTTTCTCCATTGTAGCAGGATTAGTTCAGCAGAGAATGAACGCTCTATTATTACTGACGCTCATAGCATATTTAAGCTCTCGCGCTCTGAGACATGCAAAAGCAAACCTCAGGGCTTCTGGTGCGTCAAGCAAGTACATTTGGGCTTGAGTTGACCATATCTGATGTGCTCTATGTGTGTGCGCTGATCAATGTTTATATGTGAATAAAAACCTAAATTAAATCTGCTCGTCAAACAAAAAGATGATTTTAATCTTGGGTGAACAAACCCTTCAATTCGAGTCTCTCAATGATCCGATCACTGCGGTTAGAGTTAAAAAGTCTGCAGAAGACGTGAATACAGTGCACACTCATGTGATCACACTTTTATGCTGCTTTTTGTGAGTTATTTACATTTTAGGATATGGCAAGATGGCTACAAAATTAATCCATTTACAAATATAGCTGCGAGCAGCAATTATCAGGGCCAAGCCCAGCAGAAGCATAGCAGCAGACCAACTGCAAAAATGAGTGGAGACATTTGGAGACAATTTTAAGCAAAAAGGTTGAAAATACATTGAGTTGTATAGAGCCAATTTCGTGTTTTGTTCAATTATAGCGCCACCAATAGGTGCAGTCCCATCGTTTTTTTGTGTGTCCTCAGAGTGCGCCCATACATAAGTGTGTCAAATTTGGTAAAAATATCTAATTTTGTTTAGTTATAGACATTTGTATTTATGAGCATATAAAAAAATAACCCACACCTGATTTTGCATTTTTTTGCCAATTACTATCAAAATTTTGACATTTGGCCATTACCATCCAGTCAACCCGCTATGATTCCAATTTTTCTGTGGTGGTTTCGTCTCGATCGGACTTATGGTTTTGAAGATATTCGTGAAAGTTGTTTAAACGCTAAATCACAATGTTGAACAAACCATCAGGCGAATCCTAGCATGTTTGGTATCGTTGGACTCGGCAAGGATTCAGGAATCTAGAGATATGACTCCCAGGAAAGAGTCAACCAAATCCAAAGTTATAAGCATGTGAATATTTGATTTTACCACTAGGTGGCACTGGCTCGAAACTTCTCAGGCTCCTTTAGGGCATCGTGCCGATGACCCATACCGAGTTTTGTAACAATACGCTAATGCGTTCATGAAATACAGCATTTTACTACAAAATTCAAAATGGCCGATATATATAATTGGATATCATTCAACTCAACATGCCGGAGAATTGGAAAATTGGCACTACCGAAAATGATGTCATAGGGTGCAATCGAATCGTCTTGAGCCAAGGAATCAAATGAAAAAAGATTTTTGTTTCCAGCCCTTATGGCTCAAAAAGTAAGTGCAACTTTGGACAGTTGGTGGCGCTACAGGGATTGAGTTAGAGACTCCAAATGTGGTGTAGTTAATGTTGGGCCAGTCCTCTATCAGTGTGCCAAATTTCATAACTTTCCCACAAGCGGTTCTATGGGCTGCCATAGATTTAAGAGCGGAAGAAGAAGAAATGGAAGTAGAATAATAAGAACGCCAACAGATACAATAGATGCCTACGCACCTTCAGTGCTTGGCCCCTAATTATTGATATATCTATACTGCTGTCACGTCTGTTCACGGTTTTGTTTATGTTCATCTTTTCGTGTCTTTTATTTTGAAGTTTCTCATAGCCATGTTTCCTGTTATTGTGTCGTGTGATTCCTTTGGTTCATGTGTTGTGTTTTCATTGGTTTGTTGTCTTGAATACTCACAGGTGTATCTTGTTAATCATTAGTCTTTGTGTATTTATAGCTGTCATGTTTCCTTCGTCTCTTGTCTAGCTCTGTGTGTGTGTGTGTGTGTGTGTGTGTGTGTGTGTGTGTGTGTGTGTGTGTGTGTGTGTGTGTGTGTGTGTGTGTGTGTGTGTGTGTGTGTGTGTGTGTGTGTTTGTTTGTTTGTTTGTTTGTTTGTATGTGTGTAAGTGTTTGTAACCCGCTGTTAGTGAGTGTCGTCATGTCTGTTCATAATCAAGTCTGTTCATGTTTTAGTTTGGTTTGTTTTGTATTCTGTTTGGGTTAAACTCTACACGCCATCAGTGGAAAAACTGCAAACATGTCAAAGATAACAAAATTGGGTCCCACTTTCTTTTAAGTGCCTTTAACTACTATGTACTAACATTTAAATTAATCATTTGATGCCATCCACTTATTGTGTACATACATGTTTTTACATTGTACTTATATTTAATAAATACCTGCGTGTAATTACAGCTTGATTAATTTCTCTAACTAGGGGCCAAGCACCGAAGGTTAGGCATCTATTGTTTTCGTTGGCATTCTTCTTCTTCTCCTCCTCCTCTTGAGTCTATGTCAGCCCACTGAACCGTATGGTAAAAATTTATGAAATTTGGCACACAGATAGAGGACAGTCTGAACATTCACCATAGCAAATTTGGAGTCTCTAACTCAATCCCTCTAGCGCCACCAACTGTCCAAAGTTGCACTTACGCTTATGCTAATAACTTTTGAATTGTAAGGGCTAGGGCTGGGCGATATGGCCAAAAAATCATATCTTGGTATTTTTCAGTTGAATGGCGATACACGGTATATATCCCAGTATTTTCTAGTTTTTTCTATTTGGATAAAAAAAAAAAATCTGTATTTATTTTAATAATAATTTTATTTCACATCCTGCCCAATGATGTCCTAAAAACAGTGTTGATATTGAAGGCTATAAACAAATACAGTGAATGTAATGTAGGCTATGCAATATATTATGTGCAAAAAGGGGGTTTACAATCTAAAAACAAAATTAATAATTTAGTTTTTAAATTCACTAAACTAAAAATGAAAATAAAAACAAAAGCATATTAGCCTATATTTGATTACCCCATTATAATGGTCACTTTCATAAAAATATACTTGTAGGTTTCCACATATTGGCACATTTATTGTCCAACAACAAATATTTTAGAAATATGTATATTTTAGTCAGAATTATTGCGTTCCTATTCTATTGTGCTCCGTCTGTTTGGCGCGCATGCGCGCGGCGGCGCTCGTTCACAGAAGCCTGAATTTTAGCGGAGATTCGCATGCAGAAGGATCGTCCTCTCCGGACAGCAAAATGGACATATCTGCATGACTTTCTAACATTTACAGATGGATATTGTACAAACTCGATACACCGCCCAGCCCTAGTAAGGGCTAGAAACAAAATTCTTTTTTCTTCTGATTCCTTGGCTCATTTTCCTGAAAAAAAAAAAAAAAACTTTTTGGAACTCCTTCTAGGCCGTTGCTCGGATTTTAACAAAAATGTAACCAGATCATCTTCAGACCATGCTGACAAAGAGTTATGGGATTCAAGTGGATTCGTCAAATGGTTTTTGAATAACGTGCAAATGAATTAGACGAAGTGCCCGCCAAAATGGACGTGAGGCTATATCTCCGCAACGCTTTAGCGGATTCTGTCCAAACTTGGTGTGTGTTATGACAAACATGATCTGAGGATACCTGCACAATTTTGGCACAGTGCCACCTAGTGGTCAGGAGATATGAAAATTTGACATTTTTGCTTATAACTTCTGAACAATTTGGCCAAAAATCACACAAAAATGCCTGGTCTCTATAGATTCGGTGCAGCATGTCGAGTCGAATACCCAATTTTCCCATATCGGCCATATTTGGGTGTCAGCAATTTTCAATTTTGTTGTAAAATGCTATATTTTATGAATGCATTGGTGTATTGTTACGAAACTTGGTATGTGTCTTTGGCAAAAAAATGCTAATAGCTTTTGATTAGTTTTGCCATTCCTTGGGTCATGCCAAGAACACATAACAATTTTCCTGTCCGCCATTTTGATATTCTTTAAAAACCTATTTTTTCGAACCACTCCTAGACCATTGCTCAGATTTTCACCAAAATCAAGTCGTATCATCTTCAGACTGTGTCGGCAAAAGGTTATGGATTTCATGTCGATAGACGAAACTGTTTACATATACCGCATCAACAAATTTGAGGCATGATGCCAAAATGACTCTTGAGGCTATATCTCTGCAATGCTTTGGCATATTGACACCAAACTTTGTATGTGTCTATCACCTCACTCTGACCACACCAATTCAATTCGGTCATGATTTAAAATCATCTTGATATATCTTTAATTGCTCATTGTTGCAGTTGGTCTGAAGCTCCCAACCAAGTTGGCATGACTTCTCGTGTTCTTGACCCCGATAATGGCTGCTCGCAGCTAAATTTTTACATCTATAATTACACTGTTGACCCTTAACCCACCCATACCACCAAACCTTATCACTAAGGTTAAGTGTTTTGCAATACAACATCAACACAAAAGTACATTATACCAAATACTACAAGTACATAGCAGTCAAAGACACCTAATATAATGTGTGACAGTGCAGTCAGCTCCGTCGATAATAACAGGAGGCTTCTAGTTTTCCTCGTTCCTCCTCCTCAGTGTAGGATGGAGGATGTCTTGTAAACATCCACAAGACAGATTTGCTCCGCAGTGAAGTAGAAGTAAACGTTGAATGCACATAGGGTGAACACACTTGCGCTTCTCCATATGGAAATCACAGGTTAAACATCAGTTGCATCAATTATAAATGATGCCACCTGCTAACCTGCGCTCTCATCGGTTACTGTGTGTCGGTGTTTGTGAGTGGGTGCTGTCAGGAGGGAGAGCGGCTTGCATAATCCAGCCTTTGGCAGAGTGCCACATCATATAATGAGTGAAAGAAAAGGGCTACATGAGCTGCAACACTGGGGCTAAATTAAGAGAGACAAGACTGTTCCTGCCTACAGGCACATTCACTGATTCACACACACACACACACTGCGCATGTGCAGCACCTCAGAACACAGACTGTGTGATAAACGCCTCTTCCACTGGAACTGTTTCATTGATAAAAACAATGATAAATACCCTGAAACACTGAGTTTGTGTCATTCAGTGACACTACAACAACTCACCTACTGTATAGTCAGTGGATTAGTGTTTTTTCTAACAATACTCTAGTCGATATTAATGGAAATTGGCAATATATATGCTAATTTATTATATGTGCTATTATATTATATTATTATTAATTATATTATAATTTCTATTTAATCCAGAGGGTGATCTAGAGAGTCTGTGGAGAAATATATTGACCAGATTAATTAATCAGTCTATATTTATCTATTTTTACTAGTCATACTGGCTAAATCATAATCAGAAGTGTATCAGTTCCTGTGTTAATATACACTAATATTCAAAAGTTTGGGGACAGTGAATTAAAAAAAAAAAAATTAATACTTTTATTCATCAAGGACGCATTAAATTGTTCAAAAGTGACAGTAAAGACCTTCATAATCCATCATTTCTATTTAAAATAACTTTCTATTCATCAAAGAATCCTGAAAAATAAAATGTATCAGTTTCCACAAAAATATGAAGCAGCAACATTGATAATAATCATAAATGTTTGTTGATCATCAAATCTTCTGAAGGATCATGTGACACTGAAGACTGGAGTAATGATGATAAATTCAGCTTTGATCACAGGAATAAATTACACTTTACTATATATTCACATAGAGAACAGATTTACACTGGAGGAATATTTCACTGTTTTACTGTATTTATGATCAGATAAACACAGCTTTGATGAGCAGAAGACACTTATTTCTGTGTATGTATCACTTGCTATTATTACATTGATTTTGTACATTTCATCTATTGAGCACACTGATATTGGTCCTGGCTATTGAAAAAGAAAACGCACAAGTCGAGCATTAATATTGGAGTACTCGAGTGCTGAAGTCAGGTAGAACTACATCCAGAGTCTAAACCCTCATTAGCATTCGCAGCAAACCGATCAGTGCTTTAGCAGAATTTGTGGCCTTGGATGAATGAAATATTTAGACGTGCTTCAGTCGGTTGGATCGAGCGCTGGCTCTCCTTTCAATTGAGGGAGGGTTTCAAGTGGTCTAGAGCCCTGAATAATTCAAGTCTTTCCAAAGGTGCAAGACACACACACATACAGAGACACACAAATCTGGATTAAACACAAGCAATACACACCAGAACAACGAAACTAGATTAGCACTCCAGTCAACATGGATGACTCCTACAAGAAAACACTTTCCCTGCTAAAATCAAGTGAATCTTTTCTTTATCGGTCACTGATTTTGTTAATCTATTACTCTAAAAGTGTACTAAGTGCGTGCTCTTGTCGACCATCACACGGCTGTTACACTCGCTCTGGAAACAGGCGAGAGTCTTGAGCGCTTGGGGCCGCGACAGAGACAAAAGTCTCCCAGCAACAGTAAGCCAAGACAGCTAAACAAGCAGTAAACTTTGGTGAATAACGTGTCCAGTGTTCGTGGTACAGAGTGTCCCTGATGGATGATAATACAGGCAAACGCGACCAACATACAAAAACTATTTATAGTGTTTTTAGGGTGCTGACAGTTCGACATTTACACAGTCAAGCATGCTAAAAAACCTCTCTAAATCATCTTAACAAATCTAAGCAACTCACGACTCAACTTCACTAATGGGTCGGTTGCTATTACACTGGACGATTATGTTATCTAGAGTGAAAACTCACGTGTCACACAGTCATGCTGAGACATGCACTCGAGACACAGCTACACCTCAACGTCAGAGGAAACGCTCTGTGAATGACACACTGTACACACAAACTCAAATTAAACAAATGAGTTCAATCAAATGAACTTTTATGAGTATTTAGCACTTTCTTTTTCTTTTGAGTTCTCAAAACTGACACATTTTAAGTAACTGTTTCATTGTTTTGAGTTTTATGAACTTGTTTCTTTTAATTTAGACTAACTTAAATTTATCTGAAACTGGGCTGGGATTTCTATTTCCCAGCATGCTTTGCCATGACACTCAAAAGGGAGAATAAATGCCAAAATTAAGTGTTATATAATGTTTTGTGCAAGATTAATGGGAGATTTAGTAGTGTTTAATGTAATATACAGAGATCACTTACAAAGTTAGATTAGGGATACAAACAAATACAAGAAAACAAGCAGGGCTGAGGAATACAAACAAATAACAGATCCGTAACAAGGTACAATTTACAGACTGAGAGTAATATTCAGAGAAAAATGTGTTTTTAAGAGGTTTTTGAAAGAAAGATGGGAGGATGCTTGACGGATGTTTTGAGGAAGAGCACAACACTTAAAGACCTGTTATTGACCAGACTAAACTTAGGAGTCACTAACAATCCCGCACTAGATCTTTAGGAGCAAACAGGAGCATAAGGCTGAAGTCAGCCAGATAAATATGTTATGAAGAGGTTTGTAAGTGAGAATTAGTATTAGGGGTGGGAATCACGGGGTACCTCACGATACGATACGATACAGGGCTCACGATACCGATAATATCACAATATAGCAATTCTGCCATAATCAATATATTGCTTGACAATCCTATGATGATACATCACGGTATCTGTCTAACTATTAGGGATGTAACGATTCAGTCGATAAAAATAAAAATCGATACAAATGTGTGACGATTCAAGTCGGTTGAGATGTTAAACGAATCGCGATACGCGTTTTAAACAGCCTCACTTTACAGGCACGATAGCAACGAGCAAGTTGTAGCCTAGCTAGCGTTACGGACTGCGCGTGCACACTGGCGTGAAGAAGAGTGAAATACGCGAATGTTTTCAGTTCATTCATATGGAAGTTGGGCGCGAGCGCAGTCAGCGCACCCGTGTGCACGCGCCGTCAAACAGAAGCATGGCAACGGCAAGCGCGTAGTTTACGTCGACTCATTCAAATGTGGCGGCATTTTGACTTTCCGAAGACTAATAATCACCACCACAGAGAGGCTCCAGTCACCTCCGTCTGCATGCACAAAGATAACAGGCCAAACCACTGACCGGCGGATTTGCAGCCCCACTCGCGGCGTCGAGGGCGATTGCCATGGAGATCACAAGATGCATCAGTGTTTTCACAGCGAAAGATAGTAAATTAATTCCAGGCCCTTCCTCATCAAGAGAAAGACCAGCGCGAGGATGTGTTCACAGACTGAAGGAGAAATCTGTGCTGTTGTATCTCTTTCTCTAAATGTGTACATGGATTTTTTTTTTTCAATAATTTGTTGATTATGGCATATTTATCTAAATGTGTTCTGTTTTTCTAACTCTTGCAAGTATAATGATACAAATTATAATTAAAATCTTGTCTTTATAACAATGTGAAACCCCTGTTGTACTTAAATTTGACCTAGTCTTTTTATCTCTGCTCTTCCTCAGGACGAGGGTGAAGAAGCGGAAACACCTCCTCCCAGGAAAACACCACTGGAAGAGCTCCTTGAAGGGACTTTTTGAGGATTTGTTTTAAATTTTCAATTGAGTTATTATTTGACATAAAATATATATTTAAATTTTTACAAAGAAATATGCAGAATTTTGTCTGAGAAATAAAAGGACACTTTTATTTTATAATTTGTCTTAAATCTCATTTTGTTAAAAAAAACGTGAGAAAATCGCATCGTGAGCTGAGTGAATCGTTATATCCCTACTAACTGAAAACAAAACGCCCGTGAAAAGGTTAAGTGCAGATTTTCTCTCTTTATTCAAGTCCAAACTGTTAGAAAACAGCACAAAAAGTTTTTCAGTCTGTAAATTAAATCTAACATTTTAAGTAACTTAAACATTTTATGCGTATACTTTTTAAAAGCTTAAACTTTTCTTTGTGTGTAAACTGACACATTTCACTTGTTTTATATAAACCTGGTACATTTCAAAATTTACCAACCTCTTTTATTTAAACCATCCTCTTTTATTCATTTTCAACCATGCAATATGGGCAAAGGTCCTTGGAAATAAATACAGCAATTGACTTTGTAATACTGGCAGCTCTCGGGGATGAGAAAGGAAGTTTCGCTTTAAACATTGCATTCACAACGTTTGAATTACAACGTTAGCATTAGCCGCTTTCTCAACGAGATCAGGGTGATGGCGCTGCAAGTGGCTTTGCATATTCGTGGTATTACCTGCACTTTACTTCTTGCATATCACGTACTCTTTGTCGATTTTGTTTGTCCCATCAGTGGTATAAAAGCCGAAGTGGGTCCAGACTTTGGACTGGGCTGGGACATTTATTATTTTACTCACTGCTGTCCGCTATCCCTTAAAAACCTCTTCTTCTTAGGCTAGTTAACTCATGTTCACGTTTCCCTCATTCACGTGTTGAGCGTCACCTTGAGGAGCCATGAAGTAGCGCCGCTGGGAGCAGTGAAATCTATTTAGAGCGCCTTATTTTATTATTTAAAATATGGATATTTGGCACCAACTAGGCTTGCAGCGATAGTCGGTGTTGCCGGTGTTACCGGTGTTCAGACTCAACATCACTTGCCCACCGCGGCACCGCCCCCACCATCATTTAGATTTTATTTTTATTTTTTTTAATAGTAATAAAATAATTTAGTTCAGTTAGAGAATAGACACTACAAATAAAAACTGAACGTGTCTGCTTAATAAAGGGTGAGCCGAACGGGAGTCAGATTTCATTCATCACGACAGACTGACAAGATGATGGCGGAAGACTTGGTTTCAAAGCGAAATGTAAAAGCGCCTATTTAAGGGAATTTGTCATTGTACTGTTTTGTTGTTGTGTTTTTCATTAAGAATAATAGGCTAATGAACCCACCATTCAAGCAACCCGCCCCCGAACTGGCGCTAATTCTAAACCGAAAGTAAAATGCGCATGGAAACTGGAGGGTAACGCGGGTATGATGTCACTGATAGGCGACGCACGGTGTCCTGGTTAAAATCCCTAATTTCTCTGGATTTAAACATTTTTGGAAACATTTGGGATAATGTAAGGACACAAACCAACACAATATATAACACTGTTCTAGTGGGTTTTGGATATTTTAAATACCAAAATCTTACATATTGTGCCTTTAATTTGTGACTGGATTCTCTGATTCCATCTTCATTTTCAAAGGGACCGACTGAAATACTGCAGGTGGGATGACGTGATCCTTTACCAAAGTAGACTTGCTGCTTCAGGAAATACGTGTGGAACTAAACATCACAGACTGTTCGTTTCTTTAAAAAGAAACAATGCTAGAAAAGTACTGTACACAAAAATATTTGGCTCACACACTGCAGGCCCGCCGTACATTCTGTGACAATGACAAACCGCAGTACTAAAAATAGATATTTATGGTCATCTATAGATATCCACCAAGCCAGACGTGTGTTGCTGTTAGCAGGAGTGTTTATTGGGCTTACAAAACTATTTCTCCATCATGACAGAAGTAAAACTGATGATAGATTAACAAAACTTCCCTTGTCATTTTCTCACGTTATAGATGTCCACAGCAATGTCAACACATGTTTCATCTTAAGCACTTTTGTGAGAACATCTGCTCTAAAAGTATGAAGCTAATTCGAAAACACTTGCATCAATAAAATTGAGCACAACACATCTTTTATCAGCGTTTGAAATATAATATTTGTAGAAACACTGGTCTAGTGAAGCGAGACTTTCAGTAGCAGCTGCAGCCGTAGAAAAAACAATAAATTACGCTAATTCTTGCAAGAAGAGTCTCTAGTTACTGAACCGTTTTTTCCCTCAAAAGACTAAATCAATACAAGGTTGCTCGGATTCCTGGCCTCATCTCTGCGGGGAGGATTGTGGGTAACTGGGGAGTATCGCTGAGAAATCACATCAGCTCGAGCCGGAATCAAAGGCAACGTGATCCGGGCTGAGCTTCAGTCCTCCGGTGAGCCACCAGGAGAAAGAAAAGAGACTTAACAAGACGTAAATGCGAAGCAGCGAGAGGTCAAGCCAGATCTTTATCTCTTTCAGGATGCAGATAATGAGAGCTTTCTCTCCGTCTCACTCACCTGGAGCAGCTCCACTGCTTCACAAACACACACTTAAAGACACAGTACACCTTACTTCTCAAACCTGTATGACTTTCCTTCCTACATTACACAAAACCCCTGATGTTTAGCAGGACGGAGCTCTTTTATATGGTCGGGTTATGTCTTATGAAGGCTGAATTATGTGTGCTTTGATCCTCTGGTGTACGGGCGTGTCTGGACAGGTACGAGATGCTTGTGTTTAGTTCCTCTAGCTCCAGCAATGCATCACCGCAACCGCTGTGTGATAAGCTCAAAACCAGTAACAAAACACATGCAAAATGTGCCTTTGCTGTATGTGCACCCATACTAAAAAACAATGATTAAATTAGTTCATTTATATGCATCCTGCCGAGCAGTAACGGTGAATCCTGTGATGAAATGTCTGGGTTATATATAGTAAATTGCAAGAAAAAATAATGCTGAATTTGGTACTACAATGAAAATACTGAATTATTTTAGACGAATATGCTTGCACTCTGTCAATGACTAGATATATTTAAAGCGGAGGTCTAATGCTATTTCCTGCATTCTGCCTTATTTACACTGTTAAAGAGTTGATTCTCATGCTAAACATGGACAATGTTTCAAAAAACAAGTTGGCCGTATGACGGAGTATTTCTGTGCCAAATACACTCCTTCAGGATTCAAACAAGTTTCAGAAAGTTTTTTCGAGTATGGCCCTGTATGACATCATAAAGGGCGGGATTCCTTGTATGGGCACTTCTCCCGGATGAGCGCACACACACACACACACACACCACCCAGAGCGAGAGCAAGAGCGCGTCCATCAACGAGCTTCGTTCGGGTTACGGGAGCCGTCGGCGGCACTGGCGTCGTGTTTTTAGACACGAGATCAACAATGTCACTAAAGAAGTGTGTTTCTGGTGTGAGGGAAAGATCACCTTGTTCAGCTTCACAAATAACCCAGCGTTAAGGGAACAGTGGATGCAGTTTGTGTTTCCGGGGTTCTGCAAGTGTGTGTGTTTGTTCCCGGTCATGAGTGGAAACCACAGGCGGTGAGTGAAACTGCATCAAACGTGTGTGTTTTGTTGGCAATCGGCACGTAAGTGCATACAATGTGAACAACACGAATGTATAGAGAATCGAAAGTTATCCAGTGATAATGTGTGTGTGTGTGTATGTGTGTGTGTACTCGTGACTCTTTAGCTCCGCCCACTGCACGCCTCCACGGACTCGGCTGTTTTCAGAAAGAATCGGTACAGTGTATCTGTCTTTTATAAATATGATAAAACTAAAGACTCTTGGGAGATATGAAGGATCAACACTACTCTATAGATACTCAAGATTAACATGAGACTGGCAGAAACTGTGTGTGTTACAACCCTTTAAAATAATGTAGGCCACTTTTTACTGGTTACATAGGACATTTGGCATTATCAGGATCCACAAATATTCGCCCATTGCATTATTATACATTATATTCAAGATTATATATAGTAGTTTAAATGTAGTATTGAACTATACTCAATCCACGATACATATTGTTGCATTTTTGTATTGCGATATATTGTTACACCCCTAGTTTTTATCGTTCATCAGGAAAAAAAATATTCTTAAAGTGTTTCCATGATATTGTTTCGCTGTGCCGTTATAGTTATGCTGTGCTTTTATATTTAGAACTATATCTCTATCGTTATCATCCTTGGTGTGAACGGGCCTTTAGTCCTTAAAAAGGCTTAAATTGCTATATGCAAAACATTTTTAAAATAATACTTTTCAATACTGAGGCGAAATATGACAGACAGATCTTGACAGGTGTAGTGAGATTCACCCAGCTCACGTGTGTCTATTGTAACTGTAAACCTCAGCGTTTGTGACGAGCCCATTCAGAGACCAAAAACCCTGAGGAGTTGAGTGCTTTAGTACAGAAATAAGGCCAACATGATATGGACTGTATAATACATTCACACACACTCACACACACACACACACGGTTCTTTTAGTCCAAATCACTCTAACTGGAAAGGAGGAGTGGACAAACTCACGAACCACCTCCAAAGGTACACATTACACTGGTACAATCAACCATTTATTGCATAAGCTAATTTCCATATACATTTCATCATATGTGTGTCAAGTTTTGTGTGGGTTTCCACAGCAGCAATACGGTCCAAAACAGTCCAAAATAAGGAGTGAAAGTGACATGTGAAGGCCAAGTATGGTAACTCATACTCGTAATGTGTCCTCTGTATTTAACCCATCCAAGTGCACACACATTAAGAGTAGTGAACACACACATGGCAAACCGTGGACACATGTTCACTGCGGCACCGGGGACCGATTGGGGGTTCTGTGTCTTGGCACCTCAGTCACTTCCTGGTATTGAGAATCGAACCTGCAACCTTTGGGTTACCACTCGGACTCTCTGACCATTAGCTGCCCAAATGAGGAGGAGTATGAGGATAAGAGGAGCCAAAGCAGATGTTCAGGAGCACAGGGCGTAACACACAAACATCTGGAGTGAAAAAACAACTCAGGAGGGTTCAGTTACAGTCCATTTATCAATCGATTCAGAGCCATGTTCCAGTGAGAGCAACACTAAAGAAAGACTTGTGTCATAAACAACTAGACAACTTTCTGCCGTTTTGCACTTGATAAAGCAAAAGCAATGAACCGATTCGATTTGAGACCAGCTCCACTTCTCCTAAAGAGTCCGACAGGAGAGAAACTCATTTCCACTCATGCATTACATGCACACAGGTGTAACCGTACGGCTTAATTAATGCACACACACACTGCAGAGCGTGATATAAACACACTTACAACTGGGAGCAAGTGGGAAAATTTTGGAAGCTTGACCACTGCTCAAACATCATGCCCACTCCTTCTGATATGAGATAGATATCAGGAATGATCCATCACATCCAAGCAGGAATCAATGCTTCATCACAAACATGTTCACCATCAGAGGTTTGCTACAAACATGCTCAGTCTCAAAGGAACCTTCATGCATTTCAAAACAGAAAACAGCCCCAGGTGAGGCTTTTGCGTTCCTTGTGTGGAAAGTGCAGACCCTCAGCCCAACAGAAAGATGCACCTCAGCAGAAAACGGTTCTGGATATGCTAGATCTGAACTGTCTTTGTGTTTCGGGAACATCCGCAGGCCTCTCTGATAGTTTGAGGAGCAGTTGGAGACAGAAGCGTTGCATTGAACAGCTGCTCGGTGTTCTGCAGCTCACGCGCTTCACTGCCGCATTTGAATGCATGACAGAACGCAAGAGAAGCGTTTCCTCGCGCGCATGATGCGTTCGGACACAGAGAGGAACAGTAAACGCGGGTCTTACCTTTGGAATTGCTGAATGCGGTGTACCAGGACAGCGATATAAAGCCACATAACCCGAATACTATGACTGTTAGGAAGGTGCCATTTCTGAGCCTCATCTCCGGGTCCGCGCCGGTATCATGTCCGAACCGAACCGTGTGCTCGAGCGCGTCTGGCGTGCGCTGTCGCGGTGCGTGCGTGCGTGCGTTAATGACAGCGCGCGCACATGAGAGATGAGAGGGAGGGTGAGAATGCGAGAGCCTGTGTACAGACAGATGCCGTTTATACAGGAGGGTGTGTGTGTGTGTGTAAGAGAGAGAGAGAGAGTGTGTGTGTGTGTGTGTGTGTGTGTGTGTGTGTGTTCGGGCTCGTGCGCGCGGTGCTGCTGCTCCTCCGTGCGGTCAGAGAGGAAACACACACACACGCACGGTTTATTTCAGTTCATGTTGTGCATTAATTTTGATTAATATCTCAGAAAGCATACAGCCTAGTGTTTGTTGTCCTGGTGTATCTCAAAGAGATGACGTTTAAGAGTGTGGCCTGACCTGTATAAACGTGTCTCATAGGCTAAAGCCACATGATGTAGGCTAAAGAATGTGTCTGTGAAAATGATTAACTTATTATTATTAATATTATTAAGACTTTTCTGTGTCAAGTTATAGGCTATGCTTTGCCCTAAAACAACATGAAGGTTAGGGTTGGTGGGTGGACAGATGGACGGATGAATGAATGGATGGATGGATGAATGGGTGGTTGGATGGATGGATGGATGGATGGATGGATGAATGGATAGATGGGTGGGTGGATGGATGAATGAATGGATGGATGTGTGGGTGGATGGATGGATGAATGGATGGATGGACGGATGAATGGATGGGTGGTTGGATGGGTGGGTGGATGGATGAATGAATGGATGGACGGATGGATGGATGAATGGATCGATGGGTGGGTGGATGGATGGATGGACGGATGAATGGATGGATGGATGGTGGATGGACGGATGAATGGATGGATGGATGGGTGGATGAATGGATGGTGGATGGACAGATGAATGGATGGATGAATGGATGGGTGGGTGGGTGGATGGACGGTGAATGGATGAATGGATGGATGGATGGGTGAATGGATGGATGGATGAATGAATGGATGGATGGGTGGGTGGGTGGGTGGATGGACGGTGAATGGATGGGTGGGTGGGAAGGTGGATGCATGGATGAATGGATTGATGGATGGATGAATGAACATATGGATGGATGAACGGACAGATAGATGATGGATGGATGGATGGACTGAAGGAACATCTACATGAACATTTTAAAAAATACACACATTTGAACTGAATTACTGTAAGTGATTTTATAAGATGATAAGCTTCACATTTCTGCATTTAAACTCCTGAAACATTGACCCTCATCACGTCCATCACTGTAACCTCAGAGTTTTTAGAAAACAGGGGTTTTGTTGTAATCAGCATTCTGGTACAAACGCTGTCGGAATATTTCCAGAATATTTCTCTACATAACTGGCCAAAATATATTGCTTCTATAGGTTTACTTATTTGTCTTTATTGCTTTTCAGTATATCATTTTAATATATAAAATATATTTGGACCCACTTTATATTAGGTGGCCTTAACTACTATGTACTTACATTTAAATTAATCAGTTGATACAATGCACCTATTGTGTACATACATATTTTACATTGTACTTACATTTTAAAAATTACCTGCATGTAATTACATCTGTAATTAATTTCTGTAGTTACATTTATAATTACACTGTTGACACTTCCCTTACACCTAACCCTACCCTTAAACTTACCCATACCACCACACCTGTCCCTTACTTTACCCTTAAACTTACCCATACCACCACACCTGTCCCTAACTTTACCCTTAAACTTACCCATACCACCACACCTGTCCCTAACTTTACCCTTAAACTTACCCATCCCACCACACCTGTCCCTAACTTTACCCTTAAACTTACCCATCCCACCACACCTGTCCCTAACTTTACCCTGAAACTTACCCATCCCACCACACCTGTCCCTAACTTTACCCTTAAACTTACCCATACCACCACACCTGTCTCTAACTTTACCCTGAAACTTACCCATACCACCACACCTGTCCCTAACTTTACCCTGAAACTTACCCATACCACCACACCTGTTCCTAACTTTACCCTGAAACTTACCCATACCACCACACCTGTCCCTAACTTTACCCTTAAACTTACCCATACCACCACACCTGTCCCTAACTTTACCCTTAAACTTACCCATACCACCACACCTGTCCCTAACTTTACCCTTAAACTTACCCATACCACCACACCTGTCCCTAACTGTACCCTTAAACTGACCCATACCTCCACACCTGTCCCTAACTTTACCCTTAAACTTACCCATACCACCACACCTGTCCCTAACTTTACCCTTAAACTTACCCATACCACCACACCTGTCCCTAACTTTACCCTTAAACTTACCCATACCACCACACCTGTCCCTTACTTTACCCTTAAACTTACCCATACCACCACACCTGTCCCTAACTTTACCCTTAAACTTACCCATCCCACCACACCCGTCCCTAACTTTACCCTTAAACTTACCCATACCACCACACCCGTCCCTAACTTTACCCTTAAACTTACCCATACCACCACACCTGTCCCTAACTTTACCCTTAAACTTACCCATACCACCACACCTGTCCCTAACTTTACCCTTAAACTTACCCATACCACCACACCTGTCCCTAACTTTACCCTTAAACTTACCCATACCACCACACCTGTCCCTAACTGTACCCTTAAACTGACCCATACCTCCACACCTGTCCCTAACTTTACCCTTAAACTTACCCATACCACCACACCTGTCCCTAACTTTACCCTTAAACTTACCCATACCACCACACCTGTCCCTAACTTTACCCTTAAACTTACCCATACCACCACACCTGTCCCTAACTGTACCCTTAAACTGACCCATACCTCCACACCTGTCCCTAACTTTACCCTTAAACTTACCCATACCACCACACCTGTCCCTAACTTTACACTTAAACTTACCCATACCACCACACCTGTCCCTAACTTTACCCTTAAACTTACCCATAACACCACACCTGTCCCTAACTTTACCCTGAAACTTACCCATCCCACCACACCTGTCCCTAACTTTACCCTTAAACTTACCCATACCACCACACCTGTCCCTAACTTTACCCTTAAACTTACCCATACCACCACACCTGTCCCTAACTTTACCTTGAAACTTACCCATCCCACCACACCTGTCCCTAACTTTACCCTTAAACTTACCCATAGCACCACACCTGTCCCTAACTTTACCCTTAAACTTACCCATCCCACCACACCTGTCCCTAACTTTACCCTTAAACTTACCCATACCACCACACCTGTCCCTAACTTTACCCTTAAACTGACCCATACCACCACACCTGTCCCTAACTTTACCCTTAAACTTACCCATACCACCACACCTGTCCCTAACTTTACCCTTAAACTTACCCATACCACCACACCTGTCCCTAACTTTACCCTTAAACTTACCCATACCACCACACCTGTCCCTAACTTCACCCTTAAATTTACCCATACCACCACACCTGTCCCTAACTTTACCCTGAAACTTACCCATACCACCACACCTGTCCCTAACTTTACCCTTAAACTTACCCATCCCACCACACCTGTCCCTAACTTTACCCTTAAACTTACCCATACCACCACACCTGTCCCTAACTGTACCCTTAAACTGACCCATACCTCCACACCTGTCCCTAACTTTACCCTTAAACTTACCCATACCACCACACCTGTCCCTAACTTTACCCTTAAACTTACCCATACCACCACACCTGTCCCTAACTTTACCCTGAAACTTACCCATACCACCACACCTGTCCCTAACTTTACCCTTAAACTTACCCATACCACCACACCTGTCCCTAACTTTACCCTTAAACTTACCCATCCCACCACACCTGTCCCTAACTTTACCCTTAAACTTACCCATCCCACCACACCTGTCCCTAACTTTACCCTGAAACTTACCCATCCCACCACACCTGTCCCTAACTTTACCCTTAAACTTACCCATCCCACCACACCTGTCCCTAACTTTACCCTTAAACTTACCCATCCCACCACACCTGTCCCTAACTTTACCCTTAAACTTACCCATCCCACCACACCTGTCCCTAACTTTACCCTGAAACTTACCCATACCACCACACCTGTCCCTAACTTTACCCTTAAACTTACCCATACCACCACACCTGTCCCTAACCTTACCCTTAAACCTACCCATACCACCACACCTGTCCCTAACTTTACCCTTAAACTTACCCATCCCACCACACCTGTCCCTAACTTTACCCTTAAACTTACCCATCCCACCACACCTGTCCCTAACTTTACCCTGAAACTTACCCATACCACCACACCTGTCCCTAACTTTACCCTTAAACTTACCCATACCACCACACCTGTCCCTAACCTTACCCTTAAACCTACCCATACCACCACACCTGTCCCTAACCTTACCCTTAAACCTACCCATACCACCACACCTGTCCCTAACTTTACCCTGAAACTTACCCATACCACCACACCTGTCCCTAACTTTACCCTTAAACTTACCCATACCACCACACCTGTCCCTAACTTTACCCTTAAACTTACCCATACCACCACACCTGTCCCTAACTTTACCCTTAAACCTACCCATACCACCACACCTGTCCCTAACTTTACCCTTAAACTTACCCATACCACCACACCTGTCTCTAACTTTACCCTGAAACTTACCCATACCACCACACCTGTCCCTAACTTTACCCTTAAACTTACCCATACCACCACACCTGTCTCTAACTTTACCCTGAAACTTACCCATACCACCACACCTGTCCCTAACTTTACCCTGAAACTTACCCATACCACCACACCTGTCCCTAACTTTACCCTTAAACTTACCCATACCACCACACCTGTCCCTAACTTTACCCTGAAACTTACCCATCCCACCACACCTGTCCCTAACTTTACCCTTAAACTTACCCATCCCACCACACCTGTCTCTAACTTTACCCTGAAACTTACCCATACCACCACACCTGTCCCTAACTTTACCCTTAAACTTACCCATCCCACCACACCTGTCCCTAACTTTACCCTTAAACTTACCCATACCACCACACCTGTCCCTAACTTTACCCTTAAACTTACCCATACCACCACACCTGTCTCTAACTTTACCCTGAAACTTACCCATCCCACCACACCTGTCCCTAACTTTACCCTTAAACTTACCCATACCACCACACCTGTCCCTAACTTTAGCCTGAAACTTACCCATACCACCACACCTGTCCCTAACTTTACCCTGAAACTTACCCATACCACCACACCTGTCCCTAACTTTACCCTTAAACTTACCCATACCACCACACCTGTCCCTAACTTTACCCTTAAACTTACCCATACCACCACACCTGTCCCTAACTTTACCCTTAAACTTACCCATCCCACCACACCTGTCCCTAACTTTACCCTTAAACTTACCCATCCCACCACACCTGTCCCTAACTTTACCCTTAAACTTACCCATCCCACCACACCTGTCCCTAACTTTACCCTGAAACTTACCCATACCACCACACCTGTCCCTAACTTTACCCTTAAACTTACCCATACCACCACACCTGTCCCTAACTTTACCCTTAAACTTACCCATACCACCACACCTGTCCCTAACTTTACCCTGAAACTTACCCATACCACCACACCTGTCCCTAACTTTACCCTTAAACTTACCCATACCACCACACCTGTCCCTAACTTTACCCTTAAACTTACCCATACCACCACACCTGTCCCTAACTTTACCCTGAAACTTACCCATACCACCACACCTGTCCCTAACTTTACCCTTAAACTTACCCATACCACCACACCTGTCCCTAACTTTACCCTTAAACTTACCCATACCACCACACCTGTCCCTAACTTTACCCTTAAACTTACCCATACCACCACACCTGTCCCTAACTTTACCCTTAAACTTACCCATCCCACCACACCTGTCCCTAACTTTACCCTTAAACTTACCCATCCCACCACACCTGTCCCTAACTTTACCCTTAAACTTACCCATCCCACCACACCTGTCCCTAACTTTACCCTGAAACTTACCCATACCACCACACCTGTCCCTAACTTTACCCTTAAACTTACCCATACCACCACACCTGTCCCTAACTTTACCCTGAAACTTACCCATACCACCACACCTGTCTCTAACTTTACCCTGAAACTTACCCATACCACCACACCTGTCCCTAACTTTACCCTTAAACTTACCCATACCACCACACCTGTCCCTAACTTTACCCTGAAACTTACCCATACCACCACACCTGTCCCTGACTTTACCCGTATCTCACCTCAATATCAGCAAAAGGGTTTTGCAATACAATATGAACACAATAAGTACATTGTACATATTGTTTAATGTAAGTACATAGTAGTTAAGGCCACCTAATATAAAATGGGACCATATATTTTAATATTTGTGGACAGATGTGTGATTGATGGATGGATGGATGGATGGATGGATGGATGGATAGACCGACAGACGGATGATGGGTAAATGGATGGACAGACGGACGGATAGTTGAATAATGAATGGATGAATAGATGGATGGATGATGGATAGATGGACAGATGAACAGATGGACAGATGAATGGATGGATGGACAGATGAATGGATGGATGGATGGATGGATAGATGATGGATGGACAGACGGACGGATAGTTGGATAATGAATGGATGAATGGATGAATAGATGGATGGATGATGGATAGATGGACAGATGAACAGATGGATGATTGATGGCTGGATGATGGATGGATGGATGGACAGATGGATGGATGAATGGATGATGATGGACGGACAGATGGATGATGGATAGATGGATGAACAGATGGATGGACGAATGGATGGGCGAATGGATGGACGAATGGATGGATAGATGGATGGATGAATGAATGGATGGATATATAGGTGGACAGATAGTGGATAGAAGGGTGGATGGATGGATGGACAGATGGATGGATGAATGGATGGACAGATGGATGGACGAATGGATGGATAGATGGATGGATGGATGGATGAATGAATGGATGGATGGATGAATGGATATATAGGTGGACAGATAGTGGATAGAAGGGTGGATGGATGGATGAATGAATGGATGGATATATAGGTGGACAGATAGTGGATAGAAGGGTGGATGGATGGATGGACAGATGGATGGACGAATGGATGGACAGATGGATGGACGAATGGATGGATAGATGGATGGATGGATGGATGGATGGATGAATGAATGAATGAATGGATGGATAGATGGATGGATGGATGGATGAATGGATGGATGGATGGATGAATGGATATATAGGTGGACAGATAGTGGATAGAAGGTGGATGGATGGATGGACAGATGGATGGACGAATGGATGGACAGATGGATGGATGGATAAATGAATGGATGGATATATAGGTGGACAGATAGTGGATAGAAGGGTGGATGGATGGATGGACAGATGGATGGACAGATGGATGGACGAATGGATGGACAGATGGATGGATGGATAAATGAATGGATGGATATATAGGTGGACAGATAGTGGATAGAAGGGTGGATGGATGGATGGATGGACAGATGGATGGACGAATGGATGGACAGATGGATGGATGGATGGATGAATGAATGGATGGATATATGGGTGGACAGATAGTGGATAGAAGGACAGACGGATAGATGGAATCTTTACTTGTGTGCTACAGTTGATTAGTGCACATAAATATAGCCTTCTTCTTAAAGAGAAGGGAGTGATTGGCAGATGCAAATATATTTGTTTATTACATTAGTTAATATCCAGTTATGCTGCACTCATGATAATTAATCACATCTATGTGATGTTTCAGTCTGTCACTGTTTCATCTAAAACACTGGAGAGAAACCAGGGCTCAGACTCATCACTTCTAGGGCTTTGACTGTTGAAGTTCTGCCAGAGCAGTTGATGTTTGGATGGCCAGCTTATTTTTACAGAGCGCTGTGCCAAAATACACAGTGCTCATTAACACACACACACACACACACACACACAAGCAGTTTCCGTGACAGATGCACCTACACTGGTTGTCTCTAACTATCACTTGCCTCTTATTTGCATATCAAACTGTAGATAGTTAGATTTGGCAACTGTCAGATTGTAAAGTGAAACCCTCTGGAGAACCTCTAGGCAGATTTCTGAAAGGACTGTTATTAGAGGAACCTACATGATGAGCCCAGAAGCTGTAGTCAGTGTCTCCTCCAGTAAACACACCAAATGTTTTGAGGCTCTTGAAACACAGATATAGCAGGAGTCGTCATCTGAGGATTTCCAGAGGGTTAACCAAACAATACATTTACTAAACAACTTACATAACCTACTTTAAAGTTTAAACTCCAAACAAATATGTATTTATGGACATGCTCCTACAGAATCACGTGCTGCATGTCAGACAATGGCGCCATCTAGCGAACACTGTCGGTCGTGACAGATCATCGGTATTATCATGAGTGATGATGTGACACTCGATCGTGTACTGTAGTAGGATGACCAGGCGTTCCCGTTTTCCCCTGTGTTTGGTGTCCTGTATCCGGAAAACTCCCCGTTTTACAGCACGTTTAGACAGCCCGTAATACACCGTTCAGAGCAGTGGCGCAGTGATGATTCTCACCAGCAGAGGGCGCGCCTGAAATAATAATAATAATAAGCCTAATTAGGGATAATGAAGATCTATTTCCAAAAGCACAAACATAACATATAATTTGAAAAGTTAAAGTTATAATATGTCTGTATTCACAGTGAAAATGAATGTATTTTATTGCAAAGTGTTGAAAAGTGAATATGAATATGGAACCCACGACAATTGAAAAAAACTAAAACAAACAAATTTGTATTTTCCGCGTTTTTTATTTTATTTAAATTCAATATGAGCTTTCAATGACAGCATTCTGACTCCATTTCAGACATCTGGTCGCTTTATACTGTGGGTAAAAAGGCTAAATGTCCAATAAGACACTTTAATTTAAACAGAAGGCAAGTCCTACATAAAGACAGGAATCTGAGAACCGAACACACAGACTGAGAGAACAGCTTCTCTAATGGATACTGTCGACACATTTACGGCGCTGTTAAAACTGTGTGTGAGGGCGAATGTGAGCTCGTTATCGATGTTATTCGATTGCACTGACGTTGCTTGTAAACAAAGGGAATCACATGACGCGCTGAGTCAGAGTCAGGTGATCGAGTCACGCCTCGCGACTCCGGAATGACGGCATTCTTCCAGCGCTCGGACTGTTCAGGAGGCTTCGAGAATAAACAGGAACTGTGTGGAAAATGTTGTGAAAAATGTACCTAAGGTCGGGAGCACGAACTATGTGTGCACTAATAGTTAAATGTAGCTGACACTGAGTTCACATATTCAAATATAAAGTTGAAAGATAAGGATATTCTAATGTTAGGGTTAGGGTTAATAAAATATAATCATCATCAATGTTCAGTCCATCAGTACCCATACACACGACTTTCAGAGAGAATCTGAATTTTGCTTATATTTACTATTTGCGCCTCTGAATTTGCTTATATTTATATTTATTCTACTGTATAAAGCACTACAGAAATAAAGGTGCCTTGACATTTCTAGTATTGTGGAATATACAAACCAACAAAAATATATATATCTTTAACGGGCGTAAGAAAAATGGATGAGAAATGATGCAAATATTACAAAATGTGACATTAAAAAGTGTAAAAGTCACTCGTTTTTATAAAGTAACACTGTAAAACAGCGACACCCGCAGGTAAACATGCTTACAAACTAAACTGATGAGATGTATACCTGGTTTTAAAGGTGCAGTGTGTAGTATTTATGAGGATGTACTGACAGAAATGCAATATAATATACATAACTATGTTTTCAGTGGTGTATAAAGAATGTTATGTTATTATTACCTTAGAATGAGCCGTTTCTATCTACACACACCGCGGGTCCCCTTAAAGTGAAGCCGCCATTTTGCGCCGCCATGTTTCTACAGTAGCCCTAAAGGGACAAACTTCTCTACAGAGCGCTAGCTACTCTCTGCTGTCTCAGATGACCACATCTTTGTCTTGTGTCGGCCACCGTAGCTTCTCTATGTGCTTTGACGGAGGGGTGATAGATGCTGCTAAAATTTACACACTGCACCTTTAATAAATAGAAAAATACTAAATAGTATTTGGTTTCTCTTTTTTAGATGTAATGTTTATTTAACCAGGAAAATGTGATGACATTAAGGGTAACTGGGACAGGGACTTACCTTTGATTTATAAAAAACCCCCAAACAAACAAAAAAAACATTTAAAAAAAACAGAGGACTTTGCCTCCTCATTTCAGAACACACTGATCTACTAATACTTAATGAATTCTTAAACTTAAAGTTTGTTCATGACACATTTCATATACAGTAGTTTACTGAATGTGGGTTTAAGGTAGGCATGTTAAACAGGCCGCCATTCATGATGACACAGCACTTTATTGAGCTGAAGCAGAAATACAGCAGCCACACACATCAGACTTATGCGGGTTAGTAGAGCGCGGTTAATGGAAAAAACAGATGTCATGCTTACAGCACACTGACACGTCTGTCAATCACGCGTGTAGCAATACATCAAAATAATGTATATATATACACTCACCTAAAGGATTATTAGGAACACCTGTTCAATTTCTCATTAATGCAATTATCTAATCAACCAATCACATGGCAGTTGCTTCAATGCATTTAGGGGTGTGGTCCTGGTCAAGACAATCTCCTGAACTCCAAACTGAATGTCAGAATGGGAAAGAAAGGTGATTTAAGCAATTTTGAGCGTGGCATGGTTGTTGGTGCCAGACGGGCCGGTCTGAGTATTTCACAATCTGCTCAGTTACTGGGATTTTCACGCACAACCATTTCTAGAGTTTACAAAGAATGGTGTGAAAAGGGAAAAACATCCAGTATGCGGCAGTCCTGTGGGCGAAAATGCCTTGTTGATGCTAGAGGTCAGAGGAGAATGGGCCGACTGATTCAAGCTGATAGAAGAGCAACTTTGACTGAAATAACCACTCGTTACAACCGAGGTATGCAGCAAAGCATTTGTGAAGCCACAACACGCACAACCTTGAGGCGGATGGGCTACAACAGCAGAAGACCCCACCGGGTACCACTCATCTCCACTACAAATAGGAAAAAGAGGCTACAATTTGCATGAGCTCACCAAAATTGGACAGTTGAAGACTGGAAAAATGTTGCCTGGTCTGATGAGTCTCGATTTCTGTTGAGACATTCAGATGGTAGAGTCAGAATTTGGCGTAAACAGAATGAGAACATGGATCCATCATGCCTTGTTACCACTGTGCAGGCTGGTGGTGGTGGTGTAATGGTGTGGGGGATGTTTACTTGGCACACTTTAGGCCCCTTAGTGCCAATTGGGCATCGTTTAAATGCCACGGCCTACCTGAGCATTGTTTCTGACCATGTCCATCCCTTTATGACCACCATGTACCCATCCTCTGATGGCTACTTCCAGCAGGATAATGCACCATGTCACAAAGCTCGAATCATTTCAAATTGGTTTCTTGAACATGACAATGAGTTCACTGTACTAAAATGGCCCCCACAGTCACCAGATCTCAACCCAATAGAGCATCTTTGGGATGTGGTGGAACGGGAGCTTCGTGCCCTGGATGTGCATCCCACAAATCTCCATCAACTGCAAGATGCTATCCTATCAATATGGGCCAACATTTCTAAAGAATGCTTTCAGCACCTTGTTGAATCAATGCCACGTAGAATTAAGGCAGTTCTGAAGGCGAAAGGGGGTCAAACACAGTATTAGTATGGTGTTCCTAATAATCCTTTAGGTGAGTGTATATATTTATATGTGTATATATATATATATATATATGTGTATATATATATATATATATATATATAAGTGCTGTCAAAATTGCGTTAGTTTGCGATTAATTTTTCAGTTTAACGCATTAAAGGCACAATATGTACGATTTTTGGATTAAAATATCCAAAACCCACTAGAATAGTGTTATATATTTTGTTGACTTGTGTACATTATCCCAAATGTTTCCAAGAATGTTTAAATCCAGAGAAATAAGCGATTTTACCCAGGACACGGACCGTGCGTCGCCTATCAATGACATCATACCCGCGTTCCCCTCCGGTTTTATTTTGTAGAAACCATGGAAACACCAAAGCCGCTTTAATATATGATGTGTTTTATTAGACAGGTGAGCAACTGTTTTGATCATTCATGGACAGAAACTAATCATTGTTCTCCAGCTCAACACAGTTAGTCTTATTGTTTAGATCTGGTGTTCTTGATTTACCACGAGTACCATGTTTTACCATGCCTAATATGATCTAGGATTAATCTATATTTCATTTATAATTTATGCAGTGCAGACTGTTTGATAACTTTATTCAATTTCTGTATATTGGCCAAAGGTAAATATGACATTTATTATAATGGGTTTATGTGAAGATTGTTTTAAGTTCACTTAAATTAAAAGTTATTTTTTAAAAAAGCCTAATAAAATGTTGAAATTGATAGCTTTCAATTATACTGTAATGTTGAATGTCTATGTTTCATAGAGACATCAGTGTTAGTGTCAGTGATACTGGCCTTCATTCATAAAAAGATGCCATTACAATAAATATAAAAATATACTGTATTTAAGTTGTTTCTACATTAATTTGGGAATTAACTGTGAAATTACTACAATATAAAAATATTAAAAACGTTAAATGTGTGATTAATTAGTTATTTTATTTAACCGATTGACAGTAGCTACTAATATAAATATTTAAATAAATGGATGTGGAAAAACCTGTGTTTATATTGTTATATAAGCAGTAGAGAGAGTTTGTGTGGCAGTTATAAATGTAGAAACCATTTGTAAAAAGTGGAGAATGAGATGGCATTCACAGTATGTTTATTAATATGTTGTGAGCATGATGTTGTATTGTTTGGCAGTGATGCAGTGGGTGACTTCAGAGGGAATTTCCCCTCACATATTGCCATGTCATTCCTCAGATCCATTCTGATCTCGAGCGCGACTCACATGATCAAACACAACATGAACTCTGTCCTCAAAGACGCGCGTGGACACGCCTCCAAACCTGCGCTCGCGTCGATTGGCTGATCGCTCGCATGAATTTGCATATGACGTTCAAGGATTATATACGGAACTGTAGGCTGAGGTAGGAAACGCATTCTCACGCACTCAGCGCTGACGCTCGTGTTCAAGAAGCGTATTTTCTGCTGCGCAACACATCGGAGGTTCGGTTGAAGACGATATTTCTCGCTAGGATGTCGATGACAGTGAAAGCTTACCTCCTCGGTAAGGACGACTGCAATAAGGAGATCCGTCGCTTCGCCGTGGATCAGGATGTCTCAACAAGTTTCGAGTATTTGAAGAGAAAAGTGCTCGATGTTTTCGTCGGTTTCGGGGCTGCGCCCTTTCAAATGCACTATAAAGGTAAGAGATTGTTTTAAAATGTATCGCACATGCATGTAAACACACAATTATTGTCATCTCTCAATTTTAATGCCTTAACATGATGGTTTAACTTAACTACCCGAAGTTTAAATGAGATTCCACAAAGTGGCAATACTGTAAACACACAACTTGTAACTTTTAGGAAAATAAATATCTTCAAAATATAATTTTTAATTTTAGTTTTGCTTATTGACAAAGTTTGGTGAGCATTATAATGCTATTGACCATGTCATATGATTGTTGAAATGAATTTTATATCCAGAGTGTGTGCAGAGCGTTATCAAAACATGATCCCAATAATAGTGACTTATGGAAAATCCCATTCTGTGTAGATGAGGATGGTGACATGATCGCTTTCTCCTCTGACGATGAGCTCATGATGGGTTTGGCTCTGGTGAAGGATGACACCTTCCGTCTCTTCATCAAGCGTAAGTCACATACAAGATACTTCTGAGTAAGGCCTACATTTCAGATTATTGAACATATTGTATATCCATAGATCTTAGTGCAATTCGCCTCACATTAAAAGATTGCCAAATTTCAAGAACTTATTACACATCATCATCATCATCTGCTGCAATGAATCTGTTGCAACTCTATCATCCCAACGGATTCAATACCGTTTTCAATACTCTTCTATGATGAACATGTTTCAGTCTCTGAATTAAAAACAATGTCTAGGTAGTGTAACTGTAAGAAAGTAATAAAAAGCTCTGGGTGGAAAATTAAAGACAAATCAGAATGCACAAAGCCATTGTCATGTGACTAGAAAACCATAAACAGGAAATATAGACCCTTATGACTGTGTCCAAAATCACATACTAAATAAGAACTAACTTCAAGTCAAGGTAGGGCTGCTCCCGACTAAAGATAAATAATAGTTTATATTCATTTAAGCCATTAGTCAACTAGTCGCACGTTTATGATATTAATTTAATTACTTAAAGGGTACATACACACAGTTTCTGCCAGTCTCATGTTAATCTTGAGTACCTATAGAGTAGTGTTGATCCTTCATATCTCCAGAGAGTCTTTAGTTTGATCATATTTATAAAAGAGATACGCTGTACCGATTCTTTCTGAAAACAGCCGAGTCCGTGGAGGCGTGTAGTGGGCGGAGCTAAAGAGTCACGAGCACACACACACACACACATCATAGCATTATCTCTGGATAACTCTCGATTCCCTATACGTTGGTGTTGTTCACATTATATGCACTTACGTGCCGATTGCCAACAAAACACACACATTTGATGCAGTTTCACTCACCTAATAATAGCGCACATTATCTAGGTTAACATTAATGTTAGAGGAAGCTGCCATGTAAAGTGACTAACGTTAAGCTGCTATCATGTTTCAAATAAGCCACGTTTGATGTCGTTGAATGAAAGGGCAAACGTTTGGATGTCCTGCCTGACATAATTACCACATGGACCAGCCGTGTTAACGATCTGTCCGACCTTGCCGCTTCCTGTGCAGGTTTGTTTTCCCCGGCGACTAACCCACTAATTCAAACTTGGCCGTCTAAGCCTCCTCGTCGACTATTAAGGGACAGCCCTACTTCACGACAATTAGAAAAGTGCGTTCTACAGTGTATAGTATGAATGTAATCTGGACGTACTGCATTCTTCATGTTGTCATTGACCCTACCGCTGTCAGTTGTGTCACTTGTCTTCACCTACTGTACTCTGTAGTTCTTACATTTTTTTTTTTGTTAAATTTTTTATTTATATATATATATATATATATATATATATATATATATATATATATATATATACACCCTATATCATATAAACTTTAAGAAGTGTATAAAACCAACAAGGATAGATTACATTCTATGTATGGGGCACTTAGTACATGTTTTGATCATTTTGGACATCCATTGTCCCTATGGGTCAGTGACGGGCCATTTTTTAGTCTAAAGGCCTTAATAATAATAAAAAACAAAGATATGACATCCAAAGTATGTAAGGTAGTACAATTTGATCTCTCTCATCCATTGTCCCTATGATTATACAGTTGCGGCCTGGCCAAATATATGTACGGTTTATTATAAGCTCTTTTGGTGGCTATGATGGCTAAGTGTATGATGATGACATTAAATTCAAAGAATGCAAATATAAATGTATTAATCTAAGAGGAAGTTGACCATACTAGACCCTTGAATCTCTTAAATGTCTCTAGTACATCTCCAATTAATAACAATCCTGTCATATTTCTCCCCTTTTCAGAAAGAAAGGAGCACAAACGTGATGCCTCGCCTCATGGGTTCCCTGGGTTCTCATTCGCCGGGCCCCACTTTAGCCCTCCAGGACCCAATCACATGGGTCCACCTCCAATGGGGCCTCCCCCTCATCACCCTCACCCTCATCACCCTCCTCACCCTCCAATGGTGCACCCCGGGGTGACCTGTGACGGGTGCGACGGGCCGGTGGCTGGAACTCGTTTCAAGTGCACCATTTGCCCCAATTATGACTTGTGCTCCTCCTGCCAGGGCAAAGGCCTCCACACGGAGCACGCTCTCCTGCCCATCTTCCACCCTATGGCCAACATGTTCGAGGTGAACACCCGCTTTTTGTGTGTTTTAACACATGCATTTTGTTTTTCAAATGATAATGTGAACGTTCTGATTAAACGAAAGCTTTTGTGTGCAGTGGCTTCCTCGTGGGAAGTTATGGCGTAAGATGAGACACTGCATGTGGGCAAATAACCAGGCTCATGCTGACGCTCAGGCCCAAAACCAGGCTCAGCCAGGTCCGTCTGGAGACCATCAAAACCAGGATGCTCCTGAAAACACAGATGGTGAGATGCTATAAAAAGTAGCCGAAAATATAACAATGGCTGTGTCCGGAAGCTGAAAAATGCTTCCTGCAACCCTGTGATCAAACACAACTGAAGCAACTAATTCAGGAGCACTTGATCATTACAGACAGGTGTGTTGGATCTGGACTCTCCAGGAACAGGATTGGGCACCCCTGCATTATACATTTGTGACCCTGGAGCACAAAACCAGTCATGCGTCTCATGGGTATATTTGGGGCAATAGCCAACAATACATTGAATGGGTCAAAATTATAGATTTTTCTTTTATGTCAAAAATCATTAGGATATTAAGTAAGGATGGAGATATTTTGTAAATTTCCTACTGTTAATATATCAAATGTATTATTAGTAGTAATATGCGTTGCTAAGGACTTCATTTGGACAACTTTAAAGGAGATTTTCTCAGTATTTAGATTTTTTTTTTTTTGCACCCTAAGATTCCAGATTTTCAAATAGTTGTATCACGGCCAAATATTGTCCTATAACAAGCCATACATCAATGGAAAGCTTATTTATTCAGATGATGTATAAAAGTCATCGCCTGATTGGGCAGCGAGGCAACAAGTCAGCAGCCTCAGCTTTTGGATGCAGCCATTGTCCTATTTATAGACCACCTGGGCAAGAACATCCGTGTGGATGATGCATATGAATTATGAGCTCAAAACTATTGTTACAATGCCAACATTCCAACATTCCCATTTGTTTATCCACAGGTGCTACTGCCTCTTCCCAGGCTAATATGGAGTACCTGAAGAACATTGGAGAGGAAGTGGCGGCCATGTTGAGCCCTCTTGGTAAGTCCCTGCTTGGGTTTATTACTTTACCAATCATTTTTGGTTTTATCACACCATCCTGATACTTCTTTGATTGGCATGTTAGCTAAAATGCTTCTTTCTTTTCTTTCCAGGCATAGATGTGGACATTGACGTTGAGCATGAGGGGAAGCGGGCCAAAGTTACACCAACTCCTCCGGCCTCCAGTGGACCATCTAGCGCTCGGAGTGACAGCGGCTCCGTAGGGCTTCTCTCCAGAGGCTCTGGTCCAGGAAGTCAGGTTACCGAAGAGAGCATCAGTGAGGGAGCAAAGGTAATCAATACCCAAGCAGTTCTGAAAAGCCTGATAGTATACAGGATTGTGATATCTGGCGTTTTCAAAGCCAAAAAAAGGCATTAGATCAACCCCACACATCTTGTTAACATGCAGTCCTTCTATTGTTGCTCCCAAAGGGGCAGAAAGACCAAGGCAGTGATGAGGAGTGGACTCATCTCAGCTCTAAAGAGGTGGACCCCTCCACAGGAGAGCTGCAGTCCCTCAGGCTGGAGCAGGACGGGGCAGATCTTCCCACCCCAATGAGTACCGCCACCAACACCAGCAACACACAGGGTCCCACTGGTCTGCGCGAGGCAGCTCTATACCCACACCTTCCTCAAGGTATAGTGCATCGCCATTGGGCACAAAGCCCAGCTCTCCGTTGATCAATTCAAGAAACCTAATTTGTGTTCCCTCCCTCAGATGCAGACCCCAGGCTGGTGGAGTCGCTCTCTCAGATGCTGTCCATGGGCTTCACCGATGAGGGTGGATGGCTAACCAGACTGCTCCACGCCAAGAACTTCGACATCGGATCAGCTCTGGACACCATCCAGTACTCCAAAACCCCCGGCCCACAGAAGTAGAGGAGGAGCGCAGGAATACGGAAGACCTGGGCCGCACCTAATGATGTTTGAAACTTCTGGCCTATTTTCTACTCTTTCCATACTTTTATACGACAAGATTTTTGCCGTAGATGTTAAGGATGTCAATTACTCAGGTGACTAGCACATACTTAAGTTCATTATTGGCGTTTTATGCAAAATATATATATTCAAAGTTTCTGTCATTAGAACACTTCATACTATAATGATCATATATGCATATTACTTAAAGGTTAAGTAAAGCTCTATATTTGCGTAATTGCAGTTTATGGATGATCTATTTGCATTTCCATAATCAATAAGCAATTTTTAGTTAAAGCAGAAACCTGGGTGTATTTTTATTATCAGTTTGAATAAACCAATGGAATTAAGTAAATGTTACTGTAGGTCTTCTAAACTTCCTGTCCTTTCTCTTCGCAATAAAAAGCTTCTCCAAAATATTTGTTGTATTTGGATTTTTTTTGTGAAATGTGCAAGACTTTGGGGAACAGTTTAACTACCAATGCACTTTTATATTCAATGAAGAGAACATTGAATCTTACAACTTTGTTTGTTAAACATCCTTGAAAGGAAATGTTTCTTCTCACTCTTAAAACGTGTCGTCAAAGTCTTCATCAGTGAGGAACATGGGGTTAAAGGAAAGCTTTGAACATGGCGTCTTGGCCAGTGGAGGCTGTTCACTGACCGTGTTTTCAAAACCCGAAGGCTTGGAGGTGTGAATGTTGGTTGTATTGGATAAACTTCCATCCACACAAACACCACCGCTTGTCTTTTCATCTGGAGGATATCTGCGCTCTTCACAATCCACACCCATGTCCACAAGTGCTTCTGTGAAATAAGGCATCCCTGTGTTATCATCGTACTGAGAGAAAGCTTGATGATCATACTCGTCCTCATCCCGCTGAGAGGGGGCAAAAGGGAGGAACTTATTCCATTTGGAGTCAGAAGTTTCACCAAACGAAACGGAAGGACTTTCGCTACATCTGGTTATGTCGACAGCTGACGGCTTACGTTGCGGTTTATTTCCAGGGTTTTCCGCTGTGTATGTGGAACTGGAGGCTGTAGGGTAACTGCAAACAGCCTGACGGGATGATGGGAGATTTGTGCTACTGCACGGGTCCACGTCATCTGACCTGCCACAGGAAGCAGATCCTTTATTCCAGGCTGAACTGAACCTCCTGTCCTGTTGCACTGGCTGCAATAGATACAAGAAGTCACAGTCAAATGGGTTTTTACCAAATTAGGGCATTTTGCGTTATCTTAATAGATGTGTGTGTTTTACCAGATACGGCCTCTTCAACCCAGAGCAACCAGTCGATGACTCCTCATCCTCACAGACATCATAATGGCCAGAAAAAGACTTTAAATCAGAGATTTTCTTCCTTTTTCTGCTTAGAAAAACAAAAGAGCATTAAACACTGGTAATTCTTCACATGGTTAATAATAAAGATGTTTGCCAGTCTGAAAATACATGTATTACATTTAAAATACAAATATTTTTGTGCTAAGATTATTTGTTTTTATCAGTAATTACAGGTTCTTTAAAGGGGTCATGAACTGGCTTTTTTATTTTTTTATACTGTTGTCTGAGGTCAACGTATGACGTTCGCGTGGTTTTTACAAATTAAAAAACATCATAATGAATCAGTAATAGGCTATTTTCTACCCTGGTTTTGAGCCTAGCTCTTGAAACGCTCTTTTTATGGGCATGACGCATTGAAGACTTGGAAGTAAACGCCCACTGCTGTGATTGGATAACAGTTTTACATATTATAATGAACTTCGGCTCCCCCGTCAGTACACGTGGGGAATTGTTTTGAAAACGTCCAATGTGGAAAAATGGCAACCGGAATGATTCGCCCATACATGTTCGACCCAGAGTCTGATCCCGAATCGCAGGACAATAAACCAACAACACCTCAAACACAAAGGATACTCCAGCCTGTGACAGCGTGGAAAGTTATTGCTAATTATGTTTAGTTAGACACGTACACATAATCAGTAGATATCAAACAATCTGTAACAATGTAATACTATCACATATAAAAAACATTTTTTACTCACATAAGTGTGTTGCATCATTCCTGTCGGATCCAATATAGAAGGCACAGCATCGTTTTTTAATCTCATTCCGTCTGCAAATCCAGTCGTTTACAAATGAATCCGTGGTGAAATGAAGTGAACACACACGCAATGTCTTACCCACGTGAGCTGGATCTTTATTAAAAATAAAGTTCAACCGCATTCCTGATATTGGAAACTGAAGGAATCTTATGCAGTGACTGTGTTCTTCCACAACCAGGCACTGCACAATATTTTGTAATCTTTAGCGGCATGTTTATTGCTTGGTAGCTCGATTCAGTTTAGCTCCACGTAGGCCTATGCTATTTACCTGTTACACGTCAGACACGAGTCGGTGGGCGGGGCTACAGAAGTAGGCGTGGGTCTTCTGTTGAGGCGGTGTTTCGCTGCTCTCTGACGTCACAGGGAGGCACATTCGCAGATCTCTCATTTGATAAGCCAGCTGTCAATAAAAGCTTTTCTTTGACTAACAAGATAGTTTTCAGCTCCAAAACTTACAGGATATTCTTATATTCTGATGACCTTTTATATATCAAAAGCTCAAAGTTGATTTCTCAAATAATGACCCCTTTAATAGCCACAGTATTTTGCCTAGTTAACAGATGAAACGCTTCACCACTGACCTGGTTCCTTGGCTTCTGAATCGCTGGCTTTCTGTATAAATATTCTGCTCTTCTTCCTCGTCTTCATGTTCATCTGGAGCATCAGCTGTGGGATCAGTGTATTTACTCCAGCGGCTGACGTGATGAGCCACTTCCTGCTACAGGGAGAGAGATATGACAAATGCATTGTGTCTCAATCTGAGTTTCTCTCTTCATGATAACCGTCCAACCGATCAGACAAAAGGACTGACTGGACATCGGTGTTTTACCTCGGATTTATCCATCGCATCTCGATCCAGACCTTCATGAACATCTTCGTTCTCACACTCGTCATCCTGTTCCCTTTAAAACATTGTGTTAGGGTCAGTGATGTTTCTTTCACCTATTCGAAAATGCAATTCATACATAGGATGAGCTTGTTTTTAATTTCTGTATTAAAATTAACTTTTTATATTTTTGGAGTGACAGTAAAATGTCAAGGTTAAACTGTCCTGATATCATAAAACAATTAAATTATTAGAAAAATGATAGTAATTTGAAAAACTGATGAACAGAACTACTTTACATCTTAATAATTTTTGAAAAACTTTTGTGAGAATGAAAGTCATGTGGTGCAGTCATCATGCAGAAAAAAATAGATAATTTTAACTTTTTTATGACAAGGTAAATATAGCGCGTTTACCTTGGAAAATACGTTAAAACTTTTCTTTAATAATGATTGTGATTTTTACACTCACATGCATTCAAGGTGTAAGGAAAATGTTTGAAAAATATATTTCAAAACTTTAGACTGGTTGGGGAAAGTTACTTTTAAAAGTAATGCGTTACAATATTGTGTTACTCCCTAAAAAAGTAACTAATTGTGTTACTTAGTGACTTTTTATATAAAGTAATGCATTACGTTACTTTTTTTCCTCACCTGGGCTAGGCTTGCTTGCCTAATAACAAAAAAAAATTAATACATAAAGTACATTTGTGTTATTTAACATTTAATTGCAGGTTTGCGTAACATTCTGAGTTTGCATTTCACTGTTTTGATTCATTTTGAGGAACACTGAATCTGTGTTTGTGCAAGTGAGTACAATACCCATCATGCTCACACACACACCTCTGCACTTACCCACGATTCCTCTCAACATGAGCTGTCAATACATGGGTAACCTGCACTACTTATTTGACAGGGTAACTCAGATATTTTGTTGTAAATGTTAAAGTAATGATGAGTTACTTTACCTTGTGTAACTTGAAATGCGTCACCCCAACAGGGGTTGTAACTCACCGCTGTGACCCCGGCGTGTCCTCCAGCAGTCGTCCTCGCAGGGCGTTGAGCTTCTGAACGTGTCGCCTGCAGTCGGCTGCGCCGCCCCGGCCAAACTCCTGCAACACACACCACACACTGACATACAGCCGGGACTTACACCACTGAGAGTGTGTGTGTGCCTGTGTTCGCTTTACCTTCATCAGCGACTGCTTCTCACCACACACTTTACACGCCCATTTCTTACTCTTTTTCACCTGGAGGAGGACAAGTTAACTCTACAATTACTGAGGTCGAGAATGATTTTTAGTAGTGCTGGGTATTGACATCGATTTCACAAAGTGCTTTGACTCAATATCGATTCATTTGGATGTCAGGTAAAGTACATGGCAATTTTAATAAAGCTAAAGCTGTAAACTAAAAGGAATCCTGCCAGTTGGTACATTTCTATAATATTACAGGTAAAAATTAACAACCGCGTCCAAATTCAATTGCTATTTATTTTTTTATAAATATATATACACAGATCAGGCATAACATTATGACAGGTGAAGTGAATAACACTGATTACCTCTTCATCACGGCACCTGTTAGTGGGTGGGATATATTAGGCAGCAAGTGAACATTTTGTCCTCAAAGTTGATGTGTTAGAAGCAGGAAAAATGGGCAAGCGTAAGGATTTGAGCGAGTTTGACAAGGGCCAAATTGTGATGGCTAGACGACTGGGTCAGAGCATCTCCAAAACTGCAGCTCTTGTGGGGTGTTCCCGGTCTGCAGTGGTCAGTATCTATCAAAAGTGCTCCAAGGAAGGAACAGTGGTGAACCGGCGACAGGGTCATGGGCGGCCAAGGCTCATTGATGCACGTGGGGAGCGAAGGCTGGCCCATGTGGTCCGATCAAACAGACGAGCTACTGGAGCTCAAATTGCTCAAGAAGTTAATGCTGGTTCTGATAGAAAGGTGTCAGAATACACAGTGCATCGCAGTTTGTTGCGTATGGGGCTGCATAGCCACAGACCAGTCAGGGTGCCCATGCTGACCCCTGTCCACCGCCGAAAGCACCAACAGTGGCACGTGAGCATCAGAACTGGACCACGGAGCAATGGAAGAAGGTGGCCTGATCTGATGAATCACGTTTTCTTTTACATCACGTGGATGGCCGGGTGCGTGGCTTACCTGGGGAACACATGGCACCAGGATGCACTATGGGAAGAAGGCAAGCCGGCGGAGGCAGTGTGATGCTTTGGGCAATGTTCTGCTGGGAAACCTTGGGTCCTGCCATCCATGTGGATGTTACTTTGACACGTACCACCTACCTAAGCATTGTTGCAGACCATGTACACCCTTTCATGGAAACGGTATTCCCTGGTGGCTGTGGCTCTTTCAGCAGGATAATGCCACAAAGCAAAAATGGTTCAGGAATGGTTTGAGGAGCACAACAGCGAGTTTGAGGTGTTGACTTGGCCTCCAAATTCCCCAGATCTCAATCCAATCGAGCATCTGTGGGATGTGCTGAACAAACAAGTCCGATCCATGGAGGCCCCACCTCGCAACTTACAGGACTTAAAGGATCTGCTGCTAACATCTTGGTGCCAGATACCACAGCACACCTTTAGGGGTCTAGTGGAGTCCATGCCTCGACGAGTCAGCAAAAGGGGGACCAACACAATATTAGGTCATAATGTTATGCCTGATCGGTGTATGTATATATATATATAAAATGCATACAAAATATTTAAATTGCACATAAGTACGTTTTTGATTACATAATTGGGTCATTCCTGGGATTCGGTAATATTTCAGTCCCCCAGACTTTTTAAAGTGGTGGTTCACCAAAATTAAATTTTAAAAGCTTTTGACAAACCGTTGGTATGTAAATTATAATGAATAAAAATAATTATTGAATTTAAATAATTTTTATCATAAAATAAAATCGTCACTAAGCATTTTGTCATGTCCCTGAGGCACTTCACTGAATTTGTACTTTGACACTGTGCACATTTTGTTAAATATTTTCTATCAATTGTCAATATTGTAAGTATTTATTTGTGTGACTATAATGTTGTCCCTCAGGCTTAACTCAACCCCTTCATGCCAACCTACAATAACTTAGACTCCGCCCATATGTGACATCATTTACCAGAAATGACATCATTCAGGTCTCTTTAACAGTGACGCAGAAGATGGTTAGTATCATAGTTTTTATTCATATTTTTGAGGCGTATTATTTTTTAGCTTATCAACTCAACCCCATCACATAAAATTAAGATGGAAAATTATTTTCAAAATGTTATTTTAATTCACTTATTTCATTGCCGCCACATATGGTCTACTCTCCGACACTACATGAGCAGTGTTGTAGTATAACCAGTTTGAGAACATTGATGTGTGAACTGAATTTGGTGTGTTATTGAATGTTTCTCATAATAAAAAAAAAATCATAAAAATTATGCATAAAGAAATTCTTCTTTTGGAATAAATAGGGAAGACGATTAAAAATGAAGGCATTTCTTGCTGATCACCGCCTGACATGTAAAGGACTAACACAATAAAATTGTGGTTTTAGTTAAACATCTAAATTGATTATATTTGTTAAAAAAAAAAAAAAAAAAGAAACTACAGACCCACAATTTTTAATTTCTTTCCCATAAAAATGTGAAAATTATCATAAACATCTGCCTAATGCTCATGTGTCCATTTGTTTTATAGCGAGTTTTGTGTAATAAAAGGTGTTTAAATCTGAAAAGATATATTATATCATATTAAATACATTAATTATATTATAATTTTAAATAAAAATAAAATCCAGGATGAAATATTACCGAACCACAGGAATGGTTTCTACTCTGAACATTTAAACGGTGTCTGTCATTAAAACTTGTTATAATGACAAATACAATAAATGAGACATAACTACAGGTTAAGTAAAAACATAATGAATATGTAATATATAGTGCACATTATTTAGCAAGCTAACGAATGAATGATATAAAGCGATTTAAAGGCCGTTACCTGCTGTACTTGAAAGATTTGACAGGAAAAACATTTCAGAACATGAAACTCTTGACCCATGCTGAGTAGTTTCTACAGTCCGGAGAATAAAAGTACATTTATTTCACTCGTATAAACCATAAACATATGAACATAGCGCTCGTATTTGTGTTTCCCGCCCACCGTTTTCTTCTTCTTCTTCTTCTACGCGTCCCTCGCGCACACCGCCCCCTAAAGGACAGAATTACACAACAACAACAGAACATACAAGTCTTTTTTTTTTTAACATTTCTGATTTATGAAATTTTTATTATGTATTGTATTTTTAAGATATGTTGCGTATGTGTAACCTAAATCAGTTATAAAGCATTCTGGTGCAGTCTTTCATCAACAGTTATATATTTGGCAGCTGTTCGTTATCTAATGGGTTGAGATAGTTGATCTGTAATGTTTGTGAAGATTAAATATCATTATTTAATCTTCCCTTCAGTGCAGAGTTGCTCAGACCTGCAGAGTTCAGTTCACACCCGTCTGTAAGTCTTGGTTTTTGGTTAGTTTTTGGAGTTGAGAGTTGGAAATAATCTCTGCAGAAAGGTCTGTTCAAACTTAAAGGTGCAGTGTGTGATTTGTTTTAGCGGTGAGGTTGTGAATTGCATCCCCCACCGCTCACCCCTCCCTTTCTGAGCACATAGAGAAACTACGGTGGCCAACACAGGACAAAGATGTCGTCGTCTGAGACAGCAGAGAGTAGCTAGCGCTCTGTAGAGAAGTTTGTCCCTTTAGGGCTACTGTATGACGGCACAAAATGGCGACTTCACTGTAAGGGGACCCACGGTGTGTAGAAACGGTTCATTCCAAGGTAATAAAAACATAACGGTTCATTATGTAAGGTCTTTATACTCTATTATATTGCATTTCTGTCAATATATCCTCATAAATACTACACACTGAACCTTTAAAGCCGCAAAATGGGTTGTGTTCAGAATACTGGCAAATTTGGCAGATTCACTTGACATTTATATCACTCACACATACACACTCAACCTTGTAAGTTTCACTATTTTATTGAGGACATCTCATTTGGATTTCAAATAGTGAGGACCACTTAATATGGATCTCTGACTAGTTAAAGGTGCAGTGTGTAGTATTTATGAGGATCTATTGACAGAAATGCAATATAATATACATAACTATGTTTTCAGTGGTGTATAAAGACCGTTATGTTTTTATGACCTTAGAATGAGCCGTTTCCATCTACACACACCGCGTGAAGCCGCCTTACAGTGAAGCCGCCATTTTGTGCCGTTTCTACAGTAGCCCTAAAGGGACAAACTTCTCTACAGAGCGCTAGCTACTCTCTGCTGTCTGTAGCCTGTCAATCACACATCAAACACACACAATCGTGTAGCAAGAGACTTTGGTCTTTATTGATCGGTGAGTGTCACTGTAAGCACTTTGTGAATCAGCTCCAAAATTAAAACAGTTTCATTGAAATCATGGAAAAGCAACAATAAAAGAACAGCTGGACGGAAGATTATTCCCTTTGAATGATAAATCAAGACATTTAACAAGCTGAAATCAATCATGTATAACTGCTAAATCATTTCATAACTCTGTCCTTGCAGCGTTAAACCATCATTAGATGTCCGTCATCATGATGATCACGTGAGGAGAGTTAAAAGATCTTTAACTTCAGTTAAAAACCACGTTCACTAAAAGACTCTGTGTTTCAGAGATAGTGTTGCAAAGTCTCAAAGATATGGAAGTGGATTCATAACATTCCTCAGAGTTTTTTTGTAGTCAAAGTTAAAATAAAAGAAAACGAAAGATTCTTCAAGGATGCATTTTAAAATGTTTTGTGGCCCCAGGAAAGTGATTCTAGCACTCTCTTCAGCCCCGTGACGACTAGAGGATCATGGGTCACTTGAGGGAGAAGCTGCCGAATCCTGACGAGAAGGCAAACGGAGCGAGCTTGTATCCGGATCCGCTGTAGAACTTATTCTGAAACTCCACCCTGAGAGAGTGAGAGAGAGAGAGAGAGAGAGAGAGAGAGAGAGAGAGAGAGAGAGAGAGAGAGACAGAGAGAGAGAGAGACAGAGAGAGAGAGAGAGAGACAGAGAGAGAGAGACAGAGAGAGACAGAGAGAGACAGAGAGAGACAGAGAGAGAGAGAGAGAGAGAGAGAGAAAATACAGCACAATGAATCATATCAAAGTAAATGTGTATAAATAAACACAGAAAGAGGCAGCAGATCACACACACTCATACAGTAGCACATCACGAGCAGGTCTCACACACACACACTCATACAGTAGCACATCACGAGCAGATCTCTCACACACACACACACACACACACACACACTCATACAGTAGCACATCACGAGCAGATTGCGCACACACATACTGTTGGGAAGTTTGTGTGTCCCTACGCCGGACCCTCAAAGCAAGCACCCCTCTTAGCTTGTTCATTTCCCTGATAGCCCCAAGCTCCACCCACCCAATCTCCAGCCTATCAGAACTCTCTCAGGCTTTATTAGCTGCACCTGAACACACAGCTTCTTCCCTTTTGTTGCATGTGAGTTTTTCTCCCTTCATTCTGTTTTCTCAGTGTGTGCGTAATTGCCTTCGTTTTGATATATAAAAAGATTATCCTGTATTAGTGATGGGCAGACCGAGGCTTCGTGAAACACTGAAACAGTTGAAGCAAATGTGCCATATTGTGTCGAAGCTTTGAAACAATTCGACACCCGTCTCCACGGCGACCCCTGCTGGTCAGAACAGTGTAAATGCAACACAAATCCAGGCCAAACATGCATAACACCTTGTACAAATCTATTGCAAATGCTTTATTGAAAGAAAAATCTTTCAAATGCAATTAACTAATCATCTAATAAAATTAAATATCTATATGTTCTTTTATCAATTGTCAGGGCTTGTTTTGTTTGTTCCATGGATGGCTCAGCTAAACAGGCCAATAAGAGACTAACTACTATTATTCATTTTAATTATACTAATGTCTCATTAAAACGTCTACAAATGTATAAAACTGATCAGAGATCAGATCAAACCCACAGACTCTCAGTGACTGCTCATGATTCATGGGTTCACAGAGATCATCGCCCCCTAGCGGTGAACCTTTGACATTTCGAAGTGTTTCAAAACCGCAGCGAAGCCTCTTTACTGAAATCATGTGACTGGCAGTTTGATACACACTCCGAACCAATTGATTCGAAACAGAAGATTTGTGTGAGTGAATGAGTGAGTGAGTTTGTGTGTGTGTGTGTGTGTGAGTGAGAGTGTGTGAGTGAGTGTGTGTACACGTGTGTGTGCGCGTACACGTGTGTGTGCGCGAGTGTGTGTGTGCGCGAGTGTGTACACGTGTGTGTGTGTGTGTGTACACGTGTGTGTGTGTGTGTGTGTGTACACGTGTGTGTGTGTACACGTGTGTGTGCGCGTGAGTGTGAGCGCTTGTGTGCGAGTGTGTGTGTGTACGCGTGTGTGTGCGAGTGTGTGAACACGTGTGTGTGTACACGTGTGTGTGAGTGTGTGTGTGTACACGTGTGCGCGTGTGTGTGTACACGTGTGTGTGCGCGTGTGTACACGTGTGCGCGTGTGTGTACACGTGTGTTTGCGCGAGTGTGTGTGTGTACACGTGTGTGTGCGAGTGTGTGTGTGTGTACACGTGTGTGCGAGTGTGTACACGTGTGTGTGCGTGTGTGTGTGAGAGTGAGTGAGAGTGTGTGTGTGTGTGAGTGAGAGTGTGTGTGTGAGTGAGCGAGAGTGTGTACGCGTGTGTGTGCGTGTGTGTACGCGTGTGTGTGAGTGAGCGAGAGTGTGTGCGTGTGTGTGAGTGAGCGAGAGTGTGTGTGTGTGTACGCGTGTGTGTGAGTGAGAGAGAGTGTGTGTGTGTGTACACGTGTGTGTGAGTGAGAGTGTGTGTGTGTACACGTGTGTGTGAGTGAGAGTGTGTGTGTGTGTACACGTGTGTCTGTGTGAGTGAGAGTGTGTGTGTGAGTGAGAGTGTGTGTGTGTACACGTGTGTGTGTGTGTGTGTGTGTGTACACGTGTGTGTGTGTGAGTGAGAGTGTGTACACGTGTGTGTGTGTGTGTGTGTGTGTACACGTGTGTGTGTGTGTGTGTGTACGTGTGTGTGTGTGTGTGTACACGTGTGTGTGTGTGTGTGTACACGTGTGTGTGTGTGTGTGTGTGTGTACACGTGTGTGTGTGTGTGTGTGTGTGTACACGTGTGTGTGTGTGTGTGTACAGGTGTGTGTGTGTGAGAGTGTATGTGAGTGTGTGTACAGGTGTGTGTGTGTGAGTGAGTGTACGTGAGTGTGTGTGTGCGCGTGTGTGTGTGAGTGAGTGTGTGTGCACGTGTACGTGTGTGCGTGTGTGTGAGTGAGTGTGTGTGTGTGTACGTGTGTGTGCGCGTGTGTGTGATTGAGTGAGTGTGTGTGTGTGTGCGTGCGTGTGTGAGTATGCTCAAGCCTCTCTCACCAGTGAAGTCGAAGCGCGTGCAGGAAAGCGGACAGTCCCTCCATGATGAGCAGGATAGAGACGGTCAGCACAGCGAAGGCAGCGAAGACGAACACCGCGATGACAGAGCCCACGTAACTGAGCTCCCCAAAGGACTTCCGCATTACCATCAGCCACAGCACCTCGGACAGCTCTGAAACACACAAACACACATATAAGGAGCCGCTCCTCAGGGACGGTGGCAGCAGAGAAACACACGTGAGCACTTACGGGCGTGAGCCAGGCTGAGCGCCCAGAGCCGCAGGTACGAGGCGGTGTTAGAGATGCAGCCCAGACAGTACTCGATGGTGTGGATCGCCTGGTGCATGAACACGTTCGCTGCGTCAAACTCCTGAGACAAAGAGTGAGAAGATCATACACGGATACGGATCCATGGAACAGTTCACTTACATTCTGACATCATTTGCTCATCCTCATGTGGTTCTGAACCTGTGTGACTTTGTGACAGAGTGTAAAAGATTCTGCAGGAGAGAAATGACTAGTCGATAGAGGTAACGGTACACATATTCGCACCGAACCGTTTCGGTACAGGGCTTCCGGTATGGTGCACGTGTGTAACGAATGCAATCTTTAACAGTCGGCTTGTTTTACACGCGGAACACACTTCAATCTGAGTTCCCACATGAACATATGAAGTATTCTGTCCATTTTATCACAAAATTCAAACGATAAATGCCGTTTTGACGCTCTTTAATGTGGCGTGACTGATCGTCATAGTCAAAGAATAAACATGAATGAACATCTGAAGGTGTGTTGAGGATACATTACAACTTAAACGTGGTGTAATCGCTCAATCAGTGTTTCAACGGCGTTAAGACGTCAATAAAACAGCTTGAGAGCAATGTCACGCAGCATCACATTTCCCTCAGACGTCACTCAGTGTCCACAGCTGTGAGTTCACTACAGAAATCAACTCTTTCACTGAATATATGACCTATATTAGCCTATATATCATTATATTCTACTGAACCTGTTACTGATGTCTGGATTATTAATGTGTGTTTAAATAAATCTGTCATGAAAATGACACACACTGTGTATAAATGATTATATTTCAACAACGAATTGGAGTTTATACGAATTAGATTTAGAAGTTTACATGTTTGCACACAATGTGTTATTTGAGTGTTGATTATTATATCTAAACATAAATAGCAGCTGAATTTAGGCTAATAGTTTGGGCTCTGTTTAATATTATAGTGATGTGCAAGTAAGGGCTCCCTATAGTTTACAGCATTATCTTTAAGAAACTTTCAGTTATAATTGAATTCGTTTAAGGACAGACACAATTTGTTCAGTAAACCAGTTTAATAAAAATAAATCTATTTTATATGTAGTTTTCTCTCTCCTGCTGTACCGAACCGTCAGTTTTGTGTACCGTTACACCCCTACTACTAGATAATGGAAATGTTGTCTCACACAATAAACTCACACGGGTTTGGAATGACATTCTGGTGTGAGTGAACTAGTCCTGTAATAACAGTAATCGGCTGTCTGAAGTCTGATTGAGGAAACGCTTTTAAAGTGTTACTTATTTAACAGAATACTTCAAATTAATAAATTAGGAATTAAGAATTCATAAAAATCAGATTTCAGTGCGAGAATGCAAAGGAATAACATGAGGGTTTGCAAATGTGATTGGTCATGTGACCAAAAGTTGAAAAGCGTTGAACTTCCATTGAGAGTTTCAGACGGGCGGGTCCAGTTGTGCTTCAGAAGTCACTATATTTGACTTCAGACAGACACGATTCTTTTCACACCCTCACAATTAAACTCCTGCAAAACCTGTTGTGCGTTCGGCGTGTAAGTGCTTCCTGTTTAATGTCCCGCTGGCAGTGTTTCACAGCTCTGTACGTTAACAATGGAGCGGTTCATAGAGTTTATCTTGAACTTGGACTGGAGTATAAAGAAATACGGTGAGTTTTAGTTCAAGGAGTTCAGTAAAGCTGGCAATATATTCACAGATTCAAACTTCCCGGATCAATAACTCGTGAGCTAAACGTTAAAGCACAAATGACACCTCTGTCCAATCACAGTAACGCAGACAGCGAGCTAGTTTTCCTCAAAACGAGCCTGGACAAAATACATTGATCTCATATTATCAGATCCGAAGGGACCGTCTGCAAAGAGCAAAACCTGAAAAGCGTTACTACAAAAATAGTTATTAACTTCAGCGTTACACACTGTAGCGTCACCAACTCCAGTTCACACATCAGTGCCGTCCTGCTGGTCACACTACAACACTTAGTTTGAGCAAATTTCCTTTTGCATAATTTTTATGATTATGTATTATGAAATAAAAACTAATAACATCAATGTTATGATATTAATAACTTCACACTGTTATACACTCACCTAAAGGATTATTAGGAACACCATACTAATAGTGTGTTTGACTCCCTTTCGCCTTCAGAACTGCCTTAATTCTACGTGGCATTGATTCAACAAGGTGCTGAAAGCATTCTTTAGAAATGTTGGCCCATATTGATAGGATAGCATCTTGCAGTTGATGGAGATTTGTGGGATGCACATCCAGGGCACGAAGCTCCCGTTCCACCACATCCCAAAGATGCTCTATTGGGTTGAGATCTGGTGACTGTGGGGGCCATTTTAGTACAGTGAACTCATTGTCATGTTCAAGAAACCAATTTGAAATGATTCGAGCTTTGTGACATGGTGCATTATCCTGCTGGAAGTAGCCATCAGAGGATGGGTACATGGTGGTCATAAAGGGATGGACATGGTCAGAAACAATGCTCAGGTAGGCCGTGGCATTTAAACGATGCCCAATTGGCACTAAGGGGCCTAAAGTGTGCCAAGAAAACATCCCCCACACCATTACACCACCACCACCAGCCTGCACAGTGGTAACAAGGCATGATGGATCCATGTTCTCATTCTGTTTACGCCAAATTCTGACTCTACCATCTGAATGTCTCAACAGAAATCGAGACTCATCAGACCAGGCAACATTTTTCCAGTCTTCAACTGTCCAATTTTGGTGAGCTCGTGCAAATTGTAGCATCTTTTTCCTATTTGTAGTGGAGATGAGTGGTACCCGGTGGGGTCTTCTGCTGTTGTAGCCCATCCGCCTCAAGGTTGTGCGTGTTGTGGCTTCACAAATGCTTTGCTGCATACCTCGGTTGTAACGAGTGGTTATTTCAGTCAAAGTTGCTCTTCTATCAGCTTGAATCAGTCGGCCCATTCTCCTCTGACCTCTAGCATCAACAAGGCATTTTCGCCCACAGGACTGCCGCATACTGGATGTTTTTCCCTTTTCACACCATTCTTTGTAAACTCTAGAAATGGTTGTGCGTGAAAATCCCAGTAACTGAGCAGATTGTGAAATACTCAGACCGGCCCGTCTGGCACCAACAACCATGCCACGCTCAAAATTGCTTAAATCACCTTTCTTTCCCATTCTGACATTCAGTTTGGAGTTCAGGAGATTGTCTTGACCAGGACCACACCCCTAAATGCATTGAAGCAACTGCCATGTGATTGGTTGATTAGATAATTGCATTAATGAGAAATTGAACAGGTGTTCCTAATAATCCTTTAGGTGAGTGTACAGTGTAATGCCATCAA